>CM050508.1:138161601-138589101 GCA_027563665.1 Antrozous pallidus
TATTAATTAGACTATATTAAATATTATATCTTAAGTTGAAATTTTACCACAGGGACTACAATATATTTTGAACTACTAATTTCTCTAGAAAAAATATAAGAATTATTTTTCTTAAAAATGAATTTGTAAACTTTATGCATCTTATATAATTTCATGTAACTTAATTTGAACTTTATACTTTTAGAAGCCTCAAATTTTAGATGGCAAGTTAAATACTTAGCATTTCTCAAATTAGTAATATTTTTACATTTTAAGGAAAATATTTTACATAAAACACAATGTATATTTAATTAATAGATTCAATTTTATACTCTTGTTTTTTTATATGAGGCAAACTCAGATGAATATTTCAGTATTTTTTGTTATTTTAAAATACCTAGATATTTATCCTGGCCTATCCATTTGAATTTTAAAACCACCACATTCTTGCGGAAACCAGTTTGGCTCAGTGGATAGAGCGTTGGACTGAGGACTGAAGAGTCCTGGGTTCGTTCGATTCCAGCAAGGGCATGTGCCTTAGCTATGGGCACGTCCCCGGTAGGGGACATGCGGGGGGCAGCTGATTGATGTCTCTCTGTCATCGATGTTTCTGACTTTCTATCCCTTTCCCTTCCGCTCTGTAAAAAAATCAATAAAAGAAAAAATAAAATAAAATAAAGTAAATAAAAATAAAAAAATAAAACCACCACATTCTTTCCAAGAGATAATCATCTAAGGTTACTGTTGCCGCTGGCTTCTCTGCTTTTACAGGGAGAAGAGCAACTGGCCCCTTATCATTAATATATTCTTAACCAGAAAGCTTCACCACAAATTCTTCATTTTAGTAATTTATTTATGTTTTAACATAAGGCTTTTTCTTTTGGCAAATTTTATAACAGGATAACTTACTGACTTTTAGTGGCTTTAATGTTAAATTATTTTATTTCTATTTTATGAAAGTAGGAGTGCCCTCCAAGATTTGGGAGGCAACCTTGGAATGCAGTACATTACTAATCAAAAATTACCATTATTATGGAAACATTAATCCTATTATCTAACTACAGATTTTATATTTTTAAATTTTTTTATGCTTTAAAGTGTTACAAATAGTAGTACATATGTCTCCTTTTTTCCCCTCATTGACCTCCACCTGACCTCCCCTATCCCCCAGCACATCCCCTCACCTGCCCCCCATCCCGCTCCAGTGTATCCATTGGTTATGCTTATATGCAGCATACAAGTCCTTCGGTTTATCTCTTACAACCCCTGTCCGCCACCCTCCCCTGTCTTCCCACTGTAGTTTGACAGTCTGTTCAATGCTTCTTTACCTCTGTATCAATCTTTCCCCCCATTTCTTTTCTTTAATAAAAATCTTGCATCTGCATACTGGAAATAAATATGTAAGAACAAAAAAATGTTTGAGTCCCAGTTTCAATCAGACTATATTTTCTTGTGTCATTTTTTCCATTTAAAAACAAAACCAATCGAGTTTATTCACTGGCATCTGTGAAGAGATTGGAGTTTCCAAGAGCCACCCAAAACTGGGTAGGGTGACTTTCTCTTAAGCTAGCCTTTCTCTTCACAGTTACAGAAATTCCAGATGTATCCCCAGATTCTGAGAAATGTCGTATTTGTCCACATTTCAAATGATGGATTGGGAAATAAAGACATGGAGAAAATAAAACTTTTAATAACACTCTTGGGAGTGGGTGTCCATTTTACAGGATCGCCAAAAGACCTAGTAATTTTTTTAATTAATTCCCTTTGTCTAGGGAATTTTCTTAAAACCTGTATTATTGGCCATGTGTACCACTCATATTCTCTGTCTCCCCTTCACCACATTTTGTTTGCTCTGGGGAATCCAGTGATGTCCTAGCCATCTACTGTTTCTTTTCAATTAAATTAAATTAAATTAAATTAAATTAAATTAAATTAAAGGCATGCTTAGTAGACTAACAATAAATAATAAAGATAGATAAAACAATAATCAATAGATAAGCACCCAATAATTTTCTTTTTAATATCTAGGATATAAAAGAGGTTCAATCTGGAGAAACTAAGATGGTAGCATAGGTAAACACCTAAACGGTTGCCTCACACAACAATTTCAAAACTACCACTAAAAGACAAAACGGACATCATCCAGAACCACAAGTAAGTTGGCTGAGTGGAAATTCTACATTTAGAAGAAAAGAGAGCAGCAAACTGAGACTAAGAGGAGCTGCAAAGGGCAGAGGATGGAAGACACACATGCAGAAAGGATGGGCAGCAGAGTGCCTGGCTGACTTTCTATAGCAGGAGAGAGATGGCAGCTCCCAACTGCATTGAACACCAGTTCCAATTGCACTGAAGTCGAGTTCTGAGAAAGACCCTGGGGACCCAGACTCATACTGGTGGAATCTGGACTGTCATGAAAAGGGAAAAGCACATGAAAACTCAGGGGATCCATGAAAGGGAGAGGTCGGGGGGTACTCAGGCGAGTGTGCTCAGAGAGCACTGACTACTGAGTGTGCTCCTAGCTTTCTCTATTGAGAGGGAGACAGCAGCTCCTGACTGCGCTGAACTCCAGTTTCTGGTGAGTTTCTGGGAATCCAGATTCATTGGGTGAGAAACTGGACTGTCTGGCAGCAGGCCAAACTCGAGGGCGGCTTTCTTTCAGAGGTGCTTGCAGAGATTACTGAGGGACACTGAGACTCAGGGGCCTTCCAGGGCAGGGTTGATGGGAAGCCAAGGCTGTTTGCACTGCCCTGAAACTCCACCCCATCCAAGCTGAGCACAGATTCTTTTGCAATTTTGCAAGTCTTGTCTCATAATGGTGTCTCTAGCAAAGAAGTTCTCCCAGCATAGACACAGCTGACTGTCAGAGCCAATTGACCTGGAGGTCAATTCCTCCCACTGATACCAACAACAATCAAGACTGAACTACAACATGGCTGTGTACCCAGTCCAAAAAGGGGTGCAGCAAGAGTGTGAACCTCAGGTAACTGGGGAGGCTGAGCCACTGGGCCCTATAGGACACCTAGCACACAAAGCTACTCTACCAATTCAGGGAAGCAGCAAAATGTGGAGACAAAGAAACAGATCACAAATGAAAGAAATCGAGGAATGCAAATGACTGAATATAGAGTTCAAAACCACAGTTATAAGATTTCTCAAGAATTTTCTAAAACAGGCAGATAAATTTAGCAAGAATCTCAAGGATATGAAAAAGGACCAACTAGAAATTAATCATAAACTGACTGAAATAAATAATATTATACAGAGAAGCAACAGCAGATTAGAGGAACACAAGAATCAAGTCAAAGATTTGAAATACAAAGAAGCAAAAAACACTCAACCAGAAAAGAAAAAAAAATCCAAAAATGTGAAGATAGTGTAAGGAGCCTCTGGGACAACCTCAAGCATACCAACATCTGATTTATGGGTGTGCCAGAAAAAGAGAGAGCAAGATACTGAAAACCTATTTGAAGAAATAGTGACTGAAAACTTTTCCCACCTGGTGAAAGAAATAGACTTAAAAGTCCAGGAATCTCACAGAACCCCAAACATAAGGAATCCAAAGAGGACCACACCAAGACACATCATAATTAAAATGCCAAGAGCAAAAGACAAAGAGAGAATATTACAAGCAGCAAAACACAAACAGTTAATTACCTACAATGGAGCACCCATATGATTGTCAACTGATTTCTCAACAGTATCTATGTAGGCCAGATGGGAATGACAAGAAATATTCAAAGTGATGAATAGCAAGAACCTACAGCCAAGATTATTCTACCCAGCAAAACTATCATTCAGAATTGAAGGTCAGATGAAGAGCTTCATAGACAAGAAAAAGCTAAGAAGTTCATCAACCACCAAACCAGTATTATATGAAATGCTGAAAGGTATTCTTTAAAAAGAGGAAGAAGAAGAAAACGTAAAGATTAAAATTATGAACAACGAAATGACAACAAATACATACCTATCAACAAGTGAATCTAAAAATCAAGTGAATAAAATAATCTGATGAACAGTATAAACTGATAAATATAGAATCAGGTGCATTGAAAGGAAGTGGACTGACAATTCTCAGGGGAAAGCGGGGATGTGAAGTATGTGGGAAGACATTGGACAAAAAATTTACACCTATGGATGAAGACAATGGCAGGGGGTGAGGGCATTAGGTAGGGTGGGGAATCATATGGAGGGGAGCTATGGGGGGAAATAGATGAGCATATGTAGTAATCTGAACAATATAGACTTATTTTTAAAAAAGTATTCAGGTAATGAATGATGAAGGGATGATAGAACAGCGTATTACCACTGATTAGTAAGTATCATCAACTGCTAACATCATAAAAAAAAACACACCAGGTATTGTATGTCCTCTGACAGAAGAGCATACAACCCCCTGTAGAGTGGTTCTATAACAACCAAAAGGTGAACTCAGAATCCAATTAGGCATCTACTAGTACACTCAACCCTTTTAGAAAGTATAAAGAACTCTTACGTATGTCAAAGACATATACCTCCCAAAGTCACCTCCTGTGAAACTCTGCAAATGAATTAACCTGGTTTCTTTATCAAAGATAAACAGGAAGAGAACTGGAGTGGGGAGCCTGCAAGAGACAACGCACTTAGGAGACATATCAAGCAATATCAATGTGGAAACCTCACTTGGATTCTGAGTAAAAAAAACCCAAACCATTAAAAATTGTTACATTTTTGAAAACATTAATTAGATATTATTAACATTACATAACTACTGCTCACTTTTGATAAAGGTATTATAATAATTTTTAAGATTTCTTATTTTTAGAGATACTTTGATGTTTGGGTGAAATGACATAGTGAGTCTAGAGTTGGCTTTCAAATATATAGGGAACAGACTGAGTAAAATTCTAAATTTAACTAAATTGTCCATGAGTTATCCATATATAAGCTCACACACAAGTAAGAAACAACTCTGGTTGGGATTTTTGAAGATAGTATGTGATAAGGAACTCATACAATTCACTAAAAAAAACACACAAAACAAACAAACAAAATAACTCCGTGATTAAAACATGGGCAGAGGATGTGGAGACATTTCTTCAGAGGACATACAGATGGACATCTGATGTATCAAAAGATTCTCAACATCACAATCAAGGAAACGCAAATCAGACTCATTAATAAGAATCAACCTAAGAGCTTGAGTTTCAGACTGGATCCCCAGTAGGGGGCATGCAGGAAGAAGGGGATCAATGATTCTTTCTCATAATTGATATTTTTTTCTCTCTCCCTCTTCTTTCTTCTCTGAAATTCATAAAAACCCACACACATAATGAGAAACCACATCACATAATTTAAAAATTCAGCAAATAACAAGTGCTATTGAGGATGTACAGAAAAGGGAAACTTTATGCACTGTTGATGACTTGCAAATGGGCGCAGCTCCTATGAAAAACAGTATGTAGATTCCTCCAAAAACTGAAAATACATCTACCATATGACTCACAAATTCTATTGTGTGTATGTATACAAAGAAAATACAGTTTCCAGTAGATATATGCCAGCCTGGGTTCATTGCAGTGTTACCTACACTAGTCAAGGTATGGCAGCAACTTGGGTTTCCTTTAATAGAAAAATATATAAATCTTATGTGATGTACACATACATACTGGACTATTACTTATTAATAAAAAAAGAATGTAATTCTGCTGCTTGTGACAACAAGGAAAGACCTAGTGGGTCTTATGCTAAATGAAATAAGTCAGACCGAGAAAGAGAAATGCTGTATGAATTCATTTATATACTGAAATTTATAAAAATCAAACAAAATGCACCAACACATAGAAACAAAGAACAAACTGATGGCTGCAAAATGGGAGGAAGAGTGGAGTTGTTAGCTACAGAAATATCAGACATTAGTGACTAGTTAGGTCAAACCTTCGTTTAGCAATCTCAGTACTTGAATTCTGGATAAGAAATAATTCATGCATCCATGAATATAAGCCTAACCAATGGACATGAATACCAGGAGGGGGTGAGGGCATGAGTTAGGGGAGGGTTGGGGGGTTAAGAGAGGGATAAGGACACATATGTAATACCTTAATCAATAAAGAAATTGTGTGGGGAAAAAAGAAAGAATTCAGAGCCAAGACTCATATAAGCTTATTTAGAAAGTTATAGAGGTAGAAGAAATAGGCTCAGGAAATAGTTATAGGGGCAAAAGAATGATTTCTGGAGCTCAGGAGAAAGAGAGAGGAAAGGCAAACACTCCTGGGTAAACGGAAGGGATGGAGGGAGGGATGGAGGGAGGGAGAGAGGGAGGGAGAGAGGGAGGGAGGGAGAGAGAGATGGGGTTCCTGTACAAAAGGATTTTATCTGGAGGCCTTAGAGGAGAATTCCAACAGAACCACCATCAACTTTCCTGGTGTGCCCCTCGTGGTCTGCACTCATTGTTCATGGCCAGGGGTTCATTAGTCAGTGCAGCTGGTCCTGGTGGCAACCATGGCATCACTCCTCAGTGCTGCTTCTCTGGGCCTGGAGCTGAAACACAGCTGAAGCCTAGGTGTCCTCTTTTGTAGATTCATGCTTAAGGGAGTGGTCCTGCCAAGGCTTATAGTGCTGCGTGTTTCTCTGCCCTGGTGACCCTCTGCAACAGCCTATTCTTCCTACTACAGAGGGATGGGTGAAGAGGTGATGGGAAATACAGTCAATAAGAGTGTGATAACTTTGCACAGAGACAGTCTCCAGAGTTAGTGTGGTATGCATATAATCCTATACAGTAACAGCCTAATATACCATTTGAGCCCTTGGGCAGTCATTCAACCAGGAGTTTGGCTGGAAGACTGGAACTTCGATCACTCACTATGAGGTGCACTAACCACTAGGGAGCAATGTGTAACACAGTGTGTATCAGCTACGTGGCACTGGCAGGGGCTGGCAGTGGAGACACCACCACCTGGGTCCCAGGTGCTGAGGGAGCCAGGCAGGAGGCCTAGCCCAATCAATCATTCTATAGGCAGGATAGGAGCAAGTGAGAGGGTGGCACCAGGCCAAGGCAGGTTGTGAGCAGGGCTGTGGAGCTGTGATGCTAGAGATGCGAGTTGGGGCCCAATCGTTGCAGGCCACCCCGAGGAACCCCACCAATGCATGAATTCCTGTACCAGGCCTCAAATCTATATATATAAAAGCCTAAGTGACTGTTTGATCATTTGACTGACCACCAGGGGGCAGATGCTCAATGCACATGCTGAATGAATCTCAGAGGGAAGTGGGGAGGGGAGAAGGTGGAAAGAGATCAAGCATAGATCTAAAGACATGGTGCAAGGATTCCTGTACCAATGTGGTTCTTTGGCCTGGTCTGTGGAGACTGGGGTGAAATCAGCACTCCAACATCCCCCAAGGGGTCCCGGATTTGAGAGGACACAAGCCCGGCTGAAGGATCCACCGATGCACCAATCCATGCAAAAGATAGTATGACAATATTTAAGCTCAATGTTTGCTATACTTATTTAAACAGAAAACAGAAACAAAGTAAAACAATACAATAACAACAAAAACAACATCAAGAATCACACAGTACGAGGCTGTCTTAGAAGTCAGTGAAATGTGAAACAAAACATCTACCTTCTGCCCAGCCCTTGTGGCTCAGTAGTTGAGAATTGCCCCACGAACCAGGACGTCATGGTTGATTCCTGGTCAGGGCACATGGCGGGTTGTGGGCTCTATTCCCAGTAGGGGGTGTGCAGGTGGCAGCCAGTCAATGTATCTCTCTCAGGGATGTTTCTCTTCCTCTCCTTTCCTCTCTCTCTAAGAAAAATAAATAAATAAACTGAACAACAAAATAGAAACAAAGGCATGAACACATAGGACAGACAAGTGTGGCAGAGGAGGAAGTACTAGATAGAAAGAGCTGAAGGAATTAGCGAAATAACATAGGTGTAACCCACTGACACAGGCAACAATGTTGTGTTGGCCAGAGGGAAGGGGGCGGGGCCTGGGTGGAAGTGGGCAAAAGGTGGGGAAATGCAGACATCTGTAGTAGTGTCAACAATAAAAATGAAGTTGTGTTTTTTTTAATATATTTTATTGATTTTTTACAGAGTGGAAGGGAGAGGGATAGAAAGTCGGAAACATCGATGAGAGAGAAACATCGATCAGCTGCCTCTTGCACGCCCCCTACTGGGGATGTACCCGCAGCCAAGGTACATGCCTTTGACCGGAATCGAACCCGGGATCCCTCAGTCCGCAGTCCGCAGCTCTATCCACTGACTCAAACCCATCCCAGCCAAAAATGAAGTTTAAAAAAATAAACAAACAAAATATAAGTGAAAACATATTAAAAGAAAACTACCTTCTCATTACATTTTCTATTTGTAGTTTTTTTAATTTTTTATTGTTCAGTTTATTAATTACATTGTTTCCCCTTTTTTTATCCCCCTATAGCTTCCCTCCACCCTGTACCCATCCCACCCTCCACCCTCACCTCCCCTTCCCCACTATCCTCTCCCATTGTTGCAAGGTTTTTGTCCAGTCTCTTGCTGTACTTCCCACACCCCTTTTCTCCCCAAGAATTGTCAGTCCATTTCCTCTCTATGTCCATGATTCTGTTATATTCACCAGTTATCCTGTTCATCAGACTATCAATTCACTTGATTTTTAGAATCATTTGTTGATAGATGTGTATTTCTTGTTCATAATTTATATTTTTACCTTTTTCTTCTTCCTCTTCTTAAAGAATATCTTTCAGCATTTCATATAATATTGGTTTGGTGATAATGAACTCCTTTAGCTTTTTCTTATCTGCAAAGCACTTTATTTGACCTTCAATTCTGAATGATAGCTTTGCTGGATAGAGTAATCTTGGTTGTAGATTCTTGCTATTCATCACTGTGAATATTTTTTGCCACTCCCATCTGGCATGCATCGTTCCTGTTGAGAAATAAGCTGACAATCGTATGGGTGCTCCCCTATAGGTAACCAACTGTTTTTCTCTTGCTGCTTTTAATATTCTCTCTTTATCTTTTGCTCTTGCCATTTTAATTGTGGTGTGTCTTGGTGTGGTCCTCTTTAGATTCCTATATTTTGGGGTTCTGTGTACTTCTTTGACTTTTAAGTCAGTTTCTTTCACAGGGTGGGGGAAGATTTCAGTCACTATTTCTTCAAGTAGGATTTCATTGCCTTGCTCTCTCTCTTTTTCTGGCACCCCCATAATTCAGATGTTGGCATGCTTGAGGTTGTCCCAGAGGCCCCTTACACTATCTTCAATTATCTGGGTTCTTTTTGTTTCTTGCTTTTCCAGCTGAGTGGATTTTGCTTCTTTGTATTTCAAAACTTTGATTTGTTTCTTGTAGCCCTCTGGACTGCTTTTAGGACTTTGTATAATATTTTTTATTTCAGTCAGTGTATGCTTGATTTCTAGTTGGTCCTTTTTCATATCCGTGATGGTGTCTTTCATATCCTCAGAGGTCTTCTTTATTTCCTTGTAGGTCTCATTCATTTCCTTCTAAATCTCATTCATTTCCTTGTAGGTCTCATTCATTTCCTAGTTGGTCTTCTTTATTTCCTCATTGGTCTTGTTTATTTCCTTGTAGTTCTCATTAAGTTCATCGGCCTTTTCTAGGAGCATCTTGAAGAGCCTTATAACTGTGGTTTTGAGCTCTATGTCTAGTCGTCTTTTTTCCTCCATTTCTTTCACACCTGATTTCTTTCCATGTCTCTGCATGGTGGCTGCTTTATGTGGTTGATGTCCTCTAAGGGACAGTTGCTGGGCTTCCCCAGTTACCTGAGGTGGATACTCTTGCTGCAGCCCTTTTTGGGTTGTACAGTGTTGTTGAAGTTAAGCCCAGCTTGTTGTTGTTAGCCCTAGAAAGTTTGACCTCCAGGCCACTTGGCTGTGAAGGAAGACTGTGTTCAGGTTGGATGGGTGGAGTCTCTGAGCTGAGCAAGCAGCCTCAGCTTCAGCTACATCCTATGCGGTGCTCTCGAGTGGTCTCTGTTGGATGGGAATGGTTGCAGACTCCGCCAAGAGAAAGTCGCTAGTCTCTATCCCTTGTCAGACCACTCTGCCTCTCCCCAAATGAGTCTGCACACCCAAAGTCTCACCCAGGGTTGTAAAAGTCTCCGGGAGCAGGGGGCAAGTCGAGTATCTGTGCTGTCGTACAGTTTATGCGCGCAAACTGCTTTATCAAGCAACCCAGTTTGTCCTCAGAGTAGGAGACCTCTGCCGCGCCCCGCTTCCAGGGTGCGTCTCTCAGATCTCGAACCTCGCCTGGCACTGGGGAATCTGTGCAGTGGAACATCTCCACTTAACCTGGATCTTGAACCTCGCCTGGCACTCGGGAATCCATGCAGTGGGATGTCTCCACCCTCCCTGTTGGAGAAATCCAGCCGGGATCGCTGCTGCCAGCCCTACAGTCCGCACATGTGGCAGATTCTATCCTCTGTTTTCACGCGTATCTTCAAGGCTGCGCTCCCGTCGCTCTTGAGTCTCAGTGTCCCACCTTTACTTTTATTTGTGGAGTTTTCACTCAGCCAGCTTTCCGGTGATTCTGGATGATATTTGTTTTGTTGTTATGTTGTAGTTTTTTAATTGTTGCGTGGGGCAGAACAATAGGTGTTTACCTAAGCCGCCTTCTTGGTTCTCTTCTATTTGTATTTTTTAAAAATCCTTTATTTCCTCATTAAATTTATGTTCTTCTTCCAAATTCAAGTGTTTCTCCCTTGTATTAATCATACACATGTAAAGTTTGAAAAAGATGGAAAACCTGAAAAATACATTAAAAAAAAGAAAATCTCATGTAGGGGTTTTCTCTGTTTTCCACATCCAGCGTGGAAAGAGAGTGGGTCCTGTTTCTGAGTAGAGGAGCTGGAAATTGAGGAATGAAAGAAAGAATAGAGGACACAGAAATAGAAATAATGAGCTGGGGCCGGGTGGAATCTCTGTTCTCTTTGATGGAGAGACAGGATCCAAACCCAACAGCAGCAGTGTTTATTTATACCAAAATATAAAGGGGTTTCACCGGAAAAAGAACTGAGGATCAAAGGAGCTTGAGTAGGCCCAGGCCCTATTCATTCCCACATTCCCAGAGCAAGGATGAATTTACATTTCAAGGCTCTCTCCCTGATACCTGGGGCAAAGTTAAGAATCAGTACTGATAACACATGTAGCCTTCTTGGTGGATGTGTTTCCAAGACATGGCTCTGCCTGGCGCCTCAGATTCAGCTGACAATGATTTAAAGAATGCTCAGGTGTCTTCCCTGGGGGCCCTGTACACTCAGAGTTCCGCTTTCCTGAAATGTTTTCAATATTTTTGTGCGTATCCTTCTAACACACATTACATAAACGAAGATAAAAATACTATTTGGAAATATTTCTTCACCCAACAATGTTGTAGTATTAGAGACTATTTTAATCAAGTGTTAAACACCATCTCTTTAGTGGTCACATAGCTCTTTAGTGGATGGCTGTACCACAACTGATCTAACCAATCTTCTATTGTGCATGTAGATGTTGGTTTTATTTTTTATTTCAATCTTAAAAATAATAATATGAACATCCTTTGCAGGTTACTTGACATACTTTCTCTCAGCTTTAAGATTGTCCTATAATCTGCCCTGAGATACCAGAGTATAAATCTGTAAATTAAATCTTCCAGACTCTCTCAAGAGATGGCTTGTGGGAAGCCGAAATCCCACCTGGCCAAGTGAGCATGGGAATAGAGCAAGAGTAGGGACACCTGCTTGTTCTCCCCTAAAGCCGCTGGGTCAGTTAGGGACAAGGTGAAACACAGCCCTTTTGTTTAACTGTGCATGCAAGATAAGGATTTGCAAGAAATGTCCTTGATAGCTGAGTACAGCCGAATATCTTGCCTGGTAAATGTTTTCTCAGTACGCCTTGAGGGACTGGCTTCTGGCCATGTCATGGGAGAGGGTCACTTGGAGGAATGCCCAGACCCAGTGTATAAAAAGGCTTGTGCACTTAATAAACTTGCTGCAGTTCCATCAGAGCTGCAGTCCTCCTGAAGCCCCTTTTTTAAAGTCTTTCTTTATTTCTTAACCCCCCCAGCCCTACCTTCAGGACCTGCAACGCCGGCTGGTTCCGGCAATGGCTGCCTGTTAGGCTCTTCCAATTAAAGGCATAACCCTTCTTTAGTATTCTGTGCAATGGCTGACTGTTCCCACCCCACCCCCAGCCCCAGCCCCAAGAGCCACATCATCCCTGCTAAGGTTGATGGATGTTGAGCAGTCCTAACCAGGTGTTCCTTCCAACATCTGCATTAACATATCTATGTTGAAAGTATCTAGTATGGTTTCTGTTTCTCTGACTGGACCCTGTACCATATAATGATCATGCAGACATCTTTCCTAATTATCTCTGGATGAATTCCTAACAGTGTTCTATCCAGGGGGCTCAATCAAAGAAGTAAATATGTATGTAAATATATTAGAGGTAGTTAGAGCCATCCTATCAGAAAAGGAGGTTAAAAATATGGAATGGCAGAAAAATAAAGTGAATCCTATGTTGTTGCATTAGAATTGGTGGTATCAGTGTGGACTCAGGATTGTCAGTACATACATTGACATATATAGAAATAAATACAGACTATCTGTATCTCTATTTTCCAGGGATCCTTGGGAAATGGTTGATTTCAGCTGGGAAAATGACAAGATGAACCTGAAATATCTTGTTGTGCCAGGAAACAAACAATTATGTGAAATGTGTTAAAAGGACATGAAACCGAGTCTCAGGAAGATTAATTTACTTGGCTGGCCATTCAACTGACCAGGATGGTCCTCCTCCAATAGCTTCCCTCCCAAGACTAATGGGGAATGCCCACCAGAACCAGAACTATGGAATTCCTACCCAAACTGTGGGAAGCCTGCTTTCTGAGCCTCTGTGGGCTGCTTTCATGGATAAAGGTGGACCTTGATCACACAGGTTCATGTCTACACTTGGCACGTGAGGCCCTTGGAAAACTACAGGATGGACGAAAAGAGGTGTGACCGGGAGACAACTGGCTCTGCACCATTGGAGGGCACAGGATTTGTGTCTGACCATCTTCATAATGCTAACTTCGATTGCTTGATTATACAGATGTCTGTCAGACACCTCCTCTGTAAAATCACTTTTCCCTTTGTAATGAATGAATAATTTGTAGATGTATTTTTGAGACTATGTATATTATGTCATTCCTCTTCAAACACTTAGTATTATTATTTATTTATTTATTTATTTACAGCTGCATGGATTCATGCTTTCCTACTTTACACAATGGATTTAATTACTTCCTCTATTATTTATTTTAATGCTCAATTTGTTTCTGATTTAGCCAATGGATTTACTAAAACAATGCAAAACAAATGTATACGGGTTTAGTTTTCAAAAATTGGGTTGTTGAGATTAGCCTCCCTTAACGGAGCGGCTCCAGTGAGGCTGGGTTCTCTCGTGGAGCCACCTGCTCAGAGGCAGACTGTGCCATCTTGAAGGGGAAGAGCCTGAAAACTTTACAGTTGCGGTACCCTCTAGGCGGCTGAGACACCCCCCCGCCCCCCGCCCCGCCCCGGAACATTGGTTCCTAGATGGTGCAGAAGGGGATTCTTAGGAACTCTGTGCTCTACCATGGAAAGGTCAGATTTCCCCTGGGGTTTTTTTCCCCAGGGAGATTCACGCCTTGGGGGAAAAATAAAACAGAAAAAGTCTGGGGTTGTTGGAGCTGGCAAATGTGGAAGAGGGCCCTCGGAGCTGGTAGCAGGGGGGATACATAGAAGGCAACCCATTTGGACCTGACAGAGAAGGTGAGCCTAACAATTTTTGGAGGAAGCGGGCTGCCGAACCCAAGGGGTAAAGGGGTTTTGCGCAACATATGAGCAGGAGGAGAGCAGGATGTGATTTCGTGTGCTTGCGTTTGTCCTCTCCAAATTCGAATTTCTCAGTGCTGAACCAGGAACATGGGATCGCCTGGTGGGGGATAACCTGGGAGAGCTCAGGGGCGAGCTGTTTTGCTGAGGTTGGGGATCAGAACAGGTGCTCACCATTAGGGAGGCAACTCTGGGTTACCCTATTTGCACAAATCAGCAGAGAATACCATAGACATAGCGGATTTTACTTCAGCCTAGAGAGGACCAATAGACATGGAGGTCAATTCAGAAACACTGCCACCTAGGGGCTGAATCACAATTGACTCTTGTGTAACACAAAGTAAGGAATCAATTTTAATTCTACTACTATTTAAACATTTTTAAGTGCCATTTTATTTCATCTTTAGTTAGAGATTAGGGTTATACAGTCTTTTTTCATCTATCCTTTAGTGTCCTTTTACTCTACCTCAACTTCACCCTTATGCCAGCACTCTCTTGCTAACCTTTCCTAGTTAGTGTCTTATTCCCCTTACACTTTTTCCTTATTCTCTCTTTTTACCCCCTGTTAAAATTTCACCCCATTCTTATATCCAATCTCCAATCACCTGTTCCAAGTCCGTACACATCTATTGCTTCTCTTACTTCACTCTCCTAAATTGTTTTTCTCTAGGTCCTGCTGATGTTGTTTACCTGACTGTTGTTTATATCGATATTTTATGCATGTTTGTGAGATTGGTTTGGTTATTCTTTTCTTTTCATTTGTTTTGTGTGGGCGTTTTGGCATAGTTTTTTGTTTTGGTGTTGTTTACGTTGTTTTTGGGTTTTGGGTTTTTTTTTTATAGATTTAAGCTTCTGTGTTCCCTAATCTCTCTTGATATTAGTTGTTGTATGTAGTTTGTATCAATCTCCAGGTACTTGTTGCTGGCTTTTGCTGGGATTGGTGGTGGTCCTTTGGGACTTTCCAACCCATATTTATAGTTTATTCCCTTTTCTTATCTTTTTACTCCGTCCCCTTTTCCCAATTTTATTTTGGCATTTCTTTCTTTCTTTCTTTCTTTCTTTCTTTCTTTCTTTCTTTCCTTTTTCTTTCTTTCTTTTGTGTGTGACTGTTTTCTCTTACTCTCTTTTTCTCCACCTGTCACCTAATTTACCTTCCTCTGGCAATCATCTTTAATTTGGAGTTACCAATACTGTGAATACAATCTTCCTCAGTACCTGGTGTGCTGCACCTGGTTGTGCTGTAGTTTGAGCCTTTAAATCAATACAGGAGTGTGAGAACTACATAATGAGACACACAGAGAAGAGAGACCATGGGGAGACAAAGAAACAGCTCACCAATGAAACAAAAACAAGCCTCACCAGAAAAAGAGGTAAAAGAAATGAAAACAAGAAACCTGTTAGAGAGAGAGTTCAGAGAAATGGTCATAGGGTGGCTGAAGAGAATAGAAGTCAATATGAGTAAGAACCATGAGGAAGTGAAGAGGAATCAAGAGGAAATGAAGAAGAGGCATGAAGAAATGAAGAAGACCCAAGAAGAAATGAAAAGTGACATTGCTGAGGTAAAGAACTCCATAGAAAGTGTCAGGAGTAGACTAAATGAAGCAGAGGACCGCATCAGTGAGCTGGAAGATAAGGTAGGAAAAAATACCCAAGTAGAGAAGCTTCTATAAAAAAATTAATATCAGGAAGAGAGCCTAAGGGAACTTTAGGACAACATGAAACAAAACAAGATCCGCATATTAGGGCTTCCAGAGGGACAGGAAACTGAGCAAGGAATAGAAAACCTGTTGGAAGAAATAATGACAGAAAACTTCCCTGATATAGGAAAGGAAAAACCCACACAAATCCAAGAAGCTCACAGAGTTCCAAGCAAATTAAACCCCAAAAGACCTAACCAAGGCACATTATAATTAAATTGACAAACATCAACGACAAAGTGAGAATCTTAAAAGCTGCCAGAGAGAGATGGAAAGTCACCTACAAAGGAACCCCCATCAGATTAGCAAGTGATTTCTCAAGAGAAACTTATCAGGCCAGAAGGGATTGGAATGAAATATACAAAGTCATGCAAAGAAAGGGTCTGAATCCTAGAATACTATACCCAGCAAGGCTATCAATCAAAATTGAAGGTCAAATCAGGAGCTTCACAGACAAAAAACGTCTAAGGGAATACATTACCACCAAACCAGCAATGCAAGAAATGCTAAAGGGTCTGCTTTAAAAAGTAATAGGAGCGCGCGCAGAGAGAGGTTTGGAGTGCGCGCCGCGGAGAGGGCGGGCGGCTGAAAACCGGCCAGGTTTCTCGAACTGGGAGACAGGGGCGTCCCACTGACTGATTCTCCAGCTCTGGGCGAAGTCCAGAGAACCCACTATCATACGGGGTGAAAACTGGACAGTGGGAGGGCACGCCGAAGCTCGGGTGCTGCCGGGTCTGCCGGCTTGTGGAGAAGGCAGCTCTCCCGCGAACAGCTCGGCTGCGTGGCGGCGCAGAGAGCTCACCGAGACTTGTCTCTCATTCGGAAAACCGTCAGACTGCTTTGTTTTACGACCCTGGGTGAGACATTGCGCATGCAAAGTCATTTGGGGACAGTCGGAATTCCCCGGCAGCCGGTGGAGCTCCACAGCGGCTCTCTCTCAGAGGTGCTGGCAGCCATTGCCCCTGGCTCAGAGCCCCTGGGGCCGCATAGGGCGGAGCTAACGCTGTCTGCTTGGCCCGGAGACTCCGCCCATCCAACCTGAGCACAGCTGAGCTTCACAGCCAATTGGCCTGGAGGTCAAACCCTCCTAGGGCTAACAACAAAAAGCTGGGTTTAAATTCAAAAACACTGAATACAACCCATAAAGGATTGCAGTAAGAGTACCCACCTCAGGTAACTGGGGAGACTGAGCCACTGTCCCTTTGAGGATAGCCGCCACATAAAGCAGCCACCATGCAGAGATATGGAAAGAAATCAGGTGTGAAAGAAATGGAGGAGAAAAGACGACAAGACATAGAGTTCAAAACCACGGTTATAAGGCTTTTCAAGAGGCTCCTACAAAAGGCCGATCAACTTAATGAGAATTACCAGGAAATAAACAAGACCAACCAGGAAATAAACAAGACCAACCAGCAAATGAATGAGATTTACAAGGAGATGAATTATACTTACAAAGAAATGAATGAGACCCTCAGGGAAATGTGCAAGACCTCTGAGGATACAAACCAGACCCTCACAGATAAAAAAAAGGACCAACTAGAAATCAAGCATACACAGGCTGAAATAAAAAATATTACACAAAGTCCTAAAAGCAGTCCAGAGGGCCACAAGAACCAAGTCAAAGATTTGAAATACAAAGAAGCAAAATCCACTCAGCTGGAAAAGCAAGCAACAAAAAGAATTAAGATAATTGAAGATAGTGTAAGGGGCCTCTGGGACAACCTCAAGCAAGCCAACATCCGAATTATTGGGGTGCCAGAAAAAGAGAGAGAGCAAGTTAATGAAAACCTACTTGAAGAAATAGTGACTGAAAACTTTCCCCACCTGGTGAAAGAAACTGACTTAAAAGCCCAAGAAGTACACAGAACCCCAAAATATAGGAATCTAAAGAGGACCACACCAAGACATATCATAATTAAAATGCCAAGAGCAAAAGATAAAGAGAGAATATTAAAAGCAGCAAGAGAAAAACAGTTGGTTACCTACAGGGGAACACCCATACGATTGTCAGCGGATTTCTCAACTGAAACGATGCAGCCCAGACGGGAGTGGCAAGAAATATTCAAAATAATGAATAGCAAGAATCTACAACCAAGATTACTCTATCCAGCAAAGCTATCATTCAGAATTGAGGATCAGATAAAGTGCTTCGCAGATAAGAAAAAGCTAAAGGAGTTCATCACCACCAAACCAGTATTATATGAAATGCTGAAAGATATTCTTTAAGAAGAGGAAGAAGAAAAAGGTAAAAATATAAATTATGAACAACAAATACACATCTATCAACAAATGAACATAAAATCAAGTGAACTGATAGGCTGATGAACAAGATAAACTGGTGACTATAACAGAAACATGGACATAGAGAGGGAATGGACTGACAATTCTTGGGGAGAAAAGTGTTGTTGGAAGTACAGCAAGAGATTGGACAAAAATCTTGCAACAATGGGAGAGGACATTGGGGAGGGGGAGATGAGGGCGGAGGGTGGGATAGGTACAGGGTGGAGGGAAGATATAGGGGGATAAAAAAGGGGAAACAATGTAATTAATAAACTGAACAATAAAAAAAAATTAAAAAAAAAATAAAAATAAATAAAAAGTAATAGGGAGCCAAGAAAGAACACAGGGGCAAAGAACAAAAATGGCTACAAATAACTACCTATCAATAATAACTTTAAATGTATATGTTTTAGAAGCTCCAATCAAAAGTCATAGGGTAATAATCTGGATAAGAAAACACGACCCATATATCTGCTGTCTACAAGAAACCTACCTCAAAAAAAAGACGCACACAGTCTGAGGGTGTAAGTATGGAAAAAGGTTCTTTGGGCGAATGGAAATGGAAAAAAAGCTGGAGTAGCAATATTTATAACCAACAAATTAGATCTCAAAGTGTAGGACGTAACAAGATATAAAGAAGGCCACTACATAATACTAAAGGGAGCATTCCAACAAGAAGAAATAACTCTGGTAAACATAAACGCACCTAATACAAGAGCACCAAAATATATATTAAAAAAAAAACTCCTACAGGATATCATAGGAGAGATAGACAGCAATACAATCATAGTAGGAGACTTTAATACCCCACTGGACAAATCCTCTAAAGAAAAAATCAGTAAAGAAACATCAATCCTCCATGACGCACTAGACCAGATGGAATTAATTGACACCTTCAGATTATTTGACCCCAAACCCACAGAATATACATTCTTTTCAAGTGCCCATGAGTCATTCTCAAAGATAGACCATGTGTTGGGTCATAGGAAAAGTCTCTCCAAATTCAAGAAGATAGAAATCATATCAAGCATATTCTCAGATCACAGTGGCATAAAGCTGGAAATCAACTACAATAGAAACAATCCAAAGAAATCAAACACATGGAGACTAAACAGCATGCTATTAAACTATGACTGGGTTACTAGAGGGAAGAGATAGAAAACATCATGGGAAAAAATGACAGCAATAGCACAACAATTCAAAATCTATGGGACACAGTGAAAGCAGTTCTGAGAGGGAATTTCATAGCTCTACAATCCTACTGCAAACAAACTAGAAACAGCGGCAATAAATTATCTAACCCAACAACTCAAAGAGTTAGAAAGAAAGCAACAAGAAAAGCCCAGTGTAAGAAAGGAAATAGTAAAGATCAGAGCAGAGATAAATAACATAGAGACCAAAGAAACAATACAGAAGATCAACAAAACCAAGAGCTGGTTCTTAGAAAGGATAAACAAGATTGATGAACCTCTAGCCAGACTAACCAAGAAGCAAAGAGAGAGGACCCTCATAAATAAAATCAGAAATGAAAGAGCTGAAATAACAACAGACCCCATTGAAATACAAAGGTTTGTTAAAAATACTATGAACATTTCTACTCCAACAAACTGGACAACCTGGAGGAAATAGATATACTTCTAGAAAAATATAACCTCCCAAAACTCAATCAGGAAGAATCTAAACAACTCAATAGACCAATAACTGTAGAAGAAATTGAAGCAGTCATCATAAAGTTTCCAGCAAACAAAAGCCCAGGGCTAGATGGCTTCACAGGGGAGTTTTACCAAACATTCAAGGAAGAACTAAAACCTATCCTCCTCAGACTATTCCATTAAATTCAAGAGGATGGAACACTTCCAAACTCCTTCTATGAAGCTAGCATCACCCTAATACCAAAACGAGATAAAGATGACACAATGAAAGAGAATTATAGGCCAATATCCCTCATGAATATAGATGCCAAAATCCTCAACAAAATTCGTGCAAATCGGATCCACAAGTACTTCAGGAAGATCATACACCATGACCAAGTATGATTTATCCCAGGAATGCAAGGATGGTACAATATCTGCAAATCAATAAATGTGATACATCACATAAACAAATTGAGAGATAAAAATCACATAGTCATATCAATTGATGCAGAAAAAGCATTTGACAAAATCTAACACCCTTTCTTGATAAAAACTCTCAACAAGGTAGGAATAGAAGGATCATACCTCAACATAATAAAAGCCATATATGATAAACCCACAGCAAACATCATAATCAATGGGCAAAAACTGTAACCATTTCCCCTAAGAGCAGGAACAAGACAGGGTTGCCCACTCTCACCACTAATGTTCAACATAGCACTGGAAGTATTAGCCATTGCAATTCGACAAGAAGAAGAAATAAAAGGCATCCAAATTGGAAAAGAAGAAGTAAAGCTATCCTTATTTGCTGAAGACATGATATTGTACATAAAAAAAACCGAAAAAGTCCATAAAAAAGCTAATAGACTTAGTAAATGAGTACAGCTACATAGCAGGCTACAAAATTAATGCCAAGAAATCTATGGCATTTCTATACACTAATAGTGAACTTAGAGAAAGAGAGACTAAAAAAGCAATCCCATTTACCATCACACCAAAAAAATTAAGATACCTAGGAATAAACTTAACCAAGTAGGTAAAAGGCCTATTCGCGGAAAACTGCAGGACACTAAAAAAAGAGATAGAGGAAGATGTAAACAGATGGAAGAACATACCATGTTCATGGATTGGTAGAATCAACCTCATTAAAATTTCCAAAGCAATCTACAAATTTAATGCATTACCCATTAAAATACCAATGGCATATTTCACAGACCTAGAAAGAACTCTCCAAAAATACATCTGGAATGAAAAAAGGCCCCGAATAGCCACAACAATCCTGAGAAAGAAGCACAAAGCCAGTAAGATTTCAATACCAGATTTCAAGCTGTATTACAAAGCTACAGTTCTCAAAACAGCCTGGTACTGGCACAAGAACAGACATATAGATCAATGGAATAGAATAGAGAATCCAGATATCAACCCAAACCACTATGCTCAATTAATATTTGACAAAGGAGGCATGAACATAAAATGGAGTCAAGACAGTCTCTTCAATAAATGGTGTTGGGAAAATTGGACAGATACATGCAAAAAAATGAAACTAGACCACCAACTTATACCATACACAAAAATAAACTCAAAATGGATACAGGACTTAAACGTAAGACGGGAAACCATAAAAACATTAGAGGAATCTACAGGGGAAAAAATCTCAGACATATGCCAAAAGAACTTCTTTGATGATACTACTCCGAGGGCAATGGAAACTAAAATCAAAATAAACAAATGGGACTATATCAAAATAAAACGCTTTTGCAAGCTAAAGAAACCATCAACAAAACAACAAGAAAACCCACTGTATGGGAGAACATATTTGCAAATGTTATCAGTGATAAAGGTTTAATCTGAAGGATCTACAGGCAACTCACACAACTCAATAAAAGGAGGATAAATGATCCAATAAAAAAAATGGGCAACAGATCTAAATAGAATCTTTTCTAAAGAAGACAAAAGGAAGGTCCAGAGACACATGAAAATTTACTCAAAGTCACTAATTATCCGAGAGATGCAAATCAAAACGACTATGTGGTACCATCTCACACCTGTCAGAATGGCTTACATCAGCAATTCAACAAATGACAAGTGCTGGCGAGGATACGGAGAAAAAGGAACTCTCGTGCACTGCTGGTGGGATTGTAGACTAGTGCAGCCACTGTGGAGAACAATATGAAGTTTCCTCAAAAAACTAAAAATGGAGCTTCCATGCGACCCAGTGATCCCACTTCTAGGAATATACCCCAAGAAACTAGAAATGCCAATTAGAAAGGATATATGTACCCCTATGTTCATAGCAGCACAATTTACCATAGCTAAGATTTGGAAACAGCCTAAGTGCCCATCAGCAGATGAGTGGATTAAAAAACTATGGTACATTTACACAATGGAATACTACACTGCTGTAAAAAAGAAGGAGCTCCTACCATTTGTAACAACATGGATGGATTTGGAGAGCATTATGCTAAGTGAAATTAGCCAGGCAGAGAAAGACAAATATCACATGATATCACTCATTTGAGGAATATAATGAATGACATAGATTGATGAACAAGAATGGATCCAGAGCCTGAGAAAAGTCCATCAGAATGTCAAACCTCAGGGTAAGTGGCAGGGGGTGGCAGTTAGGGGAAAAGTCAATATATTTGAACTCTTGAGCAAAGGCAAGTAATTTGTGATTTACATCCCTGACAAAGTTTATATAAAGGTATAAAAAAATTGGGAGCTAGTTTGAGATTGAATTGACATGGCCTAGAGCTTGTCATCTCCTTAACCTCCCGTGACACCATAATACCCTTACATGATATTACTCTACAATGTCATTATAATATTTGACATTTGACAACAGCATATTATACAATTATCCCAAATAAACTTACAAACTAATTCTTTGAATGATGGGTAGCAATTTTAAAAAGGATAGGACAGGAACTATTCCTTTTCAGAAGGAATTAAGGCACTGGGAAGGCATCTGAGCATTCTATATTGGCCCCTTTTGCCCTTTTGCCAACAGGGACCCTCTTCTTACTATTCAAATACACAGCTAATGCCTGAGCTTTCAGTTCAAGCTGTGGCTGAAGACTCTGCATAGCTGGCACCATGGATCTGTCTCTCAACCAATGGTGTGAGCTGGGCCTTCTTTGGAGAAGAAATCTGGGACCCCCGAGATATGTGATCAGTACCGGGACCCCATCAGCAGGCGAGGGGACCCCAAGGCAGGTACTGGACATGGAGGCCACAGAGGCATAGACTACAAAGGAAACAGAACTGAACCTCACATCACCCTGTTTGGCCCTGGAGGATGGCTGGTTAGCCAGAGACAGGTAAGATTCCTCAGGGAAGGAACAACCTAAGACAGGCACAGTCACAGAGGGGCCAAAAGGAGAGAACTAAAAGGTCAACAGAGGTGGGGCACAGACCCTCATCCACAAACCTTGCAGGGGCTTGAATTCTCACCCCTCCTGAAGGAGGTCGCCTACCCCCACTGCTGCTTTGCCTCCCACACACAACTCAAAACGGGACCCAGGTGGCAGACAGAGACTCGGTCAGCAATAGCTGCTCTGTATTTAAATTCAGTCTATTACCAGGAATGCTGAGGACCTACTCAAAAATGCAAATATTCTTTTCCACTAGTATTTACAGGGTAAACTAAGATTTCTGCTTGAGTATTAAAATTGACAGTAAAATAGTAATCAAGTTTTCAGATTAATGTACATATGCCAAGTGAAATAAGTGAATACTCAAGAAAATCTAAGTGTACTGGACAAAAAACTTTTCCTAAAACATTAACTAAAATGTCTATTTGTAGTTCATCTCACTGTAAAATTGCCTCACATCCAAAGAACCTAAAGCAGTCATATTTGTGTGCAAAATTAAAAATTTAAAATTACCAAGACTGCAAGATAAAATTTCCAAAAGCCCCCATTAATAAAAAAAAGGGGGGGACAGTGGGGTAATATCATGTAAGGAAAATATCCTGTAAGTAAAATACATCTAGAAAATTCTTACTCCAAAAAAGTAACTTCCATTTGCAAAGCCAACAGCAGGACACCCATGAAAAAACACACATGGTGTCAAAATAAGCCAAAGGAAAATCATTTAGGCAAAAATAAAAAAAAATCCCAAGTCTATTTTGCAGAGAGGATCCCTTTGTTAACCTTTGGTCGAGAATGTGTTTCTGTGTTTTCAGAGAACAACTCCAAGACCATGTGGGTTCCTGCAACAGTGAGGAACTGACGGGTCTGTTCCAGCCACGAGGACAATCCAGAGATGGGGGACGCTGACGACACCTTGCCATGCTAGCAGTCGGCAGCTGTGCATGGCTGCAGGCGGCCCAGGACCAAACCAGAGAGGATGGATCTTGCATTGCCACGATGTGTCCACCATCTGGATACTATTGCTGACATGTGCACATAAAGAACTATTTGACATTGAAACTGGGACTCAGAACAGTTGGACATTGAAACTGACACTCAAGCATTTTTTGTTCTTATATGTTTGTTTCTAGTATGCAAAGGCAAGATATTTTTGAAGAAAAGAAACAGGGGAGAGTGATTGATATAGAGGCAGGGTGGCCTTGAACAGGCTGTCAAGCTACAGGGGGAAGGCTGGGGTGGGTGGGAGGCAGATGCTGGGGGAGATCAACCTAAGGACTTGTATGCATGCATATGAGCATAACCAATGAATGAAAGACACTGGGGCGGGGAGGGGGCAGGTGGGGACAGGTGCTGGGGGGTAAGGGAGGTTGGGGGAGGATATTGGGGTTTGGAAAGGAATTCATATGTAGTACTATTAAATATAAATTATATTGTAAATAAAAGACATAAAAAAATTAGGTAGAGGCCTACTGGTTTGGCTCAGTGCATAGAGCACTGGCCCAGGAATTGAGGGGTCTTGGGTTCGATTCCAGTCAAAGACACATAGCTTGGTTGCAGGATCAATCCCAGGCCCTGATCAGGGCTCATACAGGAAGCAACTAATCGATGTTTCTCTCACACAGATGTTTCCCTCTGTGTGTCTCTCCTCCATTCCACTTTCTCTAAAAAATCAGTGGAAAAATATCCTCAGAAGAGGATTTACAGAAAACAAATAAACAAAAACATTAGGTAGAATTCACCAATAAAGCCTTCATAGCCTGATATTTTCTAAATGGGGAATTTTAAGTTTGGAATTCAATGACTTTTCTTGTTTTACGTGTATTTGAATTTTCTATTTCTACTTGAAACAATGTTGGTACTCCTAAGAAAAATAGTTTCTTCTTAAAGACTCCCAGCAGAGTTCACACATCCTAACTACTTTGTAAAGGACTCAGGATATGGGCCCGATCAACTGGAACCAGTCAGGTTGATAGGAGAGGTGCACATAATAGAAATAGAATCACAGTTGTACAATAGCTACTCCCTCTAAAGAAGAAATATTCTTACAGACCCTGGGGGAATGGAGGATGTGTTGCAGGCCCTGGAGACGAGGTAGCCTGGAGTCCAGATCAAGGACAGGACCTCTCTGAAGGGAGACAGCCATCCTGGCTAATCTTTTCCAGGGCTAATTTCTGCAAGGACAGTGAAGAAAGACAGACCTTGAAAACTCGCCGATTTTAGCTTTCCCCCCATTCACTATGATGCCTATATAAAAGCTGGTTTAAAATGAAATGGCAGAGCAGTCTTTTCAGGGTGTTAGACCTGCTGCCCAGATGCCGGCTATCTGATTAAGAAAACGCACTGTAAAGAATCAACCTTGTCTCTACTTATTTGACTCTGGTAGCAGTGGGCAGCCAGACCCTTTCATGTCTGGTATCAAGGTGGCAACCTGGGCCTGAATGGAATATGGGGAACCAGGAGAAATGGGAAAAACAGGAGGCACTCAGCAACGTTTGTGGTCCCATGGCTGGGATCTTGCCATTCATGTAGAGGCAAGGAAACTAGCCAAAGGAAAATGTGGTCCATGGGTGAGCTGGTTTCCAGTGACTGACTGGTTTCCATTAAAAGCCCTCTCTGGCACATGACTCCCCACTCGGCACACGGTATTCACATGTCCCTCATTTCCTGACACTTCTCTTCTGCTGTGACACTTTTGTGGCCACTAAGAGGGCATCCCGCAGGGCCATCAGGCTCAGGCGGCTGTGTTGGTGCCACAGTCCCCAGATCTGACCCAGAGGCACCAACACTCTGGACAGAGTATATGAGTCTGAGCTCCTGGAGCGAAACAGCTGACTTGTCAAGTGTGACTAGGAAAGTGGGGATTGACTCCTGGACCATAGTGAGCAGGAGTCAGGGAGGGCCATGAGCTGGCCATTTTGCCACTGAGGGGCTGTGACAAGAAGCATTCTAGGTAGAACTGAGGACCATGTAAAATGGACTCAAGTACAAGTGATGAATGGTTGGGCTGCCCACAGCCTAGTTTGTTTGAGGCCCCCTGCACCTTATCCTTAGGGTCTCCACAGGGTCTGCTCCAGTTCCTTTTAGACCTTTCCCCCCACAACTGGCAATGGCATATTCAGAGGCTTTCCCCATCCTCCCTTCACTCCCCCAATGACTGGTAGTGGGCAATAGGCATGTTCAGGGCCTGTCCCCACCCTCCATCCCCCACAACAGGCAATAGGAATGGTCAGAGGTTGGGCTTTATGAGGTCCCTTGGTCTATGTTGTTGGCATGTCAACCAGGGAAGTCCTGGGGACTGGTTGCATGTCCTCATTTTGGCCTGGCCTGGCCTGAGCAATAGCGTGTACACTGTTTTCCTCAGTCATGATATCTTTGAGAATTGAGAAAGGAGAGCGTGTGACACAAGGGAGGTGTGTTCTTCTTTTCTTCCTCTGTTCTCTCCAAGGGACTAGCAGGTTTGGCCACTGTAGTTCAGAAAGATAGGCCCAGACCCAGCAGGACACAAGAAACTAATGATTCATAAATGTTGGGGTCTGTGTCCAGTGATGGGGATTAGACATGTTTAAATAGAGGTCATAGTGTCATAAGGAGGCCACTGAGTGGTGTATGTGGAGTGTATGTGTGTATTGGGTGTGTGTGCATATGTATTTGTGTATGGGTTGTTGTGTTTTGTGTGGTGTGTTTGGGCTGGGGTGGTGTGCGTGTGGTACATGTTACACGATGGTGGTAGTAGTGGTGGTGGTGATGTGTGTGTGTGTGTGTGTGTGTGTGTGTGTGTGTCTGTGATTGTGTGTGTGTGTGATATTGTGTGTGTGGTGGAGTGTGTGTGTTCATATCTAGCAGCAATATCAAAGCTGTGTGTTCGGTGGGACAAGGAGCAAGAGCGTTTCCCTGGCTCTCAGCAGTAGGGCCTGACCAGTTTGGCTGCATGGCAATGGTGGGAAGTGTGCTTCATGAGAGAGAATGAGGCTGCTCTGGCCATTATCTTCTTTGCTGCTCTCCCAGTCCTGGGGTCCTCACCAGCACACCTCCCCTTAAGAAGTTAGAGAAATGGGTCTGTCCATTGGCAGATGGGACAGCACTCTTGTTTCATTTCTCTGCATGTGGAGCAGGTGGGGCAGAGCTGAATCTAAAGTAGGAAGTGGTATTTCCCACAAGGTTTGGCACAAGCAGATGGACATCAGAAGATGGATCGGTGGGTTGTTTGGGTGGATGGGAGGCTGATTACGCGTGGAGTTACTCCCTCGGGTGGGGCAAGGGGCTGTTCCCAGTCTTGGCACTTTGTCTACACAGGGCGGCTGTGGGAGCACTCAATGGGAGCGCACTTTATTTTTGCCAATTTCAACTCAGAAATAAACAGGAAGTCAAGTATTTGGTCCCAGTTTTTTTGAACTGATCTCTCAAGAGATAAGAATTTAAACTAAATACACATTTTCCCTTTTGCACATATTTCAAACTAGGTGAAAATTACACTTGGATTTTATTAATGGTAATGAGAGCAGGCCCTTCTGAGGGGGTGCAGCACCAAAGAGTGGGGAATGGCAATCTATACCCTTTATACCTATAGAATCTATTTACATCCCACAGCACTGTGCAGAGCTGTGGAAGCTCAGCGAAGGCCCTGGGAGAGCTCAATGAAGCCTGTGAGCGAGCCACGTAGTGCCCAGGAGGGCCCAACCCAACAGGCTGGGAAGCCAGACACGGCACCTGGAAGAGTTCTGCACAGCACCTGTGAGAACACCCAGCTGTTCCTGCAAAAGCCCCAGACAACACCCGAGGGAGCTCAGAGCAGCACCTGCCAGAGCCTCACCCAACACCATGGGGAGTCTGGTGATGCACTTGAGACAGCCCCAAGCATTGCCAGCAAGACCCCCAAGCAGAGCCCGCAGGGGTCCCTCACCACATCATGGGAAGCCACCATCAGTGACAGCCAGAGCTCCACCCAACACCTCGAGAGCCTGGTAGAGGGACTGAGGGAGCCCCAGGCATTGCCTGGGATATCTCCAAGCAGAGCCTGCAAGGGTCCCACACCACATCGTGGGAAACCACCACCAGTGACCGCCAGAGCTCCACCCAACACCTTCGAGAGCCAGCTGGAGCTACTAAGGGAGCCCCAAGTAACACCTGGGAGCACTCTGGGCTTCAGTCCCTGGTTACATTTCTATCTCCTAAGAAACTGGGGGTAAGTGTATGCCTGGCGGGCATAGTTTTGACAGATGCCATCTTGCTCTCATCTGCCTTCTGACCAAGGGTGCCTGTGACAGTTGCAAATACTGATAGCTCTGCCATCAGGCTTTGATCTAACTTGATTTCTTTTAGATTTGATTCAGACAAAATTGCAGATTGATTTGATCACCACTGTGGGTAATTTTCTGAATTCATGGTGAGAATCTTTCCCCGTAATTTCACTCTCACACATTTTAGGAGATTCCAGTTTGCTCTCACACTTTTGTGATACTTCGAATAAATATATTTTAAATTTCAGAGATTCTCAGAACTTGTAGACTTGCTCTGTATTAAATTGTACAAATCTGCATCAATTACAACTTAGAGGTATCCATCTATTGTAGGTAATCTTATTTCTTTTCTTTTTTCTTATTACTCTCTGGACTTAGATTTTTTGTCATGTTGGTTTATATGTTGCTGGGGTTTTTGTTTTTTGGGGGGGGTTGGTTAGTTGGTTTTTATCAGCACTAAAGGCCTGATGCACAAAGATTCGTGCAAGAATGGGCTTTCCTTACCCTGGCTGCTGACACCGCCTTCGCTTCACTTCTGTCCAGAGCTGCCTTTCCACCTTTCCATACTGCCAGAGGCCTGGAGTGGCTGGGGTAATGGTAAACGCCTGCATATGCAAATTAACTTACCATCTTTGTTGGATTAATTTGAATACACACTCCTGATTGGCTAGTGGGTGTCACAAAGTTATGGTCAATTAGCATGTTACTCTTTTATTAGGTAGATGAAGTTTTCAATTTGGGAATCATCTTTTTATACTAATTTTATCTGCTGTGTTCTCCCCAACCCACCTCCCCATAGGTACCTTGCTCTGGTTTTATAAGTGATTTCCTCTTGGGTCACCCTGAGATTATCATGAAACCCAAGTAAGCTTGTAGCCACTTTGACACCATGTCCACCTGCTGTCACACTCAGAGAACCACAGTGCATGAGCAAAAGCAGAGGACAGCAACCAAAATGTGCTCTGAGGAAAGTTCTTAAGGGAATTACAAGTAATAAGAAAAACGCTGAGAATATTTCTTAATATCAACTATATATTCTATAGGTATTATTCAGAATAGACAATGAAATTCTCTGCACAGGGCATAGTGTGGCAAAGTTTTGTAAAACTCCACTTGTAGCAGCTATGAAATGTCACTCTCCCCCTCCCCACATCTCAAATGCTCCACAGCCTTTCTGACTCCCAGTCCTTTCCTTTCCGGGGCTCCTGCCCACCTGACGGGGCACAAAGGGCCCCAGTTCCCTCCCACCCTCTCTACCTGGGCGAAACTGGATGCCCAGAAGTCACAGGCCTTCCCTGTCCCTGCACAAGAAATAACACAGGACTCTGCAAAACTGGTGTATGGTTCTGTTTTAGAGAGGAACTTGAAAGAAAATTCTGAGGGAGGATTTCTGTAGACTCAAGGATCACCTCATTACACTAGTAGTTATCTATTCCTGCAGTACCTCATTGCTCCCTCCCCCCACCCCCACCCCCCACTCCGAGGAGGAGAGCCTGGTGTTGACCCGGGTTTTCATCTCACATGGATGGGTCTCCTGATGAGTCCAGGGACATTTACGAACAAGACCCGGACTTGCTTATAAAGCCACTCCTAAATGATGGCCTGGGCCATGCTCCTGACCCTGACGTAAGCTATCTGCATCACTGTAGGCTGTTCCCTGGCCATGAAAGCCTGGCAGGCCCACACCTGGGTGCTGGTCGGTGGGTGTCCCTCAGTTTCCTGAGCCCTGGGGGCCACATGCCCTCTAAGCTGTATGCCACAGCTGTGTCGTGGCTGCCTGGATGGCTCTGCTAGAGTGCCTCGGATTCCCCTGCCAAGGGTCCACTGCCTGCTCCAGCCCAGCCCCAGCCCTGCCACCTCTGCTACCACCAGTGGTCCCAGGAGAGGCAGGGTGGGGGCTCCCACCTCTGGGCTGGCCCTGACCACGCCTGGCTGTGAGAAGGAAGCACATGGTCTGCCAGGCTCCCCGTTTCCTCTTGCAGATGGACTGCTGTGGCAGGAGCCACAGAAGGGTCCAGCCAGAAGCAGCAAGCGGGGCAGAGCAAACAACGCCGCCTCGCCTGTCGAGAGTGAACGGCTGGTTGAAGCCCTTCCACCGATACCAGGCAGTATCCTGGGCCATGTTTGTCATCTTGGCCTTAGCGATGTTTGGAATTTTCATTCCAATGCTGCCTGGCATGTGGAAGTTCATTCTGTATGGTGTATTCTTTAACTGGCATCACCTGCCTGTTGTCTAGAGTGGGGAGGGGTTACAAATCAAAGTCCCTTTCACCTGGAGCACTCACCTCTTTGTTCCCAGGAGGCTGCCTGTCCATAGCAGTTTGAGAAAGGTTTGGGAAGTTGGCCGCTGGGCAGGCCCAGGATCGGTGCCCTGGCACCTCCACTTTCAGCCTGACGGTCCGAGTGGGGGGAATGCTGCCCTCACACTCACTGGCAGTGGTCAGGTGTGTGAGCAGAGCATAGTCATAGGAGCAAAGGCCTTGGGCCACACAGCTCGGTCCTAGCCTCTCCTGCTCCCGGAGAAGATGCCACAGAGCCACCTGGTCAACCTCCTGTCGATTCCCCAATAAGACTGGCTGCCCCTCTCCCATGGCCTTCAGAGAGCAGCTTGGTGCCCACTGGGAACACAGGCCTTTCCCTTGTGGGACCGTGGCCCAATCTGAAAGCCTCCTTCCAGCAGGTCTGCTTTGTCCTTCCTGGAGGGAGAAATGAGGGGAAGACAGGCTGTCCTCTGTCCCTGCCACATGGACATCTTGTGCTGTGCTGTGCATGGCCAGGGCTGAGTTATTCCTTGACACACTTCCCACAGGTGAGCGGTGGAATACTATTGTTTAATACCATAATATACCTGGTGTGTGTCTCCATTGACCCAGGAGAGGATAATGTCAGAAAGAAGATATATGGCAAACCACTGCCCACGTTCGACAGATCCAAGCAATGCTATGTTATAGAAGATCTGTACTGCTGCCTATGTGGGGTCACTGTGTGAGTGCCGGGGCACAAGGACAGGGAGTAGCATGGGTTTGCACCCACTGGATGAACTGCCAAGTTTAACGCTATAGCTCCTCATAGGGCAGTGCCTTGTGCTTCCCCATAGAAATAGGGGCTGTTTACATGCAGCAGCTGGTGCTGTGACCTTAGACACCCTGATCCCTTGCTGATCTAGAAGCCAGAGAGCACTGTCTTTCTTTTGGTTTCTCAGATGAGTCTCCCCACCCAGTGATTCACGGGCCTGGTCAGGTACCTGGGTGTCCCATGGCACTGGGAACTTAAGTGACCATCCTGGTAGTGGGGTCAAGGACGCAGGGCAGATCCCAGCCCGGGCACCAGGCCTCAAACTCTAGCGTCATGTGGCAGGCGTGGGTGAGAGGAGCCGCCCCACCACTTGTGCTGGCGGTTTCTCCCTATTGGCTGAGGGGACTCTGACCCCTTTCTTCACCTGCACAGGGTGCTGACAAGCTGCTTCTCCCAAACATTTCTTTCAGGAGCGAGAAAACCAAACATTGCTGGACCTGCAACAAATACATCGCTGGCTTTGACCATCACTGCACATGGCTCAACAACTTTATTGGGAGCAGGAATTATGGGTGAGGGAGCTGAGAGGTTGGGGAAGTTAAAGGGGGCCCTGGAGTAGGGTTTGTGGGCTGTGGGCCTGGTGGTTAGAGTGGGGGATCATGGGCAGAGGGGGCTGTGTGCCATTATTGAGTACAGTGGCGCTCAGGGTCCCTCTTGTCTCCCTGTCTGGTTCTGAAATGTGTTTGGATGGAGCTGACCCTGGACATTCCGTGTGAAGTCTGTCCTCACGGTGTATATTGCTGGAGACGCTTGTAGGGTTGGAGAGGAGCAACCCCTTCCTCAGGACTCGGACTAGTCTGGAGAGTTTGTGACCTGCTGGTCTGGGTCCCTTTGCTTTCTAGTCATTGAGCTGTCAGGCCCCAAAGCACAGAGGATGGATGCAGGGGTCTGGCACAAGGAGCTCTGCCCTGAATAAGGGAGAACAGGGAATAGTGGCTGTCCCATGGGGCTTGAGAATGGGAACACCATGGAAACTTGCACTGAAGTTCTAGATGGGCCAGGCAGCTGGGTAGGTAGAATCCCAACTCTGTGAGTCAGTTTACCTTTGCAAGCTGAGAGTGGTCCCCCTTTTTGCAACCTCTGGTGGAAATTACATGAGCTCACCATCAACATGTTGTGAGGCAACATAAAACTAGGATCAGTGGTCAGGAATCACTCATGTCTCCTAGCAGTGTAAATGCTCAAGCCAGCATGAGAACAAAGGGCTGAGCTGCACCAGCCAATCACAGCAGTATTCAAAGTCAGAGTTGCTCCTGGGAAGGTGAGGCATGTGTCCTAGGCTGCCTGGGCACCTGAACCCCCACATGTGGCCATGGACTGGTGCTACTCACTGTGACTCAGGGCAACTGTCTCAGCTCTGAGCCATGTCTTCTTTTCCCACAGGTGTTTCTTCAGCTGCTTAACATCCGCATTGACCTGGCTGCTGTGTGTTCTTACCGTCTGGTTCTATATTATTATCCAGTATCTGGTCGACCCACTTGTGCTCCGCACGGATCCCCAGCACAAAAGTGTGTGCCACTGTTTTCTGGTAGCTTCCCCTCAGGGTTCTCCTCTGTCTTAGCCCATCCTCCAGTCTGGAATGAGTCCCACCGTCGCTACTCTGTCCACACTAGCCTTTAAGACTTTTCTCGAACTACATGTTTGGAAGCTGTGTGGCTGAGAGCAGCTCTGCAGAGAGGCCCTAGAAATGCTCTTCCCTGCCTCGCCTCCCTCCCTCCCCCCATGTGGCTGCAGCCTTCCAGGGCTGTGTGAGAATGGCTGCTGCAGATTAGCCAGGACCTGACCAGGCTGTAGGCCTGCAGGACAGGGTGACTGTAGGGGTCAGGCACAAGGGTAACTAAATATAGTTACCCTCCCTCAGCCTCACCTTCTAGATTCAGAAGGAGGAATCATAACAGCCACTGCAGACAGCAGGGGCTACAAGGGCACTTAGATAAAGGCAGGACACACACCTGAATAAGGAGCAAGGGCTCACCTGGGTAGGCAGGTGCTCACTTGGTTGAGGAGGAAGAATTCTCTTGGGCTCGAGATGCTCACCTGGACAGAAAGGTGGTCACCTGCTTTAGGCTGGTGTTCCCGCCCCTGCCAAGTTCTATCTGTGGTGCTCACCTGAGGAGAGGTACTACCATGTCAGTGGATACTGAATGCCTGTGTCTTCTCTCCACAGACATCGACAGTCACAACACATGGCTTCTGTTCCTGCCATATTTCGACCTAGAGTTAAAGACCCCAGTGTTTATGACAATAGCAGTGTTGGTGCTGGTGGTGGACCTCATCTGCCTCTTGATGATCGGGCAGCTGTTCATCTTCCATCTTTACCTAAGTATGTGCCCCCCGAGCCATGGTCCAGGTTGGCTAGTCTTTTCCCCTCATGTTCACATGTGACCTGGTCAGAAACGTGCTTCGTGCCCAAAGGGCAAACCCTCACTCTGAGAGACAGCAGACCAATTCTGTTCCAAGAACTGCAGAAAATGCAAAAGATTAAAAACTAGTGGATTAACATGTTCAGAGAAATACATAGGGTCTAAGTCAAGACCAGGACTTAGAACCATGGAAAGAGAACAGGGGGACTGAGAAAAGCGCTCATCAAAATCCTAACCAGGAAAACTTTCCCCTCAGTTGGCAGGGTGTCCACTAGCCAGACAAGCTGCCGGACTGGTGGTTTCCTCCTGTCCATAAGGGGGTAGCAAAGGGCACCTGGCAGCTGCATCAATGTCCTTGAATAGGGGACATTGAAGCATTTCTTGGGAGTCAGGATGGTTCCTCCCTGTAGAGCTTGTGAGAGAAGCTGGCCTAGTGCAGGGATAGCCCCAGCTGAGCCATGGAAGTACACAGGAACTGGGCCCAAAACCCTGGCTGGCCCAGGCTCTTCCCAAAGCATCTGGTGGGGGGCGATGGAGCAGTGGGTGATGGAGTCAGGGACACACTGGGGGAAGAGCAGCTCTCCAGTAGGGTGCACAGTACCATTGAGGCTGGCAGCTGGACAGGCATGCTAGGCTGGGAGCCAGTAAGACATTCAGCACATGCATGATGCGCTTACAGGCCCAAGATGGGAGGGCTAGAGAATTCAAAATCCACAGGGCATAATGACTAAGTGGAGATTTGAGGACTGGGACCTATAGGTTTCTAACTCAGGCAACTGGTGAGGGCGGTTGAGAGGGTGAGGGACAGACAGGAAGACAACTCTGAGAGGGGAGAAACATAGTGAGTTCAGGATTGAACATGTCTGCTTCTGAGCACTTTGACAAGAAAGAGTAAATTTCCAGGTAAAGTTGGGATATTCGTAGTAGGAAAATTAGCCACTAATGCGCACTTAAAAGCACACATGAAATTCCTCACAGTGCATGTGGGTCAGGACTCCTGCACAGCTCAGATGGTCTTCTGGCCCGGGGTCTTTCGTGAGGCTACAGAAAAGGTCCTGGCTGAGCCTGTGGTCTCATTTCCCCGGGAGGCCCACGCTGAGCTCATCACCAGGCTGTTAGAGGGTCAGTCCTCAGAAGTCTTGGGCAGGTGGCCCCTTCATGTCTTTGTCACATGCATCTTCCAACATTACACAGCAAATCCTACCTCGGCTGCTGAGCAAATGAGAGGACGAGAGGGGAAACAGGGCAGAAGCCACCTCTCTAACCCAGGCATGGAGGTGGTCCCATTGCCTCTTCTGCAAGTCACTAGAAGCATTCCACACTCCAGAGAATGGAGTCCACAAAGCACCACCACGCTGTGGGGGGGCACTGCAGGGGGCCACATGGAAAGCTGCTTGCAGCTGGACACTGCCATTTGAAGCTTGGGACAGGGGCATCCTGATGAGTCCTCAGAACGTGACTGGGAGAGACACTGTGAGGGAGAGATCTGCTGGGAAGACGCAGGATGTGTTCAGTGCCCGCTGAAGGTGGAGAAGAAAGCCACAGTCATGAGACATGGAACAGAGAGTGCCCTGGGTGAAATTAAGGAAGAGCAGGATTCTAGAAATTGCCCAGAGCTGATGTTGGAGGGAAAACTGGTGACGTCCTTTTAAAGCATGTACTTTCCACTCAGGCCTCAAAGTTCCTCGACTTGAGGTTTAAAGTTCTGTGCTGTGCCACCCTACCTTATCATTATGTCAGAGTTCAATGTGTTACATAAAATGTACTAAGAATAAGTGTGAGCTCTGGGAGACAAGAGGACATGTGCACAAGCTGATTTTGATGGTATTTTTGCTAACCCCCTAGAATATACCCAAGTGCAAGTTTATATCCAGCTGATTCCAAGTTTGGACAGGAAGATTGGAGAATGCAGGAGGAGCCAGGTGTAGTGAATCAGGACACATAAGTCAGGTTCAAACACAATAAGAGCAAAAGCTTTTCCAGACTGCTTAGGGCAGGGCATGAGGCTCTGCTCCTTGGAGCTCCCCGCACCTGGGTGAGCAACTCAAGGAGGCCTGCTCCTGTCACATGCTGGAGCCAGTGTCTCAGCTTAATTACTAGTGAGCTGAGCAGGCACCACTCAAAGGTCCTTATTTACTCTACGGGCTGTGAGGCAGGCAAGGGACAGAGGCTCAGGAGGGTGTTAGGAGCTGTTGGCTGCTGCCCAAGGCCAGGCAGGCTGTGCAGTAGCTGTCTGTCCAGCTGCTCCCCAGCAAACTGGATGAGGACCTGATGCCCCAGGTGCAGCTCAGAGGAGCTGGGTAGGTGCCTACAGTGGTTGATGGTTCCTAACTGACCTTTTCTCTTCTCTCCTTTTTAGTGTCAAAGGGGATAAGCACTTACAATTACTGGAATGAAGGCTTCAGACATACTTTAGATGCCTCATCAATGAACAAAGTTCCGTCTTTTCATATACAAATATCTCCAGAGGTATGGATGAGCCCTTCTTTCATTCATTCTGTTTATTCAGGGCTGGGATGAGGCTCATGGTCACATTGTGGGTAGCACCACTTAGTCACAGTTCTTTGCTTCTGTGTGGGCATGGTCCTATGTGTGTGTAAGTGTGTGTGATATGTGTGTGATGTGGTGCATGTGAGTGTGAGTGTGTGGAAAGTGTGTGCTGAGGTGTATGTGAGTGGAGTGTCTTGTATATGTGTGATGAGGTGCATGTGATTGTGAGTGTGTGTGGTATGCGTGTGTGCTGAGGTACACGTATGAGTGTGTGCTATGTGTATGCTGAGATGCATGTGAGTGTGAATGTGTGTGTTGTGCATTTATGTGTTACATCATGTCTATACTCACTCTGCCTGGGCTTGTGCCAGCATGGCTGACTCTTGTAGGTCCATGTCTTGAGTTGCTGCTCATCAGACACTAAAACACTTGCCCTCAAATGTCACCATTCAGAAAATGACAATAGAAGCCACGGACACAAACAACATACTTACAAATGATATATTTGTATCCAGAATACAGAAGAAACTTTCAAAACTCATATTCTTGCAATTCCTGCTTTTTTACAAAGGAAAAGTGAAAACACACAGGACTCAGGTCACCAGAGTTGTGAGGAAGCGCATACGTGCTGTCCCCTTCCCTTGGACCCAGGAGTCTCTGAGGCGCCAGTACTCAAAATCGACTAAAAATTGACTTGAATTTAGTGTAAGATAAGCTCAGTGTCAGCAACATTTTTTATGTTATGTATTTTCATTTATCTCCACAGTAAATAGATCACAACCCGGGTTCATCTGCACCGAGGTAAGTGTCATCTTCCTAGAGTGATTTTTCCTGAAAATTACCTGTTTTCTCTTTTTATACTGACTTGCTTTAAAGAGTCTTCCTTACTGTAAGGTTAAACAAACATCCTCCATATTCTTGGCTAATTTTATCATTTTCATTTGCTTTCTTTATATTTTGATTTCCCAGCCATCTTGAATTTATGTTTCACTCACTGACATAGGAGCTAAGGTTACTTTGTCACAACCTAACTCTGGGCCACCTTGTGTCCTTTCCTCGTCAAAGAGAGTGGCCCCTTTCCTGACCCAGTTCCCGGGGACACCGGGCTCAGATCTGCCTCCAGATGCTGTATGGCTCCATGCCCCACAGCAGCACATGCTGTTTCCATGGCAGCGTTTATTCAGCTTCCTTGTAATATCTGGTAGGCGAATCCTCTTTTGAGATTTTGGTTTTGGATTGTTTTGTTTGTTTTACTTTGACAGTTCATTCACATGTTTATCTTTCCACATCAACTTTAAACTCATTTTGTGCAGTCGCCTGGATGGGCCCCTAGTCCAAGCTCTGCAGTGAGACTGGAGATGGGAGATGCCATTCATCCCCACCCTGCCGCCATCCCACCCTAGGAGCTCCTAGACCCGTCCTGGATCCCTGGCACCTGGCCAGGCTCCCACATATTTTGGGGGAGGTGCCTATAGGACCCATTGTGCTCAATAAGCTTCCAGGGAAGTGCAGTGTCAGATCGCTCTGGGGGGGATGACTGCCAAGGGGTGACATGGAAAGAAGTATTCCTTGCTCCACCTATTGGAGGCGAAAAAGGGCAAGTCCTTAGAGATCCAGAAACTGTGCTGTTTGCCCTCGCCATGGCCAGCAGTGTTGGCATACATCACTCCCAGCTAGCCTTCCAAGCCCGAAACCTGAGAATGAAGGCGGTGACCCCCAGGTCTCGCCAGTGCAGAGATACGGACAGACTGGGCAAGCAAACAGGATCTTCGGACCCCAAGAGTTCCACTGCCCCAGCCGCTCAGCCACAGGGATGGCAGCCACTGCTGGCTCCACAGACACCTGCCTCAGACCAGCCGGAAGGACCCCAGCAGCATGCAGGGTACAGTCCTGAGCACATGGAGATGGTGGAGGACATCAGCTTCCTGTCACGATTCTCTCAGAGGAATTTCGGATACTGCAGGCAGCTGACGACCAGGACCAGGCTGCCAAGCAGAGGAAGTCTGCAGAACAGTCCTTTGGCCTGGACCAAGCCTCCACCACCCAAATTCTACAATTTGGAGGGAAGGGTTTGGACGTGGCCCTGATGAGCTGGAGGTCGTGGACTGGTACTTCACCAAGATCATGATCCCAGGGAGACTGCAGCCTTCTAACCCACCCCAGTTCCCTCCCTACCTGGGAATGAGGTCTCCTTGTATCCCCATATCTGCCACCCCCTCCACCCTATGGACCCCACAAACTTTACACTGTCTTGCTTTAAAGAGTCTTCCTTACTGTAAGGTTAAACAAACATCCTCCATATTCTTGGCTAATTTTATCATTTTCATTTGCTTTCTTTATATTTTGATTTCCCAGCCATCTTGAATTTATGTTTCACTCACTGACATAGGAGCTAAGGTTACTTTGTCACAACCTAACTCTGGGCCACCTTGTGTCCTTTCTCATCAAAGTGAGTGGCCCCTTTCCTGACCCCAGTTCCCGGGGACACCAGGTTCAGATCTGCCTCCAGATGCTGTATGGCTCCATGCCCCACATACCTCACCTTGAGGGGCCCTTACCTCTGAGGGCCCGCCATTTCCATATTGTCGGGTGGGCCCCAGGACCCCATGTGCTTTACAGACCCTTCCATTCTGAAAGAGGGTCACCTCAAGGGATCTGACCGCTGGACCAGGAGGATGGTGAGGGTTGGGCAGTTGTCAACCAGTTGACTACACTGAACAGCTCAAGTTCAGTGATGAGGAGGGAGCTGAGGCAGCTGCTGGTGAGGAATGGCCCTGAAGCAGAGGGTGAACAGGGCCCGAGTCTGGCAGAGACCTCTGGGCTTCCAGAGACAGTCGGGGCCTCCTGCACCAAAGCCCATCCTACTCCTCACTGCCACTGCCCAGATGGTGGGGGCCCACCCTTCAACCTTCCAGCTCCTGAAGGCAAGGAGGTGTAGTGGCAGCTCATGGAGCCCACTGAGGAGGAGAGGTGCGTGTAATGCAGGAGGAGCATTGGGCAGCCTGTGTGGAGAAGCTCAGGCAACGTGATGAGAAGTTTGGAGCACCTGGTAAGTGGCTCACAGCAGAGCCTGCCACCTCCCTCCTTGCACTCTGATGCCCTTCCTGCCCCAGTGCCACCAATTCTGTCCCCAAAGCACTCCTCATACTTTCAGTGCCTTCACCAGCACCCCAACACCAGGAAAAGAATGGGAAGAACCAGCACAGGCTCCTCCTGCCACATCACCCCCACTCTGGTTATGGCTCCATCTCCTGTCCTGGTGAATGGTGGCCACAATACCTGTAGCACCAACAAAGGCAGCTTCTAAGCCAGCCCAGGAGAATCTAACTGCCCTCAAAAGGGGGCCCTGAACCACTAGAAGAGGTTCCTTCGCCTGCCATAACCCAGCCCCAAAAATAGCACACAAGGGTGATGCATTGGGTCCCATGGGTCTCACCCAGCCGCCCCTAGGCAGGGCTTGGGCTACCCCAAATACAGAAATCATTACCCCTTCATTTCCAGTGGCAGCAGCAGGAGCAGCTCTTGAAGCAGCAACAACAGCAATGCAGCAGCATCAACAGGACTCCACCAGGCCCAGTGCCTCCATCACCATCACAGCCTGTGCCCATAGGGGCTGTGTCAGCTCCACAGGCGTCACCCCCAATTCCCCTTGAACCCAAGTGCTCCGATCAGCCCCCACCCATTCCCCCAATGAACTTTGATCCATGCTGGGTGATGATTGCTCTTCATGTGAACCCCAGCACCCAGAGGGCTGACCCACTCTGGACTTCTACCCTCCTGGTATGCATCCCAGTGGCCTAGCTCCCTGAGAGTGCTCAGACAGTGGAGGATCAAGCTCAGAGCCAATTTGAGCACCATGCAGGCTCTTGTTACAGGATCGGGGCACCCCACCAGTGGACGCAAAGTTGACCTGGGTAGGAGATGAGTTCGCCACCACACCCACCCACCCTCCCAACTTTTACCTCAGCACTCACAGAACCAGAGATGAGGTGGGAGACCCATTCAGTGCCTTCCTCCACCCGAATCTGGCCAGTTATCCCGGCTTTCCTGTGAAAGGAGCCCCTGGGAACCATCCACTTCCCTCTGGAGGAACCCACTGCCCCAGGGCCCGCCCACTCCCCTGGCGCTCAGGCAGTGATGAGGTAGCCAAGATACAAGCTTCCCTGCCCAAGGAAGAGACCCTTAAGGAGGAAACTCCTCAGGTCCCGAGCCAACCACAAGCCAAGTTCACCATCACCTCTGTCTTGCAGTGAGCCCTGCCCGCCACTTACAAAAGACCAAGAGCTGCTCCCAAGCTCCTCAAGCCGGGTAATGAACCCTCAAAGTTCCAAAGCCAGACCCACAGAAGACAGGAAAGAAGACGATGGGCCCTAAAGAAACTCACCCACCAGTGGAAACCTTCCTGTATCGGAGGAATATTCCTGTGAAAGAGTGGTTTCTGCCTCTGGCCAGGATTGGGGTGAGGCAAGTATTTAGCCAGAGGGAGAGGTTTCTGGGGGACTTACAGGGATGAGGACTGGGAGGCCAAAGCTGAGAATCTCAGATCCAGAGAGTTTCTTGGAGATAATGGGCATGCAGTTGGGGCAGGAGGACTCAGTCATCCCGGGTCCCCTAGGCCACAACTGCCAAAGACCCAAGTGAGGCTTCTTATCAAGGTGAGATCCCCAAGCAACACCAACAACAGGACTCGGAAACAGGCAGCAAGGCCCATGAGAGTAATCTGGTCCCCTCAGACAAGGAGGCCCCCCCAATCAAGGAAGGTGTCCTCACTCAGGTCCCTCTTGTTTCCCCTTCACCAGCCTCAGCCAGTTTCTATACTGCTTGAGATGGGCGAGTCTTCACTTCCAGAGGGGTGCTGTCCCAGCTGAGGTAGAGGGCGGCACCCTCCACCGATTCAGCCAGACTGGACCTGCTAGCCAAGTCTCTGGTTCCCAAGAAGCCTCCAGCTGGTCCTCTGCCAAGTAAGGAGCCTTTGAAAGAGAAGCTGATCCCAGGGCCTCGGACCCCCATGTCCCAAGGAGTCAGCGGTCTAGGCAGCAACCTGAGCATGGCTGTGGGAGATGGGGATGGCCTGGAGGAGGCCACACAGGAGGGCTCAGCAGCACGACATACAACCTGAGTTTTAGAGGCTGAACCGGGAGTTGGAGAGTGCAGCCAGAGTGGCTGAAGGCAAGAGCGCAGCCCAGCCCTTCTAGCTTCCACCCTGGACCAAAGGAGGTCCTAACAACAGCAGTGGTGCCAGGCAGCTGCCAAGAATCCTGATCGGTCAAACCAGAACTCAGACCAGTCCACTGAGGAGTGAGAGTCTGCATCCCAGAGCACTGACTTTGCCAGTGAGCCCCAAGGGGACAAGGAGGCTCCCCCACCAGCACTGCTGACCCCTAAAATTCTTTCAGCTTTTGGGGGCGGGGACAGCAGAGCCAGGCCAGGCATTTTAACCATGTCGTGGAGACCTGAGTCAGAGAGCCAAGAACCTGACCAAGCAGAGCTTCTCAAGTCAGCAGCCAGGCCCCATCAGCAAGGCGGTTCAGAAGGAGCTGGAGGACATCCTGAGGGAGGACCAGCCCAGGGCAAGGGGCCAAGAAGAGCTGGCCCTCTCCCAAGAACCAAAACTGCCTCCCGGAAGAGCAGTCCACGGGGATTCCTCTGCCTCCTCAGGGCCTCTAGCAGTTCTGCTGTCTTCTGCCTGGACTGAGTGACCCACAGCCACTCTGCTCGCACCCAAGATGCTCTGGCCCAGGGGAGTGAGCGCAGCTGCCGCAGGGGGGCACCCAAGGCCCAAGTCTGAGCCTCCCTAAAGCCCCTCAAGGCCCCTCCCCTCAGCCCCCAACCCACTATGACACTGAGGCCAAGAACATGGCATTGGCTTCATTTCAGAACTCCACTTTGAGGAGCAAGGGCTGATAGTGAGGGGGGTGGACAGGAGTCCCCAGGAAGCTCAGGGGTTAATCCTCCCCTTGTCCCAAAAATGGCAGGAACATCCTCCCAGAAAACCAGAGCTGCTACAGGGGGAATCATTGCCACCTCCTCACAGCTCTGGATTTGTTGGCCCCAACCTCAAGGGCCCAGGCCCTCAGGGAGAGTCTGGAGATGCAGGGACAGGGACGGAGGCCCTGAACCTTCACATCTGGAATCGTTTACATACTGCCACTAGTCGAAAGAGTTACCAGCCTGGTTCCAGGGAGCCCAGGATGGAGCCTTTGAGTCCTTTTGATGATGTGACTGCCACGGAGTGGAGTCAGTCTGACAGTGGGTGGACCTGAGTGGGATTATGTGGGATGATCATCAGGTCCCTGCTGCCAGTGAAGTTCCCCTGATGAAGATCTCAATGGGGCCAGAGGGACCCCATCCAAGTGGCCTGGAGGACCCTCAAGCCTGAATGCTGTTCCTGGTAAGGGTCCACCTGGTTCTGAAAAGAAGTCCTCCCTGCTCTCATGGGGAAAGAAAGGAGGAGCCCCGGAGCAGCCTCTGCCTGCTGATCCTATTGGCATAGACATCTGCCTCCCTGCGGCCATTTCAGGCCACTTTGGCACCAGTGACAAGGACTCAGACTTGCGCCTAGTGTAGGAGACAATTTAAGAGCAGAGAAAGAGCTAAATGCATCGGTCACTGCAGCCATTCCCATATTCAGACACTTGGAGCTGCTCCTTAGTGCTTCGTCCTCCACTGAGCCACAATCACAGTCCAAGAACCGGGGTTCTGGGCACTGTGGCCCAGAACCCAGCTCCCCAGGCCAGAGCTCGTACCCTGAGGAGCCATAGATTCAGTTACATCCCAACAAAGGAGGCTTCTGGTCTGGGACACCAGTGCACCCTTAAAAGCCACAGCCCGTGCCCCTCCCCTTGACCCATCGTGCTCCCCTCAGCTCTCAGGGGTAGCTGTCAAGGGCCAGTTTCTGGATTTCTCAGCACTACAAGCAGCAATGCTGGGGAAGTTGCTGGCTGGAGTTCTCTACCCTCCACCTTCCTTCTATTCTCCAGCCCTCTATCTAACCCTTGCTTCAAATGGACCAGGATCTGCCATCCCATGCAGATTTTTATTCTGCTGCTCTGCAATCTGGTGGCCAGAGTAGCTTCCTCCCCTCAAGGGCTCCCAGCAGATGCTTCTACCCATGGTGGACTCCTGGCTGCCTATGGTGAACTTTGGCTCTCTGCCACCATCACCCCTTTCTCTGTTACTTGTGCACCCTGCTCTGAAGCCCTGCAGTTTGGCTGTGTGGCCCTTACCTGCTTCTCAGGTGCTGCCTTCACCTACTAGGCCCTTCCTGGCCCTAGCTTGGTGCAAACAGAGTTTTACCCTGTAGAACTAAACTCATTCGAAAACTGAACAGGATTATCAAAACTGGACAGCAACCTTAGGGGGAGCCACATCATCATGTTTTCCCCCAGCTGAAAGTTCTTCCTCTGGCCTCAGTTCCCATCTCAAAGTTCCACCCTCCACTATAGCGAAGTCTTCTGTACCCAGCACATCGACCATCAGCAGCAGGCCTCCCCACCTCACACCCTATGCTAGATGCTGAAACCTTGCGACCAACAGGGTCATTTTTCTGAGAAGGGTCTTCCCTATGGGCAGAAAACCCTGGGCACCTAGGGGCCAAGGAGCCTAGGTTGCCCACATCCACTAAAGGAGGTCCCCTTGCCTCTACCCCCACCCCAGGCCTTTTATGTAAATTATAAATATACAAGATGCCACCTGGACACGTGCTGAGTCTCAGAATATTTCAGTGACATTTCAATAGGCAGTAAAGTCCTGGAATAGAAAATCGATTATGCCTATTGAATATAATTTTGAGAGACACTATATGATATATTTGCATCTATTTTAGTTTAGAAATTATTATTTAAGTGCTGGTCATGTAATGGTCAAGGATGTCATGGAAAATAATAGCCATGGAGTGATGGAACATAGCAAAGATGTCTTAAGGGCCAGTGTGAATGACCATACTCTTTTGTTTTTTACTCATCATGTATGTTTTAGGACTCTTGAGTATATTGGCCTCATTTAAATATTTGCAAACATTGGTTAAATAATTCTGGTTTAAACAACAATGGATATTGTTCTAGAAAGCGGTATGGTTTGAGGAGTTAAAAAACAATAAATTACTGCAACATCTTCAACTACTATCCAAACTGCATAGAAGATCTATATGGGGATGAACAGTATCAGGCAAAGCTTACAGTCACATGTTGTATTATATGCTAGGGGCCTAGTGCATGAAAATTGTGCATGGGGGGCAGGGGATGTCCCTCAGCCCAGCCTGCTCACTCTCCAATCTGGGACTCCTCAAGGGATGTCCAACTGTTCATTTAGGCCCGATCCTCTAATAGCTTGATCCTGGTGGTAATTGGGCCTCAACGGGCAGTCGGACAATGCAGGACTACTGGCTCCAAACTGCTCACCTGCCTGCCTCTCTGATTGCCCCTAACCACTTCTGCCTGTCAGCCTAATTACCCCTTAACCACTATCCTGCCAGCCTAATTCAAGTCTAACTGCTCCCCTGCCAGCCTGTTTGCCCCCAACTTCCCTTTTCTGCCAGCCTGGTCACCCCTAAATGCTCTCCCCTGTAGCTTGATCGCCCACAACTGCCCTCCCTTGCAGGCCTGGAACCTCCCAACTGCCCTCCTCTGCTGGCCATCTTGTGGTGGCCATCTTGTGTCCACATGGGGGCAGGATCTTTGACCACATGGGGGAAGACCTCTTGTGTGTTGTAGTGATGGTCAATCTGTGTATTACTCTTTTATTAAATAAGATAAGAGGAAAGGGATGGATGGAAGGGATTGTGGAGCTAGATCCTCACTTCCCTTTCTCCCTGTTCCCCTGGTCCCCATCCCTGGGGCCGTTTGTTAAAAAAATATATTAATAAAAAAATAAATTTTAAAATTAAAAATAAAATCATTTTGTGCAGTTTACGGAAACATGGAACTTTAACTGGACTGACATTAATTATAGGCACACCTCGTTTTATTGCACATCACCTTATCGTGCTTCATAGATAATGTGCTTTAAAAAAATTTTTGAAGTTTTCTTGGAAACCTACATCCCACAGGTCTATCAGCAACTGTTTTTCGACCAGGGTTTGCTTGCTTTTTGTCTCTGTCACATTTTGGTAATTCACATAATATTTCAAATGTGTTTATGATTATTTTACTATTTGTTATGGTAATCTGTGATCAATGATCTTTGATGTTACCATTTTGATTGTTCAGGGCACCACTGGTATAAGATGACACAATCAATTAGTGTTGTGTGTTCTGACTGTTCCACCAACTGCACATTCCCTGTCTTTCTCCCTCTCCTCAAGACCGCCTGTTCCCCAAGACACAACAATGTTGAAATTAGGCCTATTAATGACCTGACACTGTTTTTTAAGTGTTTAAGTGAAAGAGTCACAGGCCTCTCACATTAAAGAGAAAGCTAGAAATGATTAAGGTGAATGAGGAAGGCATGTCAAAAGCTAAGATAGCCTGAAAGCTAGGCCTCTTGCACCACACAGATAGCCAAGTTGTGAATGCAAAGGAAAAGTTCTTGAGGGAAATGAAAAGTGCTCCCCTGGGGAACACACAAATGATAAGAAAGCAAAATAGCCTTATTGCTGATACGGAGAACGCTTTAGTGGACTGGAACAGCATCAAAGCAGCCACAACATTCTCTTAAGCCAAAACTGAATCCAGAGCAAAGCCCTAACTTCAGTTCTGTGAAGGCTGAAAGAGGTGAGGAAGTTTCAGAAGAGAATCAGAAGGCAGCAGAGGCTGGTTCGTGAGTTTTAAGAACAGATGCCATCATCAATCATAACAGGGCAAGGGGAAGCAGCAGGAGCTGAGCCTGAAGCTGTAGTAACTTGTCCAGAAGATCTATCTATGATAATGAATGAAGGTGACTATACTAAACAGCAGATTTTCAATGCGGGCAAAAGGGGCTCTATATTGAAAGAAAATGCCAATACTAGTATAGCTGGAGAGAAGTCAGTGCCTGGCTTCAAAGCGTCAAAGCACAGGCTGACACTCTTGTTAGGGGCTAATGCTGCCAGTGACTTGAAGTTGAAGCCATTGCTCATGTATATGCTGAAAATCCTAGGGACTTAAGAATATGGTAAATCGAGGAGGGGGACGAACGTGGCTAAATAGGCAGCCAGTCGTGTACCTCATGCAAGGGCCAGACTGGAAATAACAGTAAATTGGAGAATATTCATCTGGGCAGGTCTGTAATGTCCGCAGGGGACTAAAACACCTTTGACTTCAGCAAGTATGTGAGAGCAAAAGGAACAGGGAACATTCATGCCTCCGGAGGGGGACACAGGAAGCTTGGCATAGATGTGGTAACCTTCTAATTTTAAACATGCACAAATGACTTTTAGGGTGGCCTTTAATCCCCAATACTTCTGATGAGTGTATTCCTGATTTTGAGACTGTCTTAGACCCAGCTACTAACAGGCCTGTACCATGCTGTGCTGGGCATCCATAGGTTCGGAGATGGCTACATCATCACAATGAAGATCAAATCCCCAAAGGACGAGTTGCTTCCCAACCTGAGCCCCGTGGAGCAGTTCTTCCAGGGGAACTTCCCTGGCAGCGTGCAGAGGGAGAGGCACCACAACATGCTCCAGTTCCAGGTCCCCTCCTCCTCCCTGGCCAGCATCTTCCAGCTGCTCATCTCCCACATGGACAGTCTGCTCATCGAGTACTCGGTCACACAGACCATGCTGGACCAGGCAAGTCCCTAAAGGGAGCCAGGTGCAGAGCAGGACAGTCCCGACCGGACAGCCCAACCAGGGCTGGAATCCCCACCACAGGGAGGCAGGATATGCCTGAGGTTTTACCTCTGAGCACCTGTCCATTAGGATAGAACTCAGTCTGTCAGAAATTGTTGTTTAACACTATTCTAATCATCAGCAAATTTCATTGAGTTGGCTTCATCCTTTCCCACTACAACATGACTTTATTGCAACCTTCCTGGTTTGTGGTGGTGGCTTTTTTTCCCTTTTCAAATAAACTTTATTGTGGCTTAACTTGCATACAAACAAATGTACCCATTTAAGCTGTACAATTTGGTGAGCTCTGATATATATTTATGCCATGTGTCAGGGTTTCAAAATGTGATCACTTTTACTGTGGTAAAATATGTATAACATAATCACCTGTCTTAAATGTACAATTCAGTGGCATTAAGTACATACACATTGTTGTGTGATCATCACTACCATATTTGTCCAGAAATTGTTCACCTTCCCAAATTAAAACTCTCTATCCAATACACCAGTGGTCGGCAAAACTCATTAGTCAACAGAGCAGCAACCGCACCTTGCGAGCGCATGTGGCTCACGAGCCACAGTTTGCCGACCACTGCATTAGACAATAGCCTCCAAACCCCAGCCACCAGTAACCACTGTTCTATTTAATGCAGACTGCACCATGTACCGCATGTAAGTGGAATTATACAGTGTTCTGTTCCTTTTGTTTAGTTTATTTCATTTGACATAATGTCCTCAAAGGTCATCCATGATGTAGCATGTGTCAGAATATCCCTCTATTAAAGGCTGAGTAACATTTCATTGTATTTCTATGTCATGTTTATCCATTTGGACATTTGAGCTTTTTCTGGAATATTTGTTGTCGCTGTGTGTTTATTTTAAATAGGCATCCTTAGAGATGGTGTATTAAAACACTGACATCGGCAAGTCTCCAATAGCCTTTGAGGAGCTGGCTCAACAGCACCTTCTCAGCCATGAGCAGGGGAAGGCATGAGCAGGAGTCACTGTCCACACTGTGCATTGACTAAAGGACAGAGGAGAAATGAGATCAGACCCTGCTTTGTTTTATGCTTTTAGTTTCTTCTTTAGAGGCTTAGAAGGATGCTGCTACTTGGGATCTGTCTTGGCTTGTATACCCCACATCCTTTAATCCTCCCAGAGGCACTCCTATGGCTCAGCTCCGAATTCTAAGAAACAAGCCCTGTGCAGGGCCCTGGTGGTCGGGCCCCTCAGTTGGGCCAGCCTCCCCTCCTGCAGCACACAAGCTGTCCCAGCAGGGCTATATATGAACTGTGGAAAAGAGAAAACCCAGTGTAGAGTTGGTAAGGGGGTGGTGAGTGGAGGGTACCATTCTTCTCTTTTCTTGCTCATATACTTATTGTTGCTCTTTCCTTGCTTTCAAGTATTTGTGAACTTTGCTAAGCAGCACACTGAAACTCATGACCTTTCAGAGTTGCAGCTTCCCTAAGTTGCTGGAGCCAGCGGACAAGCCAAGGTACCCACCACTCTTTCCCAGCCCACTGCTGGTCCACTGGCCCTGGGAGCCTCTAAAGCTCAGATATGCCTCCTGCAGAGAGCTCCGCCCAACCACACACACTGCGTGTCCCTATCCCTCCCCCCTCAAGATCTGAGCTAAAGGACTTTCAATTGGTAGTGGTGTGAGCTCCTTTTATAGTCAGAAAACACTTGAGGTGGTATGGGAGAACATTTATTAAAAGAATTTTCCCACATTGTTTTCTTAAAGCAAAAAGAATTTAGATTTTTGGAAATTAGAAGCAGAGAAAATAGGAAAGTATAATAAATTGTCTTCATTGTTGGGATATTTGACATCTATGTCTGGTCATGTGTTTGAATTTGAAAGGAACAGAATTCAGTGGCACTTGATTTCAATGGTGGACACATTTGGTTAAAGCAAGTATGGTCTGTTTTAGGAAGAGGGCTCTTTGTTCTTTATAAAATTATTTAAGAAAAAAGAGGAAGAATCAATAGAAGGTATGTATTCTGGCTAGGGATAACTCATTGTATAGGTGTGTCCAGGTTCCTGCCATGGCATCACACCCCTAGGCCCATATAGTGAGCACTGTCACCCCATTCCAGGTAGAGAGAGAGAGAGAGAGAGAGAGGGAGAGAGAGAGAGAGAGAGAGAGAAAGGCACCCAGACCCATGTGTTTTGATTTAAGCCTGGGATGATAAGGGGACAAATTATCTCAGTCATTTTCTCTAGACTTACCTGGAGAGTAAATCAACTAAAATCAAAGTGGTTTTCCAACTAGCAAAGATGTGCAAAACCTTATTTCCCATAAAATTCTCATTCCTCTTACCAGTTTCTTGTTGTATGGAAAACCATATACAGCTAATCTTGGACATGCTCCCTTCCAAGGCCATGCTTATGATGAATGTCCCCTTCTTTGCCTAGTAGAGACCTAATGGCTATTTGGCAAGGTTAACTTGGCCACTGTCTCCCCAGAGGGCCTAGGAATGTCTGAGGAAAGGTACTTGTCTAGGGAAAGAAAGTTTGGCTAAGATTTTTCAGCCACTTTTTCTCATAGAACGGTCTTTAACATACTGTTTACACTGTAGAAAATAAGTCTTTGAAAGCTATTTGCAGTATGAACCCATTTTATGGCTCAGAATATATTATTGGTTAGCAAAAGTATTGCCTGCAATTATCAATGTCTTCCCAATTCACACCAGCCATATTCTCTCTTAAAAGGCTACTACCAAGCCATCTCTGGGCCAGGAGAGGGCAGCTGATGGTCTATCACTCTAGCAATTCATGGCCAACCTGCCTTCTTGGCTTTTAAGACAGGAAGAGCCTGGTAACTTTCTTGGATTAAAAAGCAAACCTAAGACACCATGGCAGCATTTGGAAACCACCCAGAGGTGGAACTTCCTCTGAGAGGTGGGCATGTACCACCCACAGGGTGTGAGCATCAGAGCCAGACAGATTTGAGGGGTCACGTGGCGCACACTGTTCAGACACGGAAACTGCATAGCCCACAACCTTGGGCATTAGACAGAATCAGTGCCCTTGGCTGAGCTTCCTCCAATGATTAATTGATGGCTAGTTAACTTTTAAAATCTAAACGCTGTTGTACCATCTCTTCAGAAAAGCGAGATGACAAAAGTCAATCTGGTCTCTGTTCGCAGGTCTGACCTCCTCCCACACTGCCGTTCTCTGAAGCAGGAAAGCATCTCTGGGCAGGCGGGAGGTGCAGGAGCCTCTGCCACGTGGTCACCCAGACCGACCAGCCAGCATCAGTAAGGCCTCGGCAAAAGAATAGAACACGTGGGCATACAGATCTCCAAAGGGGCTTTCTCAGAAGGAAGCCGAACTGAGACACCTGATGGTGAAAGTGGCCCTTGTCATCCACACTACAGAGGTAGAAGCCCACTGCATCCTACTGGTAGCTTTGATCTGGACATCACTCTCACATCAAGTGGATCTGCTTGTCTATATGTGTATGTGCGTCCGTTTTATTTTTAAGGAGAAAATAAATGCAAATGTATTTATTACACACTCTGTTCACAGACCCCTGGTGTGCACCATCTGGTATGGTTTTAGGCATAATTTGAGGCTGAGCAGCATCCTGTCTTTGTGTGAGCTTCTGTGAGGGTCATTGCCACACGAGTGCCCATCGTGACAGGATGCGCAAACTGGAGGGAACTGGATGGACTCATCTTGATGTTCATGACAATTCTGCTCTGTAGGGTTTGAAGGAAACATCCACTGGCAATGCATGTGAGCATCAGCCATTGTTACCTGGGTATTATTTGAATCTCTGTTTCACATCTGTTTGCTCAGCTCATTTGAGTGCCTACCTCACGAGTGCAATTCAGACAGGAGAAGACGAGGCAAGGACAGATGAGAGTGGATCTTGGGTTGGATGTGAGATCCCACGTGTCTTTGTAGCTATTTAAGCTGTTTAAGATGGCATGGCCTCATTCGCACAGTGCCCGTCCATTTCCAGATCTCACGTGTGCTCTTCTGCAGTGATGATAGGAGGTAGTGGCCACAGGACACCTCATTGTTCCTGTAAAAACCAACCAATATTCAGAAATAATAGTTTTCAGCCAAACCATTTCAAATGACTTGGGGGAAATAAGAACAAATGGACTTCTTTCAAGGCAGGCTTCTCTGCGTGCCCTCAGAAGGGCTTCTAGTTCTAACACATATGGAGCAGTGCCTCTCTAAGCACATTGTCCATGGCCACACTCCAGAATCCAGGCAGGGCCAAGGGCAGGAGACAGTAGAGGAAGAGAAGGATGCTTAGACGTGGAAGAGAGTGAACACAAGCTGCTGACAATTTCCTGAGGATGCAGAGTCCTCTGGTTCTCCAGAGGCAGGCACAACTTTAACCCTTCTCAGCTGGCCACTTTCCAAATAATTATAGAGGTTACAACACTGGCAGCCTCAGATCTTAATCTGGTTTTGACTTTTTTTAAAATCTACCAATTACCACAACCATAAACCATTTAATTGGGCTTAGAATAGAGTTTAGGAAAGCCCAGGAGTATCCTGTGAATACTCAGCATCACATTATTTCATCCTGGCTGGTTTGGGCATTTAAATGAGCAACTGCACATCACAGGGACACAGACAGAGCAGGGAGTGGGGCAAGCTATCATTCCTGGTGCAGTGGGTTGTGAGGCTTTTAGAGCGGCTTCATGGACTGGAAAGGCTCAGGTATAGGTAATACCTTATCCTTCACGAGAAAGTTCAATTTAACTGTCTGTCTCCACTCCAACTGAGCTACCAAATAGCAAAGTCTGTGTCTTTTTCATTTTTGTCATGCAGAAAACACTCAGCAATACTTGCCAAACTCAATGCTATGTAAACCCAGTAAAAAAGAAACTGAGAAAATGTAGGTCCAAGAAAATGTTGCCTTCAAAAACCTAAAGAGAGTGGCAAGTGGAGCAACAGCGGAGCCCTGCTTGAAAATATCAGACACAGATTTCAGTCTGGGTTCTCTGCTGAGCTGCATGGTGGCAGTGGCTGAGCTGACAGGCAAGGGCCTGGCTCTAGGCCTGCTGCTCCAGCACCAGAATGATCTGAGTCTGGAGGACTCTTGCTGGTTCCAGATGCAGCCTGACTCCTTCCCTCCTCTGCCCCATCTCCTGTCTGACCAGGTCCACAGCCCCCTTGGTGACCTCTACCCCTCCCCATCCCCAACCTCGGGGACCTGCTGGTCCAAGGCAGCTCCTGACCTAAAGGATCAGGACATAATGGGAGCTGAAACCAGTTTGGCTCAGTGGATAGAGCGTTGGCCTGCAGACTGAAGGGTCCCAGATTTGATTTCAGTCAAGGGCATGTATCTTGGCTGCGGGCACATCCCCAGTGGGGGGAGGTGGGGTGTGCAGGAGGCAGCTGCTAGATGTTTCTGACCTTCCATCCCTTTCCCTTCCTCTCTGTAAAAAAAATCAATGAAATATATATTATTTTTTAAAAAGATATAATGGGAGCATTTTTAGACAAGCCAAAGATAGCAAAACACAATGCCCATGGGAAGGAAAGCAGCCTTGGGGTAGTATACCTCCCTCAGAAGGGGTGAGGGGTCAGGCCCCTGCAAGGTTGGGGTGGGGGAGAGGTTCGGTGCCTCTCATCTGTGGACCCCCAAGTTCACTCATGATGGCCCCTCTGAGACTATGCCTGTCTTAGGTTGTTCCTTCCCTGAGGAATCTTACCTGTCTCTGGCTAACCAGCCATCTTCTGGGGCCAAGCAGGGTGGTGTGAGGTTTACTTCAGAAAATTAATTTTTATTTGTAATACTAAGAGCATGGTGTCAAAAAAAGCCAAAGGAAAATCGTCTGGGCAAAAATAAAAAGGATTCCAAGTCAAATTTATAGAAAAGATTCCTTATTAACTTTTGGTCGAGAATATGTTTGTATATTTTCAAAAAACAACTTCAAAAAAATAAATTAATTAAAAAAATAAAGAGAGAGAGGAAAAAACAACTCCAAGACCATGTGGAATCCTGCAACAGAGAGGAGTTGACAAGTCTGCTCCAACCAGAAAGATAAGAGGAGAAACAGTCCATAGATAGAAGACACTGACGTCGCCTTGCCACGCTACCAGTCAGCAGCTGTGCATGGCTGCAGGTTACCCAGGACCAAACAATAGAGAATCAGACCAGCATATTCAACATTTGTCCACCATCCAGATACCATTGCTGACATGCACACATCAGGAACAGTTGACATTGAAGGTGGGTCTCCGAACTGTTGGCCATTGAATCTGGGTCTCAAACATTTCTTGTGCTTGTGTGTTTATATCCAGTCTGCAGACGCAAGGAAAATGGGGGAAATAAAAATAGATATAGAAGAGAGGAAGCATAGAACAGATTTTCGAACTACAGCAGGAAGGCAGGGGAGATTGAGGGCGGGGGTGCTGCAAGAGATCAACCTAAGGACTTGTATGCATGCATAAAAGTATAACCATGGGACACAAAACACTGGGGGGGGAGGGCAGGAGAGGACATGTGCCGAGGGGAGTTGGGAAGGCACAGAAAAAAAAAATTTTTAAGGTATTTGGGGTGTTGGGATGGAGTTATGCTTTATCTTCGTGAGAGTAAAGTACCTACATGAATTATATGGAATTCTACATAGAAAAAAAAGAATGGAAGCAGAACAGGTTTTCTGGAGATTGAGGAACACATGAGACTTATGTCAGAGAAGAAACATGGTGTAGACAGAAGTGGGTCAAAAGCTGTGGGTGTTTTCATTTCTTCTCACCAGACTTATTTCATTAATTATAGAGACGCAAGAAGTTTACTTTGTAGGAACAGGAAAGTTCATTTCTTCACACAATATCACAAACCAAGTAATCAGCTGGGAAAAGAATGGATTCGGAGTGAGGGGGTTCTGTAACAACTCAGCATGTGAATGGCTCTCTGCTGTATCGAGGGCACTTGGGGGGCTTTGATTGCAAATGTGTCCATGGAAAAGGTCCTGCAGAGCAGCTTGTCTCACCAGAACCTGAAGTTCATGATACTGAAAAATCTGAAGATGATCAGTTCATTATCCTTGCATGTGATGGTATTTGGGATGTTATGGGAAATGAAGAGCTCTGTGATTTTCTAAGATCCAGACTTGAAGTCACTGATGACCTCGAGAAAGTTTGCAATGAAGTATTTGACACCAGTTTGTATAAAGGAAGCGAGACAAGGTGAGAGTGATATTGATCTGTTTCCCAAATGTACCCAAGGTATTGCCAGAAGCAGTGAAGGAGGCCGAGTTGGACAAGTATCTGGAAAGCAGAGTAGAAGAAGTGAAGAAGCAGGGGGAAGGCGTCCCTGACTTAGTCCATGTGGAGCGCACATTAGCAAGTGAGAACATCCCCAGCCTCCCACCAGGAGGTGAATTGGCAAGCAATGGAAATATAATTGAAGTCATTTACAATAGACTGAATCCTCACAAAAATGATGACACTGACTCTACATCGACTGATGATATGTGGTAAAACTGCTCCTCTACCCATAGTTTACCTTCACCTCCAAAGGAGAATACAGCTCAACTTCACTGAATCTTTTAACATTCATCCTCAGCTTTAAAGAAGGGCATATGATATGGGAGTGATTACACCAGAGAACTTCAGCTATCCCAGAACTGATTTTTTTTGTAAATTTGAGATTTATTTAAACGTGATTCTAAACCATAATTCATGTTGTAAATCAGACTCCAGCAATTTTTGTTGTATGATTTTGTTCTTTGTAAAGTGTGACTGTCCTTGTACAAAATGCTCATATTTAATTATGAACTGCTTTCAATCATTATCAAAATTATAAGAAATGTTTGGCTTGTTGTGCGATGCAATAGATATATAGACCTTTCAATTCACGCTCTGTTTGGACTTGGGGTTAGGACAGATAGAGCAACAGCCATGTCAGCTAGATGCTCAACTATGCACATGATTATGGAAAAAAATTCCAAAATCTTATAAGGCCAAGTATCCAGGGGATTAATTGGAAACAATCGTAATGTTCTTGGCAGTGGGATTGATATTGTTGATAAAGCTGGTCCCTTCATTTAATTGTCTTTTAATTCTCTACTTGTTACCATGAGTATTGCATGTTATACAATATGTTCATAAGGATATCAGTCTTGGGGCTAAAATGCCTTGGTTCTTTGCAGCTCTTTTATAAGTCCTTACATTTAATTATTAATTGATAAGCAGCAGCTTCCTACAGATAGGAGGAGACTGCCACATTTTGCTGTCATGATTGGCTGGGCCTGATGCTGTTCCTAATAAGATATTCTGAATTCCATTTTATCAATAAAGCTTCATTTAACAAACAAGAAAAAATTCAGTGGGAAACCATAAGCAGGGAAATGGAGGAGGAAGAGGAGGAGGAGGAGGAAGAGGAAGAGGAGGAAGAGGAGGAGAGGGAGGAGGAGGAGGGGGAGGAGGAGGGGGGAGGAGGAGGAGGAGGAAGGGCGGGGGAAGAGGAGGGGGAGGAGGAGGAGGAGGAGGCATGCCCACAGTTGGCTTGGGTCTGAGGAGTTTCAAGGTGGAGCTTGGCCCAAATCTCCTGAGAACACGCTGGTCTATGGAAAGGCCTCCCTCTCTGGTCTAATAAGGGAGATTCACAAAGAAAAGGAGAAAATGAAGAGAGTCACTCAGAAAATAAGAGCATGCAGGGGCTGCTGCAGGAGCATGGCTTGCTGCCAGGTTTGCTCAGCTGCTCCTTGTGCTCTGGGGAGCTCAAGATTTTGGAAGAGCTGGGGCCCAAAGAGAATCTCTGTTCCTGTGAGTGAAAGCTCAGGGAGCGCTTCAGTGGTGCTGCTGCCATGGCTTAGGGAAGAGGGGAAGGGGAAGGTGGGCCAGACAACAGGGCAGCAAAACTCTGGGCTTGGAAGAAAGGGTCTCAGCGACACCCTGGGTTCTTGCCTCGGGGCCCGCGATGAGGAGGAAGTTCTGCACCAGCAGGCCTTGGGGACTAATGGAGAAAAGAAGGTTGTCCCCTCAAAACCCGGCAGCATCTCCCTCGTCACCCTGGAGAGATAGCTGTGTCAGGCACCTGAAAGCCTCAGCCCACTGGGCCCGGGTATTCAGGCTGCTTTCCTCAATGTGGGAATTCAATGCCTCAGTAGGTCTCCTGAGATGAACAACAGCATGTGTACCTGTTTACAGATCAAAACTGCTACCACATTTTGTTTCAGGTGTTTTTCAAGTTCGGGAAAGCTTAACTACTGGAATTGTCAGATTTACAGAACCACAGGCTCATAGCACAAGAAAGCATCCCAATTTTTAAAAACTAAACCCGTATACATTTGTTTTGCATTGTTTTAGTAAAAAGGAAAGCGAGCCTCAGGAAGATTAATTTACTTGGCTGGCCATTCAACTGACCAGGATGGTCCTCCTCCAATTGCTTCACTCCCAAGACTAATGGGGAATGCCCAACAGAACCAGAACTATGGAATTCCTACCCAAATTGTGGGAAGCCTGCTTTCTGGGCCTCTGTGAGCTGCTTTCATGGGTAAAGGTGGACCTTGATCACGCAGGTTCATGCCTACACTTGGCATGTGAGGCCTTTGGAAAACTACAGGAGGGACGAAAAGAGGGGTGACCAGGAGACAACAGGCTCTGCATCATTGGAGGACACAGGATTTATATTTGACCATTTTCATAATGCTAACTTTGATTGCTTGATTATACAGATGTCTGTCAGACACCTCCTCTGTAAAATTACTTTTCCCTTTGTAATGAATGAATAATTTGTAGGGATGTATTTTTTAGACTATGTAAATTATGCCATTCCTCTTCAAACACTTAATATGATTATTTATTTACATCTGTATAAATTCACTAGAGACCCGGTGCACGAAATTCATGCATGGGAGGCAGGGGATGTCCCTCACTCCAGCCTGCACCCTTTCTAATCTGGGACCCCTCTAGGAATGTCTGACTGCCCATTTAGGCCTGATACCAGTAGGATTGGCCTAAACAGGCAATCGGACATCCTTCTCACAATCCAGGACTGTTGGCTCCAAACTGTTCACCTGCCTACCTCCCTGATTGTCCCTAATCACTTCTGCCTGCCAGCCTGATCACCCCCTAACTACTACCCTGCCAGCCTAATTGATGTTTAACTGCTCCTCTATCAGCCTGTTTGCCCCCAACTTCCCTCCCATGCTGGCCTGATTGTCCCCAACTGCCCTTCCTTGCAGGCCTGGAACCTCCCAACGGCCCTCCTCTGCTGGCCATCTTGTGGTGGCCATCTTGTGTCCACATGGGGACAGGATTTTGACCACATGGGGGCAGCCCTCTTGTGTTTTGGGGTGATGGTCAATCTGCGTATTATTCTTTATTAGATAGGATAGAGGCCTGGTGCATGGGTGGGGGCCAGCTGGTTTGCCCTGAAGGGTGTCCCAGTTCAGGGTGGGGGTTCCCTTGGGGTGTAAGGAGGCCTGGGTGAAGGTGCCTGTGGTGGTTTGCAAGCTGGTCATGCCCCGCAGCGACCCAAGTAGAGGCCATGTGATCTGGGATTAATTTATATCTACAATTGAAACTTTGTAGCCTGGAGCAGAGCCAAGCCTTCTACTCACTCCATGGTGGCAGCCATTTCTGTCGGGACATTTACTTTCAAAAATTGAAACTTTGTAGCCTAGAGTGGAGGCCTAGGTCGGCCAGGACTGCAAAAGCTTGGCTTCCTCCAATGCCCGGCAACCCTAGCCTCTCCTCTCTCCAGCTCCATGGCTGCTGCCATTTCTTTTGGGATATATCTTCTATAATTGAAAGTTTGTAGCATTGAGTGGAGGCCTAGGCTAGCAATGGCAGGCGAAATGCTTGACTTCCTCCATTGCCAGGGAAACCCAAGCCTCCCTCCTGCTCTCAGTGGCTGCAGCCATCTTGGTTGGGGTTTATTTGCATAATTTGCTCCTGATTGGTTGATGGGCATGGCTGTGGGCATGGCTAGATGGGCGGTATGGTCAATTTGCATATTATTCTTTTATTAGATGGGATGGTTTCCTATTTTGTCCAATGGATTTAATTCTTTGTTATTTATTTTAATGCTCTATTTGTCCCTGATCTAGCCAACTAAATATTTGCCGCCAACTTCCCTCCTATGCTGGCCTGGTTACCCTTAACTGCCCTCCCTTGCAGGCTTGATTGCCCCCAACTGCCCTCCCTTGCAGGCCTGCTCCCTCCCAACTGCCCTCCCCTGCTGGCCTGATTGCCCACTACTGCCCTCCCTTGCAGGGCCTGGAACCTCCCAACGGCCCTCCCCTGCTGGCCATCTTGTGTCTACATGGGGGCAGGATCTTTGACCACATGGGGGCAGCTCTCTTGTATGTTGGAGTGATGGTCAATCTGCAAATTACTCTTTTATTAGATAGCATAGAGGCCTGGTGCATGGATGGGAGCCAGCTGATTTGCCCTGAAGAGTGTCCCAAGTCAGGGTGGGGGTTCCCTTGGGGTGTGGGATGGCCTGGGCGAGGGGCCTGTAAAGGTTTACAGGCCAGTCACGCCCTCCCACTACTCAAGCAGAGGCCCTGGGATCTGGGATTAATTTATGTCTACAATTGAAACTTTTTAGCCTGGAGCGGAACCAAGCCTTCCGCTTGCTCAGTGGTGGCAGCCATTTCTGTTTGAAACTTTGTAGCCTAGAGTGGAGGCCTAGGCCGGCAACAACAGTCAGAAAGCTTGGCTTCCTTCATTGACAGGGAAACACCTCTGATCTCGCCAGCTCATTGGCTGCCGCCGTTTCTCTATCTTTTATAACTGAAACTTTTGTAGCATTGAGTGGAGGCCTAGGCAACGGCAGGCAGAAAGCTTGGCTTCCTCTGTTGCTAGGGAAACCCAAGCCTCCCTCCTGCTCTCAGTGGCAGTAACCATCTTGGTTAGAGTTTATTTGCATAATCTGCACCTGATTGGCTGGTAGGCGTGGCTGGTGGGCATGGCTTGTGGTGTAGCAAAGGTATGATCAAATTTGCATATTACTTTTTTATTAGATAGGACTAGAGGCCTAATGCACAAAATTTGTGCATGGGTAGGGTCCCTAGGCCTGACCAGCAATTGTGGGGAAGGCCACTGCTGGCATATCTGCCTTGGCTGGCCTGGGGTCTGTGAGCTGGGGCAGCTCCTGTATTTAGCCTCCTGGTGGTCAGTGCATATCATAGCAGCAGATCATTCTACCTTTCAGTCGATTTGCATATTAAGCTTTTATTATATAGGATTTGTTATTGTGATCTGTGATCAGTGACCTTTGATATTACTATCATAACTGATTCAGGGCACCACTGGTATAAGATGCCGCAATAAATATTGTGTTCTTAGTGTTCCACCAACTGTCCATTCCCTGTCTTTCTCCCTATCCTCAAGACTCCCTGTTCCCCAAGACACAACAATGTTGAAATTAGGCCTATTAATGACCTGACAGTGGTTTTTTTAAGTGTTTAAGTGAAAGAGTCACAGGCCTCTCACATTAAAGAGAAAGCTAGAAATGATTAAGGTGAATGAGGAAGGCATGTCAAAAGCTAAGATAGCCTGAAAGCTAGGCCTCTTGCACCACACAGATAGCCAAGTTGTGAATGCAAAGGAAAAGTTCTTGAGGGAAATGAAAAGTGCTCTCCCAGGGAACACATAAATGATAAGAAAGCAAAACAGCCTTATTGCTGATAAGGAGAATGCTTTAGTGGACTAGATACAGCATCAAAGCAGCCACAGCATTCTCTTAAACCAAAGCTGAATCCAGAGCAAAGCCCTAACTTCAATTCTGTGAAGGCTGAAAGAGGTGAGGAAGTTTTAGAAGAGAATCAGAAGGCAGCTGCCAGGACCGGTTTGGCTCAGTGGATAGAGCGTCGGACTGTGGACTGAAGGGTCCCGGGTTCGATTCCCGTCAAGGGCATGTACCTTGGCTGTGGGCACATCCCCGGTGGGGGGCGTGCAAGAGGCAGCTGATCGATGTCTCTCTCTCATTGATGTTTCTGACTTTCTATCCCTCTCCCTTCTGCTCTGTAAAAAAATCAATAAAATATATTTTAAAAAATAAAATAAAATTATTTTTAAAAAAGGCAGCAAAAGCTGACTCATGAGGTTTAAGAACAGATGCCATCACCAACCATAACAGGGCAAGGGGAAGCAGCAAGAGCTGAGCCTGAAGCTGTAGTAACTTGTCCAGAAGATCTATCTATGATAATGAATGAAGGTGACTATACTAAACAGCAGATTTTCTTATTTTAAAATACATTTTTTTTTATTTTTACAAAGAGGAAGAGAGAGGGATAGAGAGTTAAAAACATCAGTGAGAGATAAACATCTATCAGCTGCCTTCTGCACAACCCCTACTGGGGATGTGCCAGCAACCAAGGTACATGCCCTTGACCAGAATCAAACTTGAGACCTTTCAGTCCACAGGCTGAAGCTTTATCCACTGAGCCAAACCCGTGAGGGGAGATTTTCAATGAAAGCAAAAAGGGCTCTATATTGGAAGAAAATGCAATATAGCTGGAGAGGAGAAATCAATGCCTGGCTTCAAAGCATCAGAGGACAGGCTGACTCTCTTCTTGGGGGATAATGTGACTTTTAGTTGAAGCCATTGATCATTTACTATTCTGAAAATCCTAGTGCCTTTAAGAATATGCCAAATCATATTCTTATGTTGTCTTAAGACAACAAAGCCTGAGTGACACAACAGCACATCTGCTGGCAGCATGGTTTACTGAATAATTTAAGTCCATTTCTCAGAAGAAAGATTTCTTTGAAAATATTACTGCTTACTTACAATGCATCTGGTCAGCCAAGGGTTCTCATTAATGTTGTTTTGATGCTTGCTCACACAACATCCATTCTGGACTCATGGACCAAGGAGTAATTTCAATTTTAAAGTCTTTTTATTTAATAAATATGTTTTGTAAAGCTCTGGCTGCCATGTATTTTCTCATAGTATAATAATCAGAGATCATAGTTTAGTGTGGAAAGATTGTTTCCTTTCAAATAACCCATTACTTTTTTATATAATTTTCCTTAAAAACCTTGTTAGCAAGGTTTATCAAGGGCTAAGTCATTTTTTAATTGTTTTTGAAGTATTGTCTAATGATGGGACTTAAAAAAAATCTAGGAACATTTTATTCTTTTATTCTTTTCTGGCAAGAATGATAAATACCTAACTGGACCAGGATGGTCAAATGACACTCTTAAAATCAAACAAAAACCTATTTTTTAAAATTTGCCTAAGTAGTGCATATCCATTGTAGAAAATTGGGATACTGCAAAATTGCCCACTGAATAAATGAGCTTCGGGTACTGGCATTTCATCTCTTTCAAGTCTTTTCAGTACTTTTGTCTATACATTACATGAATAATGTTTTTTTAAAAATATATTTTAACTGATTTCAAAGAGGAAGAGAGAGGGAGAGAGACAGAAACATCAATGATAACAGAGAATCATTGATTAGCTGCCTCCTGTACACCCCCATGGGGGATGGAGCCCACAACCCAGGCATGTGTCCTTGACCCGAATCGAAACCAAGACTCATCAGTCCGCAGGCCGACCCTATCCCCTGAGCCAGACCAGCTAGGGCATGAACAATGTTTTAATGTATAAAATTATAATCATATTACACAGCTCTTTAGGAGTCATTTTTAAACTATATATTGTGAACATTGTTTAAAAAAAACACATGATTTATATGACCATAAATTATTCCATCTCTGGGTCATACTATTTTTCACATTTTCTGGATATTGATTTTCAATACATTTTTTACTTCTCCAACAGTAAAATGAGCAGCACCTGGCGATCCCAGCAAATACCTTGGGGAACCCAGTGCGGCTCCTGAGAGAGCCCCAATCAGCATCTGGGAGAGTCCCGAGCAGTGCCTGCAGTGGCCTGCAGAGACTTTCAGAAGCCCTTAGCAACACCTGCCAGAGTCCAGCACACCATCTCAGGAGCCCAGTGCAGCGCCTGAAACAGATTCGCACAAGCCTGAAAGAGTGCTTCGCAACACCTTGATAAGCCCCGAGCAACACCTGCCAGTGTCCCAAGCAACAACTGGGAAGCCCAGTGCAGCCCCAGAGTCAGCATCACACAACTGCCAGGGAGAGCCCCAGGAGTGCCTGGAGAAGCCCTGCACAACAACTTGCGGTGATCCACGTTGTGCCTGCTACAATCCCATGCAACAGCTTGGAGAGCCCGGGAGCGCCGGGGGGAGCGTGGCACAATGGATGGGCAAGCCCTGCGCCAAATCTTGGGAAGCCTCGTGCATCAACTGCCAGAGCTCCATGCGACATTTTGGGAGCCTGTGGAGCTGCTGGGAGAGCCCCGCGCATTACATGCAAGAGCCCAGCCCAACACCGTGAAAAGCCGCACTGCTGCACCTGCCAGAATCCCATGCAAAACCATGTGAAGCCCAGGTCAGCACCTACCATAGCCCAACACAATGTGTTAGGGAGCCCGGAGCAGTGAACTTGGGGCCCCCCCGCACAATGCCTAGGGGAGCCCTGAGCATTGAAAGAGTGCAGTGTGACACCTTGGGAAGCAGATGCAGTGCCAGGCAAGCCCAGTACAAGAGCTGTGAGAAGTGCCCCACCTCACACCCTTGAGAGCAGTGCACAGCACCTGCCAGCGCCCAAAGAAACACCGCAGGGAGTCCGGTGCATCACCGAGAAAGCTTCGCACAACACCTAAGGTGCCCTGAACGGTGCCTAAACACTTGGGGAAGCCTCGGGCACAGCACCTGCCAGAGCTTCTCGAAGTACCTTGGCCAGCCCAAAGAAGCACTTAGGATAGCCCCGCACACCCAATAGAGCCCCAAGCCGTGTTTTGAAAAGCCCTGCACAACACCTTGGGAGCCCAGAGGAGAGCCTGCATGAGCTCCACAGAACACCGGGGGGAGCCCGATGCAGCGCCTGGGATGGCTGCACAGCACCTGGGATGTGAGCAGAGCAGGCCTGGAGCCTCCGATGACGCAGGGTGGTGGACACATTGTGAGCAGATGGCCCTTTCCCCACCTCTGGCTGAAACTCCCCGTCCCAACTCTGCCAGGCAAGAACTGAAAACTCTGGGGACATGTACTCAACGGCATGGACTTTGGCATTTGGCTTCGGCAGTGTTCTCCGAGCTTCTGTGAGCAGTGGCTACAAAAGAAGCCTTCGGGAAGCAGATGGCAAAGTTGTCCTGTAGGGCTGCATCCAACTGACAGGTTTGTGGACACAGATGGGGCACCCTTTTGGGGTCTTCCAGAAAGAGCTGAAGGACATTTTGAGGGGCCTGGCAGCCTGCTTTTACTTGGGATACTGTCTGGGCACACATATATATGCACTTCTTTCAAAGTCTGGAAGAATCATAGTTTTCTTGGGGAAATGGGATTATGAGTGAGGCAGGAAATTCCACTTTCTACTGTATACACTTCTGGGATTTTTATTTTTTTCACTAAGAAACATATTACTTTCATTACTTTCATTACTAATAGTAACATGCAAGAAGGTTGTCCCATTTAGAGAAAAATATATACAAAATACGATATTTGACATTTAAGGATTGAGCCTTCCCTGCACGCGGGTAAGAGCCTGAGCCCACAGTAATGCCACCCAGTGACTGTTGTGGCCAGTGGCAGAAAATAAAGCACAGGACATGGAGATGCACGCAGCTTCCCTGGCCCCAGTGTCTGGAACCAAATGATGTCCAAGGGCAAAGGCTGGTGTGTTGGCCAGTGTGGAGCACCCGGGCTAATTACTACCCCTGGCCTAAAGGTCCTGACTTATTTTGCCTCCAGAGTTCTTGGAAAAATACATTATTTTGTGGACAGGCACACACGCTTAGATTGCAAACAACAGGTGGACCTCAGCCCTGGCCGGTGTGACTCAGTTGGAGCATCGTCCTGCACACCAAAAAGGTGACGGGTTCAATTTCCTGCTCAGGGTACACACCTAGGTTGCAGGTTCAATTCCAGGTTAAGGCATGTATGGGAGGCAATCGATCGATGTCTCTCTCTGACACCGATGTTTCTCTATCTTTCTCTCCTCCTTTTCCTTCTTCCTTTCCTCTCTGAGATCAATTTTAAACAAGAAAGAGAGATGGACGGGAGGCCTCACACCTGCTACTCTCATGAAAATGTACCAGTGTTTTCATCAAGATTCACAAGGCCTGGCCCTGCCTTCCTCTCCAGCCTCGTCTCTCCCCTCTTCCAGCTCTTGCTCCAGGCACTGGACTAGGTGTAGTCCCCAGACTGTCACTTCTCTGCAACCTGGAACCCTTCACCTGCTCCTTGGCTCATTCTTCCATTTCCAGCTGTCTCATTACCCCTGCAGAGAGCCCTGCCTGGGTGAGCTAACACCAGCTCTGCTCCAGGAATACCCCAGGCCATCCTCTGAAACATTACCTGAGGTTGCCTGATTCGTATGTAGCTCAAACTGGTAGCTCTTTTGCTGGCAAGAGTGGTGGTATTACTACAGTAACCTCCAGCTTTGGGAGCGGAGCTCCAAAAACATTATCTGATTAAATAACCTGTTGGCCTGGCCTGACCCTTCCTTCAGGCATTCTCAAGTCAGGCTGCACTGGCTCACTTAGAAGCTCCTCACAGTCCCTGGGGGAAGAAAAAAAGGGGCAAAACTCCAACAAATAACTACACTTACTAAAGTGTCTATTCCTGCCGAAACCAGTTTAGCTCAGTGGATAGAGCGTCGATAGAGTGTTGGCCTGTGGACTGAAAGGTTCCGGGTTCAATTCCGGTCAAAGGCATGTGCCTTGGGTGCGGGCACATCCCCAGTGGGGGTGTGCAGGAGGCAGCTGATCCATGTTTCTATCTCATCTGTGTTTCTAATTCTCTATTCCTGTCTCTTCCTCTCTGTAAAAAAATCAATAAAAAAATATTTTTTAAAAAAAATACTGTCTGTTCCTGGAAGAGAAACTAACTCAAAAGGACAGCTAAATGCCAATAGAAGTAACTGGGAGGGCAGACCTCCCCCACAACGTTCTCAGTGTGTCCATTTACCAGGGACAAAGAGGACTTCTGGATCTTCCCCAGACCGCTCTGACTTTGGGCAAATCCCTTCCCCTTTCAGGCAGTCTGTCCCGGGGCCTGACAGTAAAGAGCTGGGTCAGGTGCTGGCTAAGATCCTGAAACGGCGGATAGGCGAGGAGCTGACCAATCTGAAAAGCACATTTGTTGGGCCCAACCCAAGTCGTCCTGCCTAAAGCAAACTCTGCAGCAAACATTCAGAGTCTGGGTCATAAGGCAAAAATCTCACCAAGGCCATTGCAATTGGCGCTTTATACAAACAAGTAAATCTAGACTTCCCTTTAAGAGTCCTCACACCCCATTTCCCACAGAACAAGTTTTGCTCGGACCTTATTTCTGCCAACACCAGGCAGTACCAGCCCCACGGTGCTGGCTATTGTCACCGGCCTAAGCCTCCCTCCCTGAGGCAGCTCTGGAGGCAAATTCTCACCCCTTTTCCAAGGTGTTGGAGTTAGACGACTAGGTTACCTGGAAAAGGGAAGTACTTCTATTCCTCGGATTTCACTGAGCTTGGGGGAAAGCAGAGAATTTGTTAATGTTGTTCCTCTGTTCTACGGAATGCACAGGCTTGGGCATCGATCAGACTTAGGTTCAAGTCTCAATTCTCCGACGTTCTAATTATTTGACCTTGTGCCGGTTTCCAACCTCTCTGCATCTCAGTTTTGAATCTGCAGAGTGGGGATATGACGGCTACCTCGAAGGGCTGTTCATGAGGGTTACGTGAAACAACACCTGTCAGACACACAGCGCAGGGCCTGCCTAAGCAAAGTCGTAGTAATGCTTAGCAAATGTTAGTAACTGTCAGCAGCCTGGAAATGTCTGGCACAGAGCAGTAGGGTTTATGCCTTTAAAAGAATTTCTCCATGAATCATGGTCAGGGCCAAATGATGAACCCACAGCTCAGAATTCAGGTCCTTCCAGGCCACCCACTCACCACCCCACAGTTGCAGCTAATTTGGATGAAACAACTGAGAACTTAGAATTGCAAAAATGAAAACCCCCATCCAGAGACGGGCCTGTTCCTATCCACCGTGGCAGACCTCAAACCCAGGGATCCGGGACTCAGGTCTACGGCTTCTCTCCGCCCTGGCAGCACACTGTGAGACCAGGCTGCCCAAATTCCAAGTTAACAGACTTTGAGCCTGAAGTGCCTCTGCCCCAGTGAGCTTTCGCTTACTCATCGTGAGACTTTCAGAATAGTTATTCTTTAATCCCAGGAAAAAACCCCTGCAGCCTGCTCTGTGGGGCAGTAAGTACCAGGAAGTTGGAGCCCCAGCAGGATGCATAGAGGGGTGCGTCCCCAGGTGACTCTGCCAACGCAGGGTTGTTAAACCTTTCTGGTCTATTTGGGTTGGCTTCAGTATCTTGTCCGGTCTAACAAAAGGGTAATATGCAAGTTAACCATCACTCCATCTCGAAGATGGTGGCGCCCATAGCCACAAGATGGCGGTGCCCCATCCCCTCGGACTTACCAGAGTCCCCCAGTCCTGGGGAGGCTGCTGCTGACAGCAGGCAGCACGAGTGGCCTGGCAGAATGCTTGCTTCATCGCTGCCGCAACGGAGGGCTTCTGAGCACCCAACTCAGAGCAGCCGGGGCGGGATGCTTGCTTTGTCACCGCGGAGGCCTCTAGGGACAGGGGGGCTGGCCAGCGGCCTCCATGGCGGAGCGCAGGCCCAGAAATGAGACAGCAGGCCCACCTCCCATGGAAGCAGCGTGGCTCCCAGCGGCGCTCTGCCATTCCCGCCAGCTCCCGGGTGGCCCACTGCATGCACTATCATGTAATGGGCTACTAGCATGTAAATAAAATCAAAGGATCAAGATGAACGTTGTGGATGATCTGTCGAGCCAATCCTATCTAATAAAAGAGTAATACACAGATTGACCATCACTCCAACACACAAGAGGGCTGCCCCCAGGTGGTCAAAGATCCTGCCCCCATGTGGACACAAGATGGCCATCACAAGATGGCCAGCAGGGGAGGACAGTGGGAAGTCCAGGCCTGCAAGGGAGGGCAGTTGTTGGCCATCAAGTCAGCAGGGGAGGGCTGTTGGGGGTGATCAACCCTGCAGGGGAGGACAGTTAGGGGCGACAGAGCCTACAGGGAAGGGCAGTTGGGGGGAACCCAGGCCTACAGGGGAGAGCAGTTGGGTGAGGGACCAGGCTTGCAGGGGAGGGAAGTTGGGGGCAAGCAGGCTGGTAGGGGAGTGATTAGGGAGTGATCAGGCTGGCAGGCAGAAGCAGTTGGGGGCAATCAGGCAGGCAGGCAGGCAAGGAGTTGGGAGGGAGCCAGCAGTCCTGGATTGTGAGAGGGACATCCGACTGCCTAAACAGGCAGTTGGACATCCCTTGAGGAGTCCCAGATTGGAGAGGGTGTAGGCTGGCCTAAGGGACACCCCTCCCCCCGCCCCCGTGCACGAATTTAATGCACCAGGCCTCTAGTCTATGTATATAAAAGCTCAAGCAACTGTTACAACCAAATGACTGGAATGACTGGTTGACCAGTCACTATGATGTGCATTGACCACCAGCGTGCAGACTCTTAATGCAGAAGCTGACTCCTAGTGGTCAGCTTGCTCCCACAGCCAAACTCCCACAGCCAGCCAACCTCCCACGGTTCTCAGCCGGCCAACCTCTGGGGGTCCTTCCCTTCTATTCCTCCCCCCAGCCAGCAGGCCCCAATTGGCCCTGCCCCTATCGGCCCGGTCCCTCAGCCCTGATCACCTGTCAGGCCTAGGGACCCCACCCATGCATGAATCCGTGCACCAGTCCTCTAGTAGACTGAATAAAGGACTAATGCTCCCAATATTGATTAGGATCTTCAGCCAAACTCTCCCTGACTTCGTTAACAAATAAGCTAGCAATTAAGCTGCTCTAACACATTCTATTCTGTAGAGGAGAAGGGTTCCTTCCCATCACGAGGGACATAGACACTGGGTGAGTAGTTTTAGTCCCTGCCCCACTCCCCTGTGACTGTGTCTACTCCCTGTGCTGTGTAACAAAACCATCTCCAACCCTCAAGTCTCTTCTGGGACACCACCAGAGAGGACTCAGAGACAAAAGGAGGCTCCTGGGGCCTGTTGTAGGGGATTGGCCTATGAGGATGTGGTCTGTGCTTGGCACTGTGCCAGCCACATGACATGAATCTTCTCAGTTAATCCCCATAATAATTCCAGTCACAGGAACTGTTGTTATTGTGAAGGCTCAGAGAGGTTAAGTGGCATGCCAAAGAAATTGGCAGGAGCAGGTCTTAAACCCCACAACTTGATGTGGGAGAGAATCGTATTATATTGCCTTTACCATTTTACCACAAATTACAAATGTTGTCATATTCCCCAAAATAGGGGGTTGCGGGGGGAATGAGTGAGCAGTGGAGTTCTTTGGAAGGGCTCGGTGGCAAAGGGAAAGGACTTGGAGGGGCCCAGAAGAGCGAAAAGGGCAAGAAACCCACATGCTTCGAAAGAATCTGGCATGTTTGTAGGCAGGGGCAAGACCAAGCATAACCTTTGTTACCAAAGGACTTTCTCACATTCCTGCTGAAAAGTATCAACTCTGTAAATTAAAGCTTACCTGACCATGCATGAACGAGTGCTGTAAAAACACCTGTTAACTTTACCAGCGCTTGTAAATTCCGCGCCCCCTAACTCTCCAGAGGAATGAGCTGCAGGGCAGGCAGGATGTGTCCTCCCTCTCAATTGTCCCCTCAGTCCACCTCTGCCCACACCTGGGGCATTGCAAACTGGGCTGGCTCATGACAGCTTCTTCTACACAAGCTCTTTAGATTCAAAATCCTTTTAAAAAGGAAGTTGCTCTTTCTTTGAGCTTTGGAAGTTTCACTGTACAGATGGTTCTCCGCAAGTTTCATTTCTTCACTCGTTGGCATTGAAAGAAATGTTTGTTTTCGTTTTCAATAGACTTCTACAAAGCAAAAACATAATATTTCTCTTAAAATTAAGGTCATCTGGGTAACTAGTTCAAGATTCACAACAAAACACATTTCAGGTTGTCCTGACACAACCAGAGAAGGCTGGTAGTTCTCTGGCTGAGACCCAAGTTCCCGTGGGAGAATGTTGAGCCCACACATCAGCCCCCACCTCCCAAATAGCATGAGTCTCTCCTTTCCCCCCTCAGGACCTCAGCCCTGAGTCTGACCTCATACCATAGCTCTGTGACTAGGCCACAGGCAGGAAATTCCTGGAGGTGAGGATGATGCTTCATCCACCCCTCCAACAAGTATGTCTTAATGCGTTGTAAGGGCCAAGCAAGTTGCTGGTCCCTGAGCTATACCTGGTAGCAAGGCTGTGGAAAGCATCACGCTTAAGAGTATAGACCCTGGAGCTAGACTGCCTGGATTAGAATCTCAGCTAGCTAGTACGTGACCCAAGAAAGTCACTTGACCTTGTATATCTTAGTTCTCCAAGTACACAATGGCGAAGATAACAGTACCTATCTCAGAGCATGGAGAAGTTTAAGTGAATTCATGTATATGTTGTATGTTTATGGTTGGTACCCAGTAAGTCCTATATATGAGTTATGATGAAACAGACAATAAAACACAAGTGTTCTCTTTAGCAAGCATAAGTGCAAGATGTTTTAGGAGGACACAAGATGGGCGCATAACTCAGACTGAGGAGAGCTGCCCAAAGGACACCATGCTCTAAACAGAGACTTACAGTATCAGTTAGCCATAGTAATCATAGTAACAAGATGTAAGGAGAGGAAGAAGAATGTTCTAGGGTGGGAAAACGGCACGTGAAAAGGCATGGAGGCAAAAGTCCATGCTTTCTTTGGCAAGTTTGCTTCATTTTAAAAAACAGTAACTCAGTCACTAAGTAACAGTTTCTACAGAATTTGTAGTGTGCCTTCTGTCCATTGAACCATTCATGTCCAAACTGCAAAGAATTCAGAGTCGGATTGCAAAGCGCAAGTCTGAACTAAATTCATCTGTAAAGGTTAGACCAACAAAGTCAAAATGGTCACAAGGACATTTTTTTTACTTTCATTAGGAAACAAACATTTATGAATCGCAAATTTTAGATTAATGGAATCCTTCTGATCTCTGGAAGCCCTAAGACATTACAAAGGTGCAGTCTTGGCTTTTACTATCCTCCTTCCCCAACCACCACCAACAACAACTCCCAGCACAGAACCTTGCACGTGGTAGGTACCCAACAAGGGCCTGTATTGGTTTTTTTTTTTTCCCTTTTATATTCAAATACACTGAATTTTAGTTTGCATCTTGGTTTTTTTTTAACAAATGCTTTTTTCAATGGTGAGTGTTAAAATGAAAGCTGCAATGTTCACTGGTTCTCTATCCACCCAGCTTATAGAAAGCAAGTCTGAGCCTGCCTCTGAGCTCTTGGAGTGGCATGCTCATCTCCAGGATGACCTCATACGGAGCTGTTTTATAATCAGCCAGCAAACCTCAGCATGCACTAACGAGCAAAAGTTGGAAAGACAGTAAAAATAGGAGCAAGCCAAGATTGTACAACTCAGTCCAGAGAATCAGAACTTATAATTAGATTTCAATTTTAAGAAGACTAAATGGAGAAATTGCCCCAGGAGTTAAAAAGGGCAAAAAAAAAATCCTTTTCAGAAGACCAGCTAAGCCTATTCTGATTAATAAGATTGTTAATTGTGGTGCCTGAGATAATAAAAGGGATGAGGGTTTTAAAATTCATCTAGTCAGGGGTTTTAAACCAGGTTTTGACTGAGGAACCTTTACTCAAATGAAATATTACCAAGGTGTGTAAACAAAACACACCAGGACGGAGCTGCTCTGGCTGAGGCCAGGACCGAGCCCAATGACAGCTATTGCACCTCTACCCCTTAGAATTTCTAAAACCACTCGTTTTAGTCTAACCCACGGCCACTGCCATTTTACAAAAGAAAAACCCGAGGTTAATAAGGGAAAAAAAATACTTACTTTGTTCAGGACCACACAGCCAGTTGCTAACAGAGGTAAATGAGCTCCTAGGTCTACTCACTCCAAACTCAGTGACCCTTCTACTAAACCACGCTTACTGACATGGACAGGGTGGCTGAGGAGAAGTAGCTGGCACTCAAGAGGAAGAGGATTGTCCCGTCAAATGCACAGAGGGACAGGGCAGGACAAAGTCATGCGGTGGCTATTAGCTGCTGGGGAGCTTAAAGATGCTTACTTAAAAGAGAAGATGGCGTATTTCGTCTCTCTGCTGGATCACCAGCCTGCGATGGTTGATTTGCACAGTCAAGTCAACAGACATGAACTGAGCATCTGCTATACTGATGTACTGGGCAGTGTGTTGGGTCCAGCAATACGAAAGTGAGCCACGGTGCTCGCAGTCCAGTACTGACACCCATGCAGGATTTCCAAGAATGAAAACAGGAGAGGAATATCATTTCTTTGGGAGACAGCAGAAACAGAGGCGAAGGCGCTTATTTGCAGTTTAGAAAGACCACCAGGGGGCGCTGTGAAAATCCACAGCAGGAAGAGGCTTCCACAAAGGTTGAACAGAGGGGGCTAAAGGTAGCAATGACAGCAATGGTGGTTTCCATTAGGAAAACTAGTATGGGGAGTGGCAGCAATAAAGGAGGGCAGGAGGGCTCTGCTGGCTTCCTGGTTCTGGGGAACTGCTGCGGGTGGTGCCGCCCAGTGAGATAAAGAAGATCTGAGGACGGGGAAACAATGGTGAGTGTTAAAATGAAAGCTGCATTGTCCACTGGTTCTCTATCCACCCAGCTTATAGAAAGCAAGTCGGAGCCTGCCTCTGAGCTCTTCGAGTGGCATGCTCATCTCCTGGATGACTTCACTGCAGAACCAGCATTAGCTGCCAAGAGTTCAAGGTGCTGGTGGGTCCTCCAAATGGAGATGCGCAGCAGGGAGATGGGTGCAGGGGTCTGATGGTGTACACAGCACAGGGCTGGGTCAGGCTCAGCTTAAAGGGGAAAGGCACTGCCTGTTTCCCCTGTGGGTACAGAGCTTGAGGGCCTTTAATAAGTAGAGTTTGCTGAAACCAGTTTGGCTCAGTGGATAGAGCGTCAGCCAGTGGACTGAAGGGTCTCGGGTTCAATTCTGATTGGGGGCATGTACCTTGGTTGTGGGCACATCCCCAGTGGGAGGTGTGCAGGAGGTGGCTGATCGGTGTTTCTCTCTCATCAATGTTTCTGACTTTCTATCCCTCTCCCTTCCTCTCTGTAAAAAAATCAATAAAATATATTTTTTAAAAATAAATAGAGTTTACTGAAATTGTGCATTGGATGTTTTCTTTTCCCTAAGTTATCTAATAGAATCCAAACCCTATCAACTTTTACCACAAGTTATTTGGGGAATGCAGCCACACCCTAGAGAAACTGGCTTCCTCTCAATTAAGAAGCAAATTTATTTTAAGTGACAATAAAAATGTACAACACTGAAAAGTATAGAGCATCTGTCCAATTTAGTTTTGTCCCATTCTTTTATGGCATAAAATCATCACCATTCTGCAACCATGAAAAGTAAGTGATGAAGAAGGAAAAGGTGCAATTGCCTAAGCCAGGGAACTCTGTACTTACTCAGAATTGAATTAGGTACATGGGTAGTCATTCAATCAACAAGTCTTCACTAAGTAGCCTATGGCACTGAGACACAGCACTCAAAGCCATGGGAGATAGTAAAATGGAAGTCTAAGAAATAGCACACCAGCTCCAAGAACTGGTCATTCAATTGGCTGGAGAAGCAAATACAAAAAGGAGAATTTAAGGACATTTGTGACCAATGTGAGTAGAAATTAAGTGTCACAAAAGTTCAGAGATAGGAAATAGAAGGTTTAACCAGAGTAATGAGGAAAGGTTCCATGCAGAAGAGGTGTCACCTAAACATAGTGCAAAAGGACCAGCTGGGTTTCAACACGCAAAGAAAGGAGAGGGCAGGTAGGGTGGAGGGAGAGAAGGGACTAGAGGTATGGTCTGGGTACAGCCAAGTGTTTCAGACACAGAGAAGAGGAGATTCTGCTTGGAGCAGAGGATTCACATGTGGGAGTGACCTGAAACAGCACTGAAGGGAGTCTGCTGGCCTTAACCCCTGCCGGAGCTCATCATGGAGGTCACGGGCAATCCCAGAAGGAGCTCTGAGCAAAACGAACATAGGGCACTGGAGGGGGGATGGGGGGGAGAAAACCAGACAAGGCTGCTAACTGATCATATCCACGGGAGACAAGAATGGGGCATGTGAGGAGTGGGGCAGAACTGAGGTGAAAGTGCTTCATGAAGAGAGCATGTGAGCCTTGAAGAGAGGGCTGTTTGGGATGTTGAGGAGGGAGAACAAAGGAAGGCTGGAAGGTTGTTCAGAGAGGAAAGGCACAAAGTTCAGCTGCCCTGAATGCAGGGCTTGTGTACAAAGTCAAAGGCATGAGGCCAAAGGCAGACTGGAGCCAGGGAGCTAGCCTGCAGAGAATTTGGACTTTACCCAACAAGCAGTGGGACGCCCTGAAAGTGGATGATGATAAGAGGACTTACAGATCAGAATGGTGTGAGGAATGCTTGGCAATGATAGCTCCACTGTTCAGACTTGGTGATCTTCACAGCATTTCAAACAGGTAGTAAGGTTGGTCGAGAAAACCAGAGAAAGCTGCTGAGGCTGGGCAAAGGGGGGAAGGAGCCAGGCACAGGCACTGCCTACCTGAATTGGAGGTGGGCATTTAGCAACGCTAAATTCTATTAGATAACTTTAGGAATGAGAAGGAAGGGGCCTGACTTGGAAGTCTGAATAGAAGTCTAATAGAAGAGGAGGTGTGGAGGTTGTAAGCAACCACCCTCAGAGATCTTCCACTTTCATGAACTGTAAACCATGCCAGTGTAAGGTCTATATTGACAGCACAGAACCTTCCCAAGTGTAAGCATCCACCCCTCTGGCTATTTGTAAAATCCTCTTTACAGACTCTGAGTATAGTAAGAACTTCTAAAAACATTCTTAAATTGTGAGAAATTGACTTTATAGAGAAAGTAAGGAAAACATAATTGGTGCTGTTGAAAGAATTAATATAAAGGTGAACCCCTGTGTGACCTCCCTCAGGTCAGGAAATAAAATGTTGGCAGCACCCCAGAAGCCAGCTGTTTGCACCTCCAATTCACAACCCCACCCTCACTCTCAGGAGTGACGACTCCCCTGAATTTTGTGACTACCATTTTCTTCCTTTACTTTCTACTTTTAATACCTGCATATGCATCCTCACGTGGTATAGCATCATTTTATCAATGTAAATAAAATCATACCATGAGATTAAAATAAATGAAATAAAACATCACGAGAGTGTGCTACTGGATAGAAGACAGAACAATGTAAGAGAATTGAAAGACTAGAAACAGACCCACATATGTATACAAATTAGATAATACCTATTTCATATCCTTTATAAAAATAAGTTCCAAATTGAATCATTTTAGTGTAAAAAATGGAAATAATAAAAGTACCAAAAGAAATAGAGATATGCTATCTTTAGGTGGAAAGGCATTTCTAAGCATAACACCAAAGGCTGAAGCCATGAGGACAAGTGTTAGATTTGTCCATAAAGAAAGAAAAAACTTCTGTAAATCAATAAACACAGTAACCAAAAATAAAACACTAAGAAGGAGAAATTATATGTTGCATAAGACCAACAAGCAGCTCTGTTTGTTGGGACGTTGGCCCATACACCGGAAGGTTTCGGGATCAGTTCCTGATCAGGGCACATACCTGGGTTGCAGGTTCAATGCCCGGTCTAGGCATGTGTGGGAGGTAACCAATAGATCTCTCTCTAAAAACAAACAAACAAACAAACAAAACAGAAAGCATATACCCTGGGGTGGAAATTGAAAAAGATAAAAAAGACTAACAAGGCAATTATGTCTTTAGTTCTTACAAAAACACTGAAGTCGAAAAGTGGCTGGGGGGTTATATCGGTTTGCTATTTCCACAAATGATTAATAATAAACAGCCCCAGAATTTAATGGTATAAAGCAACATTCATTCTCACTTATGACATGCAGGTCAACTAAGGAACTAAGGCACTTTGGGCACTGGGCTCCGCGGGGCTTGTCACCAGCTGGAGGTTGGGTCCAGGTCTGCTTCATGTTTCTCATCCTTGAAGCCAGCAGGACGCCAGGGCATGTACATCTCACAGCGACAGCCGAAAACCAACAGATCACTCCTTCATCAACCCAATATTTCATCAACCCAGTGTCTTCTAATTAGAACACACTTCTCATTATATCTTTAAATATTATAATACTGTTCCTTCGTTTACCTCTGAATCTCAATCTTTATGACAATAAACCTTTGCTTTCTCAGTTGCCAGTTATTCAGAAAAGTCCTCTTTTTTTTTTTTTTTTTTTTTTTTTTTTTTTGCAAATGGGTCAGTCATTGGGAAGTAACATCATTCAATTCAGTTCCTTCACTTCACAAATGAGATTCTGACACAAAAGAAAGTTACCAGCTTTCCTGAGTTCCCTTCATTGCTTATCACTTGAGCCCCTGCCCCTGGACTTCTGATTTCTCAACAATGAGGGTGAAGGATTTCCAACCCCTTCTGTGTGTTTTTTAATGGTAATTCCTCAGTTAACAGCAAACACACTATCCTGACTTTATGCCTGTTTATCTTGGGATGGGGTCGTCATCAAGGACAGTTAAGACAAGGTTACTATGTTCCACTGTGCACTGAAGTTTAGACTTGGTCCTAAAGTCCACAGGTACCCAAACAACATCAGGCAAGTTCATGAAAACCCAAAGTTGGCTCAACACTAGTCAGATTTAAAACATAACTTGTAAGGATAGCAAGTATTAGCAAGCTCTGAATACCTTTCTTGCAACATCAAGTATTTCCTCAGGGATTTTGGATGAATCTCTGAAGAAAGCAGCCAACATACCATACATTATGTACAACTAGAGGGCTGGTGCCTGAAGCTTGTGCACTGGGGGCGGGGGGGAAGGAGGAGGCCCCTCAGCCCAGCTCTCACCTTCTCGAAGTCCAGGAGCCCTCAGGGGATGTCCAACTGCCATGGAGGCGGGAGAGGTGTTTGTCAGCCATGAGCCTGGCTCAGGGTTTCTGGCTGAGCGGTGTCCTCCTGTGGGAGTGCACTGACCACCAGGGGGCACTCCTGCATTGAGCACCTGCCCCCTGGTGGTCAGTGCACATTATAATGACCGGTCATTCTGCAATTTGGTCAATTTGCATATTAGCTTTTTATTATATAGGGTAATTTACAGAACTAACTAAAACTAGAAACCAATAAGAATAGTCTCCTTGCCAGAAAGTTTTAATAGTCCTAAAAGTCTTGTACTTTTAGAGTAAATCATGCAAAATAATTTAATATATCTGTATATATCTGTTCTATGACAGCTAACACTTATTGAGCTATATGTGTCATATACTACGCTAAGAATTTTACATATGTTATCTCATTTACCTAATACTGGATGAGTTGAGTGCTAGGATTATCCTCAATTTATAAGAAAATCCAGGCTGAGAAAGAATAAAAAATTACCCAGAAATATACTGCTGGCAAGTATTGGAACCAGGATTTGAACTAAAGTTGTCTGATGCAATGATCTTGCTTTCCCAACAATTCTACGACAATGCTTCTGTCACCTATTATTTATCTATCTATTTATGAGTGACTCTCAAAAATCATATCAGAATTACGTGTTTTCCCCTATTTTTAATCTTCCTAGAACTTAACATTTTTATATAAAAGTAAGTTTTAAATATGTGTATCATAATTATAGGTACTCTTGTATGTATGTAATTGAAAACTGTAGTTAACATTTTGCCCAAATGTATGAACACTTGTATCCAAGTATAGTTAAAAATTATAGTGATGTTTGTCAGAATGAAAAAAAATGTATTACATTTTCAGTATAGTAGTACCTTTCAAATGTGGTTATAAAAACAGAAATGGCATTAGTCAGGGTTCAATTGCAGGAAATAGCCACCACTCTATTTTAAGCAGAAGGTATTTAATATAGGGAGTTAAGTGCTCACAAAAATTAAAGGTTGGAAAAACAAGCTCTGGACTGGGCCTCCAGAAATAACTCCCAGAATGACACTGCTCAACTGTTCTTCCAGGAGAGCTGCTCTTGTGCCACAATAAGAAGAGTGGGCAGAGGAGGAACCAAGATGGCGGCATAGGTAAACACCTATCTTGCTGCCATACACAGCAATTTCAAAATTACAACTTAACAAAAGAACAATCATCATCCAGAATCACTGGAAAGCTGGCTGAGTGAAAATTCCACAAATAAAAGTGAAGATAGGAAACTGTGACTCAGAGGAGCTGTGGCAGTGGACGGCGTAGAAGATACAAGCAGAGAGAGGTTTGGAGCCATGCATGTGCGAGCGGATAGGGCGGGCGGCTGAAAACCCGGCCGGTTTTCTCCAACAGGGGAGACAAAGACGTCCCACAGCACTGATTCCCCAGCTCCGGGCAAAGTCCGGGGAACCCACAATCATACGGGGTAAAAATTGGACAGTGGGAGGGCATGCCGAAACTTGGGCGCTGCAGGGATCTGCCGGCTTGTGGAGAAGGCGAGTTTGTGCAGAGTGCACGTGAACTTGGGAACAGCAGAGCTGCGTGACCACGCAGAGAGGACTCGTGACTTACTCTCTCATTCGGGAAACCACCAGACTGCATTGTTTTACGACCCTGGGTGAGACATTGGGTGTGCAGACTCATTTCGGGAGAGGCTGAATTGTCTGGCAGCGGGTGGAGCTCGGCAGCAGCTCTCTCTCAGAGGTGCTTGCAGCCATTGCCCCCGACACAGAGTCCCAGGTGCCACATAGGGCGGAGCTGACACTGCCTGCTCGGTCCAGAGACTCTGCCCATCCAACCTGAGTATGGCTGAACCTCACAGCCAATTGGCCTGGAGGTCAAACCCTCCTAGTGCTAAAAACAATAATCTAGGCTTAACTTCAACAAGACTGTGCAATCCATATCCATCTCAGGTAACTGGGGAGGCTGAGCCACTGTCCCTTAGAGGTCATCTACCACACAAAGCTAATCGACCAACTCAGGAAAGCAGCCACCATGCAGAGACATGGGAAGAAATCAGATGTGAAAGAAATGGAGGAAAAAAAGCGACTGAACATAGAGTTCAAAAGCACAGTTATAAGGCTTTTCAAGAGGCTCCTAGAAAAGGCTGAGACCTACACAGAAATGAAGAAGACCTACGAGGATATGAAAAAGGACAACTAGAAACTAAACATACACTGACTGAAATAAAAATATTATACAAAGACCTAAACATACTTTAGAGGACCGCAAGAACCAAATTAAAGATTTGAAATACAAAGAGGTAAAACCCACTCAGCTGGAAAAGCAAGAAGTAAAAAGAATCCAAAAAATTGAAGATAGGGAAAGGGGCCTCTGGGACAACCTCAAGCATACCAACATCCGAATTATAGGGGTGCCAGAAAAAGAGAGAGAGCAAGATAATGAAAACTATTTGAAGAAATAGTGACCGAAAACTTCCCACACCTGGTGAAAGAAATTGACTTAGGAGTCCAAGAAGCACACCAAACCCCAATATATAGGAACCCTAAGAGGACCACACCAAGGCACATCATAATTAAAATGCCAAGAGCAAAAGACAAAGAGAGAATATTAAAAGCAGCAAGAGAAAAACAGTTAGTTACCTATAAGGGAGCACCCATACGATTGTCAGCGGATTTCTCAACAGAAACGATGCAGGCCAGACGGGAGTGGCAAGAAATATTCAAAGTGATGAATAGCAAGAATCTACAACCAAGATTACTCTACTCAGCAAAGCTATCATTAGGAATTGAAGGTCAGATAAAGTGCTTCGCAGCTAAGAAAAAGCTAAAGGAGTTCATCACCGCAAAACCAATATTATATGAAATGCTGAAAGGTATTCTTTAAGAAGAGGAAGAAGAAAAAGGTAAAAATAAAAATTATGAACAACAAATACACATCTATCAACAAATGAATATAAAAATCAAGTGAATTAAAAATCTGATAAACAGAATAAACTGGTGAATATAATAGAATCATGGGCATAGAGAGGGAATGGACTGACAATTTTTGGGGAGAAAAGGGTTGTGGGAGGTGCAGCAAGAGACTGAACAAAAATCATACACCTATGGGAGAGGACAATGGAGTGGGGGTGAGGGCGGAGGGTGGGATGGGTACCAGGCGGAGGGGAGCTATAGGGGGAAAAAGGGGGGAACAATGTAATTAATAAACTGAACAATAAAGATTAAAATATTTAAAAAAATAAAAAAGAAGGGTGGGCAATCAGGAGGTTGCCATTGAATGTGCTGAGTTTGACCTTATTGCCATCACTGTGATCCAGGGATCAGAAAGTGGCCATAACTGCTCGCTGATACATGTGATACAGAAATTACCAGGCGACTGAAAAACACACAGGAGTACTGGAGACACAGGAAAACCCCATTTATTTTCAGATGTTCCACATGTACAGAGACTCAGGGGAGACTTTCTCTCCAAATACTGAGCAAACCAATATGGAGGAAGCTCTCCCTTTATACCCTTTTGGTTTCTTGGTCCACCAAATATGGATGGGACTTTGGACCTTTCGCTGGCTTTTCAAATAGCCCCGTGTGTTGGAATGGGGGGCTGTGAGACCACCCTTAAAGGCCTGGCCTGGCACCAGCGCTGACAACCCCCTCTGGGGGTTGTGTGTTATTCATGTTTTATGGCCTCTGTGAAATGGGAGTTCTTAGATAAACAGGTCTTGCAAGACCAGATAATTAAGGAAGGGACAGTGACTAGATTACAAACTAATAGGAATGTGCATTCAGGGCTGCTAGCACAGATTCAGATTGCTAGCCCCCCCCCCCAAAAAAATGTCTTATTTTCCCCATCACCTGCAAACCTGGGTATAGAACATTGGAACATGGCTGCAACAAAACTCAACAGCTGAAGACCCAGGAAGATGATCTTCATTGCATTCCTACCTTGAATTCTAAAACTAGTAGCTGGAATTGATATAATCTAATGTGTACTAATCTAATGAGAGCTGCAAGGGGTTGAGAGTTACAGTGTTTAGCTTCCAGGTTCTGTCATCCAGGAAAGGCACTCTTAGAAAGAATTGGTGATTGAGTGCCATTTTAAGATTTCCACCACAAAGCACATTATTAAGTAATTTAGCATAGAATTCCTACGGCTGTGAGACACTGTAGTCTATGTCCTACTGCAAACCAACACCTCAATTGGACAGCAGTCTCCATGCTTCATGCAATGTTGTCTACCATGTTTCATTGAAATTGCTACTGAAACAGTAACCAAGGGAGAAAAAACTTGGCTTATGAATTTTGTAAAATGTGTCAAATTACTTCAATAAGAACTTGTTTGTCTTCAGAGTTTACATATTGTCAATAGATATGTGATAGCTACCCTGATTAAACGTGTTTTATGGCCTAAAGAATATGACAAGAATGATCAATGTTCTTGTCTGTGTTTATAGAGACTAGAAAATAATGTTGTCTAATAGCATGAGAAAATGCATATGTACAATATTAATTTTGAATGGATGTAAAATTATATGAACTATGATTGCAATATGTCATAAAACAATAAGTCTTATTAATGATCAAGAAATAATGAAATACCATTTACTGCCCATCAGATTGGCAAAAACTGAAAAAGACAGATAATACCTACTGTTGGTGACTATCAGAGGAAATGCAATTTAGGTTTGAGTGTAAATTGATTCAGTGGTAGCTATTAAAATAGAAAATGTGCACACCAAGACAGTGATGCTTACATTTAGTTGTCTTTATTTAAAAAATATGCTCCCCCATGTACAAAGAGGTAAGTACTAAGAATATTTATGGCCAATTGCTTATTCTAGCGAAAACCTGAAAACAGCTTACCTGGCCATCAATAAGGGAATAAATAAAGTATATGCATATAATAAAATACTAGGTTTTTTGAAATATGGATGAGATAGACATATACCATTGGTATATAGACATGTACTATATACCATTATGGGAAAATAATCACATTATTAAATTTTAAAGTAAATTGCATGGAATAACAACACATTCACATTTATGTCAAACATAAATGCATATATAACACTTGTGGGGCATTTACTATGTACCAGGCATTGTTCTAAAAGATTTATGATTTGTAACTCATATAATTCTCAGCAGTCTGGCTCCCAGGGAAGAGGCAGAGCTGGAAATCAAACCAAGTTCTGACTAACTCCAAAGCCCAGAATTTGACTTAATTCTCATTTTCACATAACATCATTGGAGTGTCTAGCAGATGGTCATTTTACCATGTCCTACTCAGGGTGAGATATTGGGATTTCAGGAGCCTGATGCCCAGAATGTTTGTCAAGTCGTCTGGTGTTATAAGAATGGGTCCGATCTGCTTTGTGAAGGTGAGCCGGGCCTATCTGAGAACCAGAGGGACTCTCAGAGAAGTGCTGCCTTCTGAAAAAGAACTCTACGCAGTCTCATTAGAAATATTCTCACTCTCCTTGGTAGAAGTAACTCAACACTACCTCTTCTCTTCCCGGTAATAGAAAATTGTAACAGTGGAGGCTATTAACAGTGCAACTCAAGTGCACAATGCCTGGGCATAGCAACGAATAGATTATAGGTATTATCAAGATTGCCACTCTCCCATACATGTCATCACAATATTCTTGTCTTTCCTTCATAGCCTTAAATAATTTAAATAATTAAAAAAACATTTTAAAATTAATTTTTAAAGAGGGAGGAAGGGAGAGAGAGAAAAAAAACACAATGATGTGAGAAAGGTACATCACAATAGCCCTGACCAGGGATAGAACCTGAGACCTTCTGGTGCATGGGACAATGCTCCAACCAGAAACCTGATTTCCCTCCTTTCTACTAACAAGGGCAAAATGAAGGCACATGTATCTTGTTCCGATGCATCTTCACAGCCTTCATTCCCCATGGGCCAGGTTCTCACTCATCTACATGTAGGGCTATCAGAGTTTTCTCGCTGGTCTCAGTATTGAGTCATTCCCCACTACAGTTTTACACACCACTTGCAGGTATATTATGTTTGTACCCTTTCTTTCAACCACAATATAATTTTACATTTACTTGTAATTTATTATCAAAATCAGCTGCCTCCACTCAACTATAAATTACATGAAAACAGGGATTACATCTCATTTTGCTCACTGAGAATTTGTGGTGCCTCATCCAGCACCTGACAAGTATTGGACACTTGAGAAATTTCTATTGAATAAAAAAATATTATTTTAAGTATATATTTTTCTTGTGTTTTCCTTGGGATCACTTTGCTCTAGTGAAGGTCAAGAAGTTTCTTAAATCAAGCCCAAAGCCTCAGCTAGCTGATAATAGTCCTCCATTAATCACACCCTCATCCCCTTCACCTTCAGGGGGTATCCCTCCCTGCTCAAGGTAGGCAACTCCCTTTTTTTGTCTTCAGAAAACATTGTGGTTATTTGCACTCCTCAGCACTTGTGCATGATATATTCCAAACCAAGTTCTGTTTCTCCAAATTTTATGAAAAATACAGTGGCAATTGCACTATTTCCAAAGAACCTGAGTTTTAGAAGAATCCTAAAGAAGTTCTTTTAAAAACCCTCATTTCTAGAGTGGCCATGACCCAATTAGTGGTTCCTCAATGTGGTAACACAAAACATAGCAATTACACTAATTTCAGGAAAAATTAAGAATTTCAATCCATTTTACCTTAAGAATAAAATATACCAGGTGATCCCTTAATAAGGTAAAATGACTATTCTCAAATGTTGTTTGTTCTGATATAAAGTAAAACAATGAATAAAAATGTGATCACTTCCTGCAACAATTAGACGTTGCTGTGACAATTGGACCATCTAAGACCCATTCACTGTCTGCTTTAATAGAAACACAGCTCACTAGCCCCTGTTGGGCTTCCAAGAGTACACTAAAAATTTTTAATGTTCTGTGAACAAGTACTTTGAGAAAATTAGTGTAGTGTCTTACAAGCCAAGTGAGGAGAGTGGTTTTAAAGGGGAACATGGAAAATGCAAGATTAAGTTTCCCTCTCCCAAAACTATGGTGCCATGACAAGAGTATAATTAAAAGTAAAATATATAGAAAATAAAGCTATACAGACATAAAAAGCATACAAATCATACGCACACACATTCAAGAATTAAAATCACCACATCAAACACACTTTTGTGTCAAAGAGTAAATTGCAGTAGGGAAGAGTAAGGAGTTTGACGATGAATAATCTAGGTTTTGATTGGAGTCCCAACACTTAATAGTGAGATTTTTAACAAAATTTAAAAATTTATTTATCTGAGTTGCTGTGAAGAATATGTAATATTAAAAAAAAAAAACACAGTGCTGCTATAAATTCATGTCATAAATTTATCAATGTTGTGAAAACTGGACTGTAAGGGGGAAGAGCAGGGGCATTAATAATCAGAGTTCTCGCCCAGCTGTGGTGGCTCACTGGTTGAGTGCTCACCTATGAACCTATGAACTTATGAACCAGGAGGTTACAGTTCAACTCCCGGTCAGGGTACATGCATAGGATGCAGCTCAATCCCTAGTGTGAGGCATGCAGAAGGTGACTGATGTTTCTATCATTGATGTTTCTATCTCTCTCTCTCTCTTTTCCTCTCTGAAATCAATAAAAATACTTTTTAAAAATAATAATAATAGAAGTTCTCAGTTACTGAACATTTACAATCAGCCAAGCACTGTACTAAGAGCTTTTCATAAGTTCTCTCATTAATTCCTCATACCTACCCAATGTGGTCAAAGCTATATTAGATGAAACCATGCGAATTAGCCATTTCTGTACATCAAAAATGATGGTTTAAACTATCATCTGCCCAGACTGAAGAGTGTAAAACACAGAGAGACAAAGTGACCTAAGTTAAAATAGCCTGGTAAAATCAGGGTTATAAGCCATACAGGTTTATGTCAGTGACTAATCCTATCTAATAAAAAAGTAATACGCAAATTGACCATACCTCCTATCTAACCACACCCACAGTCACGCCCATCGGCCAATCAGGAGCAAATTATGCAAATAAACCCCAATCAAGATTACTATAGCCACTGAAAGCAGGAGGGAGGCTTGGGTTTCCCTGGCAATGGAGGAAGCCAAGCATTCTGCCTGCCCTTGCCAGCCTAAGCCTCCACTCAATGCTAAAAAGTTTCAATTATAGAAGATACATAATCCCAATAGAAATGGCAGCAGCCACAGAGCTGGAGAGAGCAGAGGCTAGGGTTGCTGGAGCGATAGAGGAAGCTGAGCTTCTGCAGCCCTAGGGCCTAGTACTCCACTCTAGGCTACAAAGTTTCAAACAAAAATGGCTGAGCAAGCAGAGGGTTTGGCTCCACTCTAGGCTACAAAGTTTCAATTGTAGTACATAAATTAACCCCAGATCCCAGGGCCTCCACTTGGGTCACTGGGGGATGTGGTCAGCCTGCAAACCACCACAGGCCCCTTGCCCAGGCACCCCAAACCCCAAGAGAACCCCAACCCTAATCCGGGACACCCTTCAGGGCAAACCAGCCGGCCCTCACCCATGCACCAGGCCTCTATCCTATCTAATAAAAGAGTAATATGCAAATTGACCTTCCCTCCAACACATAAGAGAGCTGCCCCCCTGTGGTCAAAGATACCACCCTCATGTGGACACAAGATGGCCACCACAAAATGGCCAGCAGGGGAGGACAGTTGGGAGGTTCCAGGCCCTGCAAGGAAGGGCAGTTAGGGGTGACCAGGCTAGTAGAGGAGGGAAGTTGGGGGCAAACAGGCTGTCAGGGGAGTAGTTAGGCATCAATTAGGCTGGTAGGGGAGTGGTTAGGGGGTGGTCAGGCTGGCAGGCAGAAGCAGTTAGAGGCAATCAGGGAGGCAGGCAGGCGAGCAGTTTGGAGTCAGCAGTCCTGGATTGTGAGAAGGATGTCTTACCGATAGGATCGGGCCTAAACAGGCAGTGGGACATCCCTCAAGGGGTCCCAGATTGGTGAGGGTGCTAGCTGGGCTGAGGGACAGGCTTCCCCCCCCCCCCCCACCCCTCTAATATGCTATAAATACCCAGCAAGATGGCTGGTCTAAGAGTTTAGGAGGTATAACCTCTAAGCTTTAATCAAGAATGATTTGCATGGTATTAGAGAATATACAAAGTCTAGAAATGATGCCAAAGCAAATTCAGCAAAAGAATTAAATGCTTACATTAATTTAAATGCCTCATTTTTTCCCTGCTTCTGGGATTACCTTTCTCCTCAATGAATTCTTATTCAATTTCAGATGATAAATATTTATTCAAGATCTGACTCCATTTCGAATGTCCACCTAGACGGAGGAGCTTTTTCCCTCCCCTCATTCTTAGCATCTGAAATTCAACTTTTTTAAAGAGTTTATTATTATTATTGATTTCAGAAGGGAGAGGGAGAGAGACAGGAACACCAATGATGTGAGAGAATCATTGGTGGCCTGCCTCCTGCGCACGCAGGCATGTGCCCTGCCCAGAATCGAACCCTGACCTCCTGGTTCATCAGTAGACCCTCCACCACTGAGCCACCGGGGTTGGGCTCATTTTACTCTTTAACAGCAGTTTGCCTTTTAAGATAGCTGATTACTCTCGACAAAAGTAAGGGTTTCTTGCAGAAAGCTCAATGAATGTTCCATTTGAGGTGCACACTGGGTCTACCACGCATGAAATTTAATAGGAATAAATAATCCAATGAAATGGATGATAAAAAAAAAATCTTGCCTGGTCTCGCCGGTTTAAGTGTTCTCTTTCACCTGAACTCATCTGGAAACTGCCTTGTATCATCACTTACTGTCTCCTGGGATATGCCGGGGGGCCTCGTCTCCGGAGCCACAGTGTAAGCTTCCCAAAGGCAAACCCCATTGCCTTCACACACTGCCCGGCCAGTGGCTTTTAGGACCTTTAGTTAACGACATGAGGAAGGAGCAGTTTGGGGGAGAGCCCTTGAGGGAGAAGATGACCCAAGAGAGGAGCACAGCCACGGAAAGGGGCGCTTGTGCATTGGCACCTGCTCCTGAGAGCTGAAGGCGGCCAGCGTTCCGCCGGGGTGGGTCCCGCCGCTGTGTTTCTCAGAGGCGCGGGAGGAAATCGCCGGCGCGGCCGCCCATTGGCTGCAGGCGAGACCGCCCGAGCCCTCGGCGGCCCGCGCTGGAGGGGCGCTGGCCTGCGAGCCCGCCTCTGGCCAGCAGGGGGAGCCCTGCGCGCGGCGGCTCCGCCTCTCCCTGCGCGCCCGGCGCCCTCCCGCCCCTCCCGCCCCTCCCGCCCCCTGCCTCCCGGCTGAACGCCCGCCCCCGGCCCCAGGCCAGTGCCTCGCGGGCCGGCGACCCGCAGCGCGCCGGCCGCCCCGCCCCGCCCCGCCCCGCCCGCCCGGCGCCGCGGTGGGACGGGTAACGGTTACGAAGCACTTTCGCGCCGCGATTTCTGCTTAGTCATTGTCTTCCAGGAAACGCTTCCTCAGTCGGGAGTCAACTCTCCTGAGGCGGCCGCAGCAGCCGGAGCCGCGGAACCAGCGCGTCCTTCCCGGGCCGCCGCTCCGCCGCCCGCCGCCGCCGGCCTCCCCGGCCCGAGCGCAGGCCGAGGTCCCGCCGCGCGGGGCAGGCAGCCAGCCGCGCGCCCGGCTCTCCGGCCTCGGCGCTGTGTCTGCGGGGCGGCCTCCTTCCCCGCCTGCGGCCGCAGCGCTCCTGGCCCCTCGGTCGGCCGCTGCCATGGGCACCGACAGTCGCGCGGCCGGGGCGCTCCTGGCGCGGGCCCGCACCCTGCACCTGCAGACGGGAAACCTGCTGAACTGGGGCCGCCTGCGGAAGAAGTGTCCGTCCACGCACAGCGAGGAGGTGAGGGGGCGGGCGGGCGCTGCCGACGGAGACGCGGGGCTCCGGGCAGGCCGCGGGCGGGCCGGGCGGCTCGGAGGGTGGTCGGCGCGGTGCGCACCTGGGCTCTGCCCCCGGGAGGAGGTGGAGGCTGCGGTCCCCGCGACTTTGTATCCAAAAGCTGCTGTTGGAGGCCGCGGGGTCTTTAAAAAAACTTGGCAGGTGCAACCTGACACCGAGTGATGCCCCGGTCCGTGCTCGCGGCTGACACCCAAACTCGCAGAGGTATCGGATCCCTCTCGGGCCGTGGGGTCAGGGGAGGCCAGGCGGTCGCCCTGCCCGCTCGCTTCCCACGGCGCGTCCAGGTGAAAAACAGCTTGGAGGTTGGCGTTTGGAGAATTCAGATGAAGTAGTAGTAACCCACTTAGCTTGTGGGATGTTGACAATAGTTTCTCTGTTGCTGTGAGACAAATGACTATAAACACTCAAGTTTGGCTTTGAAACAAAGTCTATGTTTTTCTTGCCTAAGAGTAATTTTGGTTTCTTTGCCCAAAGGCTAACCACTAGTTTGAAGTGGCCGGAGGTTACATGTCAGAGCGGACGGTCGATCACTGACTCCGCACGACTAATTGCGGAGGCATATTGGTGGCATCAGACAATTCTGTAACAAACAAACAACATAGAACTTCAATTTAGGAGCTCTGTAACTTTGAGAAAGTCACTCTCTGACTGTAGCTTTAAAGTTGGATAATGTCTTTTTCAGCAGGCTGTTGTGAGGATGAAAATATATGTGAAAACGCTCACCATCCAGGCATTTTAATCTCCCTTATTTTCTGGTTCAGTCGGAATGATAAATATTTTTAAATATTTGTTTATTTTTCGGTTACGATTGACATATAATATTATATTAATTCCAGGTGTGCCACATAGTGTTTAGACACCTATACAGTCACTTATGAAGTGATCACCCAGATAAATCTGGTATCCATCCGACACCGATAAAACAAATCTTGATTAAAAGAAAAACATACCCTAAACTATACAGAATTTTGATGTTATAGCTGTGTTCCTAGGCAGTTTCTGCTCTTTAGTATAAGATGCTGGTGATAAACTATACAGCAGCACCTGACCTCCATGTAAGTATGTGCCAGGCCCGTGCACAGGTCTGGTATTTGGAGGGAGTGTTCGTCCAGAGATGGGAGTACTGGTTGTAACTTTAAAAGGAATCAGAATCCTGTACCATATTGTGCCCGGGTTCCAGCTTAGTTTGCATGTCTTGTTTTGTTCAGATCACCCCAGTTGGACTATTTCTCCAAAGATAAATATTTCTAAATTTAGTTCTAGACCTTTAATTTCCTCCAGTGCTGCTGGTTCAGTATACCATTTTGCATGTATACTGATAATATTAAGTGAAATTTTCTCTTTATCTCACTACAACACACTCTAGATAGAGGTAGTGGCTTTCAAAGTCTTTCACTGCAAACTCAGTAAGAAATGCATTTATCTTGCAATATATATATATATATATATATATATATATATACACACACACACACACACATATATATACATACACACACACACACACACACACACATGCACACATATATTATGGTTTCATGAAAAGATACTAACCCTTATTATATACTGTGTATTCCGATTTTTTTCCTATCCTTATTTATTTTTTAAAACTTACTTTCTTAATGCAGTTATGAGTCACACCCCACAGTTTTAAAAACATCATTCAAAAAGATTAGTTCTGGTTCGTGTGTTTTATTTTGGATGCAGCATAAGAGGGGAAAAGTAAAGAAACTAGAAAATATTTGAGAAACACTTGAGATATGGCAGCATATAGTAGGCAGAATATATATGTTTTGTTTCCATGTAAAAAAGAACTTCATAACTAGAACTTCAAATTGGGATATACTACTTGAAACAGTTTAACCTCATTGAATAAAGAAACTAAATAAAGCACTCACGACTGAGGACATTTACACATTGAACAGAAAGTTTAAATTTTTTTCTAAAAGTTCTCTTCTAGTGTTGACATTGGCTTTGTTTTTATCCTGTGATCCCTATCCAAATGTTTCGTTACACTGGAATTTTATGAAAGCAGATTTTTTGTTGTTGTTGTTAATCCTCGCCATAGGTTATTTTTCCCATTGGTTTGTAGAGAGAATGGAAAGGGAGAGTGGGGAAGAGAGAGGGAGAGACATCAATTGGTAGCCTTCCGAATGTCCCCCACAGGGGTCCGTGTCCTGCCACCCTTCGGTGTGGGCTCTCACTGCTGAGCGTGCCGGCCAGCGTGAAATCAGATCTTTATTTGTATATTTTTATTGATTTGCGAGAGAGAGAAATATCAATGAGAGGGAAGCATTAGCCCCTACTGAAGATTGAGCCTGCAACCCGGGCATGTGTTCCTGACCAGGAATCAAGCTGATGACGTCTGAGTGCCCAGGACAAGGCTCAGCCAAATGAACCGCCCCGGCCGGGCAGACCTTGTGTTCTAAATGGGCCATTATAGGACTGTTGTGCCCAATTCTTTGTCATAAGGGTAGTTGACCAGCTGAATTATATGCTGTTTTTTAAACTCTTATACAACTGCAGATTTAATGATACACTAAATGATACTTATCCTCAGCGATACTATGTCGGGGTGTGTATTGGGGGGGGAGAGGGGGAGGTAAGAATGAAGAAAGCAAAGAACAAACAGTACCAGGTTAATGTTCAGTTGATAGAGATAACATGTAAAAGATTAAAAATCACTAGGTTTGTGATATAGTCAATGAATTTCTCCTGTTATTACATTGGGCTGTTCTATGGTTTATCCTGACATTTTTCAGAATCCAAGACTTATTAAAGAAATGGTTTCAGTGCCTGGCCATTTTGGCTCAGCAGGTGAATGTGGGCCCGTGAACCGCTCAGTTCCTGGTCAGCGCAAATGTCAGGGTTGTGGGCGCGTGCACAGTAGGGGGCGTGCACAGTAGGGGGCGTGCAGGAGACAGCTAATGGATGTTTCTATCTGGATCCCTCTTTCTTCCTGTCTCTCTAAAATCAAGAAAAATACATGTAAAAAAAAAAGAAAGAAAGGAAAAAGAAATGGTTTCAAGAAGGGAGCGAATAACCAGAAAATACATTTACCTTCCTGAATTGGAATTCACTAGGAAAGCCTTAAGTATGAACCAACCATTCTTCCAAAGGAAAATTTCATCAAATTCTCCCATGATTTGAGCCAAAGCACTCCTGATAGAATTGTTAAATTACAGTCTGTCCTGCTGCCTCAGCTTTTACTAGTTTTTTAAAAATATATATATTTTACTGATTTTTTACAGAAAGGAAGGGAGAGGGATAGAAAGTCAGAATCATCAATCAGCCACTTCCTACACACCCCCCACCGGGGATGTGCTGGCAAACAAGGCACATGCCCTTAACTGGAATCAAACCTGGGACCCTTCAGTCTGCAGGCTGACACTCTATCTACTGAGCCAAACCGGTTTCGACAGCTTTCACTAGTTTTTAAAAGAATATTGACTTGCAATTATCTGGAATAATTATCAACTAACTTTTATCTACGGACTTAAATTTGATTATAAATATACTTTCTATAAAGATACAGACCTTGTAAACTAAATCTATGTGGATTATTGTATTGTTGTATATTGTGAATCTTAACATAGGTGACTGAGCTCTTCAATTGATAAACCAGTTGTTCCTTGTAATTATCTGCACTAAGATATAAGTAATAGTGTGTATATCAGTCTCTATCATAAGCAGTCATAGATCAGATAGTCTCTGTTATTACTGTTATGAAAGTACTTTTGCAATTCAGCGACTTACTGCCAGTTACACATTTATTTTTTCATTGATTGTCTATAGACTCCAAAGCACTGCACCCTTGGATAATTATAAGGCAGTGATTTCAAACTGCTAGTGTTGGCCATTAGTAGTCATAAATCAATTTAGTGAGTTATGGAGCAGCATATTTTTTTTCTAATTAAGAAAAAAAAAATACAGTGCACCTGGCATGTAGTGAACATAAGTAGTGTTTTGAAATTTTTCTATTATATGTATTTGGTCCTCCTGAGGTGAATTATGTCTTGCTTTATCACTATCAAATAAGTTTGAAGTATCCTATCAAATAAAAGACTAATATGCAAATTGACCATCACTCTAATACACAAGAGGGCTGCCCCCATGTGGACACAAGATGGCCACCACAAGATGGCCAGCAGAGGAGGGCCATTGGCAGGGCCAGGCCTTCAAGGGAGGGCAGTTGTGGGTGATCAAGCCTGTAGGGGAGGGCAATTAGGGGTGACTAGGCTGGCAGCTGAGAGCTAGGCGTCAACCAGGCTTGGCAGGGGAGTGGTTAGGGCGTGATCAGGCTGGCAGGCAGAAGCAGTTAGGGGCAATCATGAAGGCAGACAGGCAAGCAGTTGGGAGCTAGAAGTCCTGGATTGTGAGAGGGATATCCAACTACCCATTTAGGCCCAGTCTCTAAATGGGCAGTCAGACATCCCTCGAGGGGTCCCAGATTGGAGAGGGTGCAGGCTGGGCTGAGGGATACACACACCCCCATGCATGAATTTCATGCACCGGGCCTCTAGTACTGACATAAAAGAATATAAACACTTGAATGAATTTATATTATAGTATAATGTTAGTGTAAAAATTTTATTTTCCTATATAAGAAAGCATTGAAGACAGGTTGGGCAGTCTGTAGACAATGTCTAAGTGTTAGGAAATGACATATGGACTGACATGCACATTGGCTTCTCTAAGATATGACTGTGGTGGTTCTCAGACCTCAGAGGACATACCAATTGCTTGGGATGCTTGTTAAATAAATGTTCTGCCCTTATAGAGTGGTTAAGCAGGTCTATTATGAGGCTTAGGAATTTGAGTTTTTAATAAACACCACAGGTGTGTCTGATAAAGGAGTTCCTCTGGCCACATTTAGAGAATTGTGAATTTGTCTTTGAGGAATATAACATAATAGTTAATATTAGTTCTAGTCAGGCTGCCTGGGCTTGAACCCATGTTTCTCCATTATGTTGTTATTGATTTTTTTTGTTTGTTTCTTTATGTATGTTTTTATGTCTTAACATTTGACTTAAAATTTTGTTGGTACAAAAATACTTTTAAAATAGATTGCTGCTTTAGGTCATCCACATTTGAGAATTAAGAGTAGGATAAAATAGATATAAATTTATCTTTGTTGTAGAGAACAAGCAACCTTGTAGAATTAAAACTTGGTTTGTATAGTATTTCCTATTGACGTAGTTTTCTACTTATCAAATCAATACATTTTTATTATATAAGTACAGAAAAGTATACAGAGTTTGATTAACAGTTTCAAAATACATTCCTTTGCAGCTTCGAGATTGTATCCAAAAGACCTTGAATGAGTGGAGTTCCCAAATCAGCCCTGATTTGGTCAGGGTGAGTAAAATGTGGGTCAAGAAATTATGTAGTCCAAAAGGGAAGTGAAGTAAGCAGGAAATTAATTTCCTTAGTTTTAATAGGGAAGTCACATAGACAATTAGCATAAAACTCCCTGTGGTTAACCTGCTGAGATGTCAGTCTAACTCAGTAAGCTTAAGCTTAAACAGAAAATCTAGACTGTGTAGTCAACTCTTCAACTATTCAAGATACTAGTATTTTCTGTACTTAATTCCCACCAGAGTTTTCTCATAATGTATTTTGTTCCAATTTGTATTTGGTTTGATAAAGCAATAACTATTATTAAGTAGTTTTGGTTGGTAAATTGCTTTGCTAGAATATCACCCCAATAATATAGTCACTAGAAATAATTTTTTAAATGTTAGTTTCTGCTGAAACAGTAAGGAACTGTGTTTCATTAAATGTCATTATATGACAATATACAGAACACTTGTCTCTAAGCCACTTTGGGATCCATATCAGTCAAAGGTATATGTCAAATCACATAGACTGCTTTAAAAGAATGGAGGAAGTTATATGCTGGATATACTTGTTCTCCTGGGCAGACTGAAAGTTTTATAACTTGATAGCTGCTAGACATGCATTGATTAATATCTAGTATCAGTCTCTGTTTCTCTAAAATTACCATTTGCCTTATTTATGCATGATTAGTAAACACTTACTGGCCAGGTATTGTAATACGCTCAAGCCTTGTGAGAAAGATCTCACTGTTTACTTTGTTAAAAAGCTTGTGATTAATGTAGAAAGTTTTTAGCATGTTATTATCCAGAATGGATAATAGTATTTTCATTGGTTTCTTTTCTAAGTAAAATTATTTACGGTATTAGTGGTTCTAACTCCTCCTGCCCTCCACCCCCATTTATTTGTCTATGTGTTATAATCTGAGTACCTGATCAAAATGAGACACTCTTCCCCAGAAAATGAACTCACACACACAGTGTTTTACCTGTATTTCAGGGCTTTCCAAACGTTATGAAGCCCAGACCTCAGGTAAAGAACCCTGTTATCTTTTGGGGTACCTGCTGCTAAAGAGATTTATGAATAGTAAAAAATATATAGCTAATCTAAAATATTTTATACTTACTGTAAACATCATGTGTTTATTATAGGAGTTTCCAGATGTCTTGGAATGTACTGTATCTCATGCAGTTGAAAAGATAAGTCCCGATGAAAGAGACGAAATGAAAGTTTCTGGTAAAGTCTAGCCTTTCCAATTAATTATGTCATTCAGCAGAAGTGATAGTTTTTATTGGGCATAGTTTTTATTGGGCATGGCAACAAGCCTTTCTTTGTTTCTGATAATGAGTGACTTGGTTACTAAGTGTGATACATAGAAATTTCAATGTCAACTTTCAGAGGGAGTTACAGGCGGTCAGTGTTGGTTACTTCAGTGGAGTCACAATATAATTTTACCAACTGTTCTTCACAGTCATTATTAATTTATTATTTTGGACTTCAGAGCAGTGGGATGATTAAGCTGGAGGAAATGGAATGAATAAAGAGGTGTCTTAAGAGCATTGTCTACCGAAAGTAGGCATAAGCTTTCCCTTCCTGGTGGGACACTGCCAAACAGTGGCTGAGATGGCCTGAGAGTATAGAAAGAAGTCTGGGCAACAAGTTTCATGGAGAGAAATAAAATACATATTATACCCATTCAACTAATGTATCAAGTGACTGCTTTCCAGAGACTGTGTGAAGCTCAACAAATGAAAAGGTGCCTAATTCTTGCACTCAGTATAGTCAGCATAACACAATAATGAAAAACTTGAACTTGACCACATTGAAATTTCTGGATGTGCAGGTTACTGACTCGTATCATCTTGGTTAACAAATTATTTAATCTCTCTGAGTCTGTTTCTTCATCTATAAAATGGGGATGCATCTGTTTCACAGGCTTATTTGTAAGTCACATGAAATTACAAAAGCATTTACCACAGTGCTTGGCATAAAGTTAAGTGCTAGGTAGCTATTATTTATTACCATTTGTGTTTGTGTTGTGGTTGTTTTTTCTTGGGATGGGGGATGGACATATGAGGTGAGATTTGGTGAGTCTTACTTTCTACCAGGCATTATGCTTGCCCTTTTTTATTGTATTTCTTATAATTCTCAAAACAGTTCTATAAGGTAGGTCTATTATCCTCATCACACAGGTGACATTAAATAACTTGAAAGTTGTCATACAGCCAGCCCAGTAAGTGGTTGAACCAGGAATCCATCCAGACTCCAAAACCCGTTTCTTTCTATTAGTTTCACATTGCAGTTTGTCTTGAAAAGAAAGTGAAAGCAACTTTTTCCCTGTGGTTAATTGCAGCTCATTAGGGTTTAGATTCATCTTGGATCTCTTACAAGTTGTCCTCAGTTCCGGGAGAGCTTCAGTACCCAAATTCTCCCCATGTGAATAGCCTTCCTCTCTCTATTCATCTAAAAATGTCGCTTTGAGAGAGAGAAGACTGTTCCAAATGTCATACATCAATGGTCAGAGAGACTGTGTTCGGGAGGGTGTGCATATAGCTAAGGTTGGGCTAAAGTGAAGACCCACTCACTGGCAGAGGAGCTGTGCCGGCGTTTAAATAGAGAACAGGAGGAAAGCAGTGTTTTAGGAAGATTAGTAGTGAAAAGGAAAGGAGAAATAAAAGAAATGTATATACTGGTATGTTGAATCCCAGGCATTTTATATGGGGTATTTTATTAGCTAGTTTTCTGTCCCTTTTCCTTTTGAATTTTCTCTTCTCCTTCCCTTCTACTAATCCCTTTATCTATTTGTGTGAGTTTAGGTTTTTTTGAACAGTGAATGCACATCAGGTGAATAGAGACATGGAAGGTTGCGTTGAGCTCGTCCGGGGCTCAGTGGCTGGTCGTTGAGACCCATGAACCAGGAGGCCAAGGGAGGGTCGTTTGTCCGTTTTTCTTCTCATTACGAGCAGGTTTAGTCTCTCTCTCTATTGTAGTTTATTGGAGAGCTTAAATAATATGCTCCATTAATGTTGAACTCATTAAATGGACATTTTGAGTAATAAGTTTCTAATTATCTGACCTACCTTCTAACCAATGGGTAATTAATATTTGCTTTTTTGTTTTGCAAACAGATATTTGTTGGCAACTAGCATATAATTTAAAAAGTACAGTGAAAGTATGCCTATATGTTTTAAAATGAAAACTATAAAACATGTTACTAGAAGAGAAAAAACAATCTGTTCAGGATTGTTTGTCATCTTAGTATTGCTAGCAGCATTAATACTTTATAGTATAATGTTACCCAAATGTAGTAATCAGTTTTATTTTCTTTGTTACCCAGCAAAACTGTTCATGGTAGGACCAAATTCTTCATCATCAACTAAAAATGCAATTGACATGGGTAAGCAAAATATTAACATTTTATTTTTATAGTGGACTTTAAATTAGTGTAGGTGTTATATTAGTTAATCTTTTTAAAAATTTATCTTTATTGTTGAAAGCATTACAGATGTCCCCTTTGTGTTTTGTTTTGTTCTGTTTCCCATTGACCCCCTCCACCTCGTCTCACCCCTCCCAGGCCTTCATCACTCTATTGTCTGTGTCCATGGGTTATGCATATGTGCATATAAGATCCCCGTTAATCACTCCCCTCCCACACCCATACCCCCCGCCATGTTCAGACCCACATAAAATAGGAAATGAACTCATTCCAATGTTAGCTTTTTCTTAAAATATTTTTTAATTGAATTTTAGAGAGAGTAAAGGAGAGGGAGAGAGAAACATCAATGTGAAAGTGAAACATAGATCAGCTGCCCCTGCACGCCCCCTCCTGTGCCCTGACCGGAATCAAATCCGCAACTTTTCAGTGCACAGAATGATGCCCAACCAGCTGAGCCATACCAGCCAGGGCCACTGATTTTACCTTTTAAAGTGCTAATCTAATTTTCTAAAGCTTCTGTAGAATCAAATTATGGAGGGTTATATTTTGATATATAAGAAGAATATAAAAGATGTAACATTTAGGCTGGTCCGATGGTAGTGGGTTATCAGAACTTAACTAAAGTTAGTGTCACTAACCCCCCACTGCTAAACTTGAGTGGCTTAAAAAAAAAAAAAAAGATGTAACATTTAACTGTTTGGAGATAGAAATTCTCCTTAATCACATTCTTTACCCTTTTAATATTATAGATGAAATCAAAACAACAACAAACAAATTATTTTTACCTATTTTTAGTACTTGGTTTAGGTTATTGTGGTATTATTAGTTATTCAGTATTCTTCCCCCCCCCCCCCCATTGTATTTATTTAATATATTCATCACAGGGGCTCAACCAGACTTAATTTAAAAAACAGACACAAAACAAACACAACACCACAGCTAACGATACAGGGTCCTATACAGAAATCAAGGCAAGGACAGACTAAGGAAAAAGTAAAAAGGCAGCAAAGAAGAGAGGCTGGACAGCCCAGGTCAGGGCTCTTGGCCGGAGACCTGCTTTGTGTAGGTTTCTTACAGGCACTTATTGAAGGCTGTGGTGTTTTCCACGCTCTGCAGCATGCGTGTTCAATGAGCTGTCAATGTTGTGTTCTCCTGGCAGGCCTGGATGGAGAGCAGGAAGGGCCTGATAGAATATAGAGCAGACCACTTGTCCTTTGGGTGTCCAGGCAGATGTTACCCTGGATGTCTACGTGGGGGTGAGGAATTTCACCATGGGTGCGTTTTACTGGTAGTCACTGAGGAACTCAAGGGAGAGCTTATGCCTCAAGTCTTCCTATACTGTGCTAGCTGTTCCCACCCATTAGAAAAGGTTGTCTCAGAGAAGGCAGAAGTTGCTTTGTCGCCAGACATCATGAGGATCATCAGCTCTTGCTCACAGGGCCCGGGCAGGGCAGAGTCTGCACTGGGCTCGGCTCCTTTATAAGCTGCAGTGACGCTGGTGGCAGATAGGGTGAGGTTCTGGAGGGCCATCCAGGCAGCGCTGGCAGAGACATGGGGAGTCTGAGAACATGACTGTAGCTGCTAGTATTTTTTTCTTTTAAAACATTCTTCCAGTATTTACATATGTTGGATACTTAAATAATTAGTTCTTTAATATAATTGTGGAGTGCACGATCATTAAAAATAAACTTAAAATATTTTTATAGAAACTAAGAAATTACTAGTATTTACCTCTATAAATATAGATTAAGACATACATTCAGTTTTTCAGTCTCAATTTTTTTTTTGCTATGACCACCAATTGCAGAATATTAGGTCAGAATTCTCATAATCATCTATGTGAAATACTAGTAGAACTAGAGAAGAAAATGTTATGAAGCTAAGAATGGCACCAAAAAATCCTGGCAGCTAGGAAACAAGGAGATTTGTTCTGCCAGAGAGAGGAGAACAAAAGTAGCTATGGGTTCCTCAAGAAGAGACAGGTCAAAGAAATCCACTTACCTACAATATAGACCAAGTAGATGAATGAACACTTACACTGTTCTTTTTTAATCCTCACCTGAGGATATATTTTTATTGATTTTGAGAGAGAAACACCAGTCGGTTGCCTCCCATTTGAGTCCCGACTGGGATCAAATCTGCAATCTAGGTATATTCCCTGTCCAGGAGTATAACTCAAAACTGTTTTGTGTTCGGGACAATGCTCCAACCAACTGAGCCACCTGGCCAGGGCTGCACACTTAAACTTTTTCAGAAAATGGAAATAGTCTAAGGAACAGATAAATTGTGAAACAGGGCAACTTGTATAGAAAACTAATGAATATATGGACAGAATTCAGTGGGATGTTTGAAGCATTAAAAATACTTGTTTTATTATGTAACCAACATTCATCCTCTGTGTTTTTCTTCACACCAGCCTGTTCAGTCCTTGGAGTTGCACAGCTGGATTCTGTGATCATTGCTTCACCTCCTACTGAAGATGGAGTTAATCTTTCCTTGGAGCATTTGCAGCCTTACTGGGAGGAATTACAAAACTTAGTTCAGAGTAAAAAAATTGTTGCCATAGGTACCTCTGATCTGGACAAAACACAGTTGGAACAGCTGTATCAGTGGGCCAAGGTAAAGGACAGCTAGATCACGAGCACTAGGGGTGAGGCTGGGGAGGAGGTTCTCTTACAGTCCTTCCTGTATTCTGTTGAGTATCGTGCATATAGTGGACACTCACTGTGGAGTAACTATTCCAAATGTGGAAGTTTTGAGGCTGATTTTATATACAAAATTGGATTTTTTTCCTCCTCAAATATATAGGGTGTCTCAAAAAATGTATTCACAGTGTTTATTAAAATACATTTCAGTTTCAAAATAGAAATTAAAGTGTATACATTTTTGGGACTCCCTATATGTCTAATTGAACTTAATATTAGTCTCATTTAAAATGAGTGACAAAAACACTAGGAAATGTGTATTAAAGCATTCATAACCAAATTAAGTCAGTTTTCTTCCATTAAATTATGTGATAAAATATTACATTTTTCATTAGCTATTATAGACTATGGTTCTGATTTCCTAAAAGTAAGGGGCTATTATATATAACAAATATTTTGCTGACTATTATTTAAAGTTACATGAGGCTTAGTTTATACACTTGATAATGGAGTCACAAATTAATCCCCCTGGCCCCTTTTCTCCACTATCTGGCCTAATAACATAAAAATTATTAGTGAAGTTGCTTACTGGTATTTTACCTTTACTCTCTGCATCTCTATTCCTTTTACTTCATCCCAGCCTTATCCTTTTCAGAGCTTTCAGTTTTTTATAGACAAGAAGGCCCTAGAGAAAGTGTTGCCCCTTCCTGTGACTTGGTGGTAGCTGGAATGTGACTAAGGCCCTGCTAGAGAGCCTTGGATGATCCAGAATATATCTATAAACTAACCAGATGAGCTATTAGAAATGACCTAATTCTTCTCTTTTTCAAAATGTCTCTGATTAATAACCATTTTATACTTTAACATTAAATGTACTTATCATTTGTGTTTGATCCTCTACCTTTAAGACATATTCCCTCTGTAGTTGGAACCATCAAGTCTGTTTCTGAGGCAGATGTATTAGAGTGCAGGTTCTAGCAAGAGACATTTTAATATTGTAGTATTATATTGGCTTTCCCCCCACCTAGAGCTATTTTTCCTTTCCCTGTTACTGCTAACGTAAATTAGAAAACATACATTAATAAATACATTGATGTAAAAGTAATTTATAAACTTTAAGTGCTGTAGAATGTGATATTTCATCATTTCCAAATTGAGTCCTTGTATCATCTACTTTCAGTAGTACTTAATTTAGTGGAGATATTATGATTTATTTATCTTTTTACTTCTAGGTCAAACCAAATAGTAACCAGGTTAATCTTGCCTCCTGCTGTGTGATGCCACCTGATTTGACTGCATTTGCTAAACAATTTGACATACAGCTATTGACTCATAATGACCCAAAAGGTAAGAGAGATTTTCATTTATAGACTTTGATCACTAGCTTTTATCTTACAAGAAACTACTTATTAAAATTGAATTTCTAATTGTGTACAGTGATAGGTGCATAATGCTATTGCCTAGAACTGTTGGTAATGGTTAGTTCAAAACCATACATGCCTTTTTTTTTTTTTCCCAGAGAGCTTTAGTTTTGTCTTTGTACCAATGAGGAAAAACATGAAGGGATTGTTTCCTGAATATTGGCCTGTTTAGGTTTATAAGTATTAAGCTACACAGAAAAGATCTTTTAAGTTATTCTAAATAGTATCATATATAATTTAATCTAGTACAGCAAAGGTTATACCAAAGAGACACTTAATTAAAGAGGATACATATCTGGAAAAACAGGCAGATAATTTAATTTGAAAGGTAAGCATTTTAGGATTGATGATTGAATTGGTATTTTATTAAGACATAGCCCTAACCAGTTTGGCTCAGTGGATGGAGCATTGGCCGCAGACTGAAGAGTACCCGGTTCAATTCCGTCAAGGGCAGGTACCTTGGTTGCGGACACATCCCCAGTAGGAGGTGTGCAGGAGGCAGCTGATCGATGTTTCTCTCTCATTAATGTTTCTAACTCTCTATCCCTCCTTTCTCTCTGTAAAATACCAATAATATATATATATTTTTTTAAAAAGACATATATATTTGGTTCTAATAGAAATATTATTTTGATTAATGAGAATGGCTTGTCTACCTTCTGTAGAATAATTTTTTTGTTCACTTTTACATGAGAACTAGGAAAGCTGGAAAGAGAATGTTTTACATTTGATACTGTTGTTTATTCTGTTCTGTTCTCATTTTTTTCACTGTTTTGTAGGGAGAGGAGGAGGCATTTTCCTTAGTAAATCTACAGGCTCTATGAAATAGCATTTTTGGTGTAGTTTTGGGTTTCTTTTTGTTTTTTAATCCTCACTGAGGATTTTTTTTCCATTGCTTTCTAGAGAGAGTGGAAGTGAGGGAGGAAGGAAGAGAGAGAGAGAAAAAAAAATCTATTGGTTGGCTCTTGCTACTGGGGTTGGGGAACCTGCAACTGAGGTACGTGCCCTTGCCTGGGAATTGAATCCACAACCCTTCAGTCTGAGAGCAACACTCTCCTGAGCAAACCAGGCAGGATATTTTTGATGCAGTTTAAGTGACGGCTGTCTTACGAATTTTAAATATTCATATTGGAGGAAATTACATTTTATAGATTATCATTCCTGGAGGAAAAAACATGCATTTTTATTTCCATCTCTAAAAGGATGGCATTTAGTGTTTTGATTCAGTTAATTTTTAGGATGCTTATGGATAACCTCTTGAGACTTTATACTACTTTTATTGGCCATCTGTCTCATTCTCACTTTTCACATTCTGGGGGAAGCGGAGAAAGAGTTTTTCTTTTGTTTTTTGTTAAACATATTTTTATTGGTTTTAGAGAGGAAGGGAAGGGGGAAGGGGAGGGGGGGAGAGAGAGAGAGAGATGATGATGATGATGATGATGATGATGATGATGATGATGAGAGAATCATTGATCGGCTGCCGGCAATCCAGGCATATGCCTTTACTGGGAATCAAATCATGATATTCTGGCTCACAGATTGATGCTCAACCACTGAGCCAGGCAAGGAGAAGGAGTTTTAATAGTTTTGTTCCTCAAATGCGGGGCATCCTGCTAAATGCCTCAGAGAGAGTATCTGTAATCTTAATAACAACTGAAACTAGGCATTCTATTGATGAGAATGGAAACCTCGAAGGTTAAGAAACTGAAATTTAAACTTTCCATAGGTTGGTAATATTATATCAACTTACATTTTTACTTGGGGTTGGGGGCTCTTTCAACAGTAATTATCACCAATAGCAGTTGTTGCCAGCAGCCCATGGACGAGCCTGTACCCTGATCTAGCTCCACTTGGAAAAAGCTCTATCCTTTTTCTAGTAGGAAAGGAAATAGGAAAAGACTAAGGTGTCTAGTATTTTGTTTCCATGTTATTTAAATGTTGGCATGTGGATTATGTGCTAATACATAATTGTTATGGCAAAATATAGTGCATATGTATCTCAGAAGAGAAATGTAATCCTTTTTTGTATGTTTTTGTTTTACTGACATAATTTGACAATTGGATGTCTTATTTTTCTAATCTTTACTGTTGAAAGTACTACATATGTCCCTTTTCCCCCCATTGACCCCTTCTAGCCTGCCCCCACACTGAATGTCTTTTTAATTTTAATTCTAAACTCTTTGATTAGAATTTATAGACTGATCCTGCATATGCCATTAACGAATCTTCATACACTTTGATCTATGAACGAAGCAATTCTTCTCTTAAAAGATTTGTCATGTTTACTGATTCTAAGGAGTTAACATAGTTGAATCAAAAGTATGTAGTTAAGTCCTGGCCAAGTTGATTGGAGCGTTGTCTCAATTTTATTCTTCTTCCCTCAAGATAGTCTCTTCTCCTTTAGACTATCTGATAAACAAATCCATGTTAATATTACTTTTCCCAATGAGACATTTGCTTTCTGCTTATGAAAACTAGCTGTTTACTAGCTGTGTGATCTTGGGCAGGTTATCTAACTTGTCTGCTTTAGTGTCCCCTTGTAAAGGGGGATGTTACCTATCTCATATGGTTAATGTGTGAATTCAATGAGTTAATACATCTAAAATACTCAGAAAAGTGCCTGATGAATAATAGTAGATAACATTTACTGGGAGTTTACTATTGATGCTATTCAAATTTCACAGCAGTTCATTGGGGCAAATTGGTCCTCTAGTGCTCCCAAATCATCTATATAATAAAGAGCCAGGGTCATAATGACCATTACGACCGAAGGCTTGACCAGACTGGAAGTCAGTGCTGGGTCACCACTGGCTAGGGGGCTGTGGATCAGGACTGGAGAGATGCCTGCAGAGAGAGAGAGGCAGGGTCTGATTCGTAGCCTCTGTGGCAACCGTTGATCAGAACTTGCCTCTCTTTCTCTCCCAGCCTGGCCAACAGCCCCACTTTCATTTGTCTCTAGGCCTCCACTGGGGCTGCTGATCAGCCCTGCCTTTCTGATCAGGCCTCGTTGATAGGCCCAGCAACACTGACTGGCATAGAAACTGACCAATCAGAACCAAATCTGGGTGAATGTAAGAAGCCAATGGCTGCCTAGGAGGTGGACCTTTTGAGGCTGACTGGCATAGAAACTGACCAATCAGAATCAAATTGGCCAGCAGAGGAGAACAGTTGGAGGCAAGATCAGGCTGGCAGGGCAAGGCAGTTAGAGGCGATCAGCTGGCAGAAGAGGGCCGTTGGGGGCAAGATCAGATAGGCAGGCAGAGGGGTTAGGGACAATCAGGCAGGCAGGCAGGTGAGTGGTTAGGAGCCAGCGATCCCAGTTTGTGAGAGGGGTGTCCAATTGAAGTGGGTGCAGGCTGGGCTGAGGGTACAAATTTCATGTACCAGGCCTCTAATATTGTATAAATGATACTTAATATTTGTATGGTTGCTTCTGACCCAGTGGAATCTTTTCATATTGATTGATTGATTTAGCAGACATGTACTCTGTTCCAGGCATTGTTTCTAAGTACTAGAGATATACAACCAAGTCTGACAAATTCTCTCTCTCAACCAAATTGATTTTCTAATGGGAGGAGACAAACAATAACATAAATGATAAATGGTGGTATATGGCAGTTCGCCATTCTGTTGACGAATGAGTTTGCCAACCAGTGGGATAGGAGCTTAATCACAAGGATCAAGAACAGCCTGTAATTATTGGAATCAAGAGTCTAGGTCATTGGGAAGGGTGAGGAGCCGGTGCTGTGGGAAATCAACCGAAGGACTTGTATGCATGCATATGAGCATAACCAATGGATGCAAGACACTGGGGTGGGGGTGGGGGGCAGGTGGGGACATGTGCTGGGGGTAGGGGAGGCTAGGGGGAGGCAATTGGGGGGGAAAAGGAAAACATATGTACTACTATTAAATCTAAGTTATACTGCAAAATAAAAAATAAAAAAATATTTTAAAAAAAGAGTCTAGGTCAGTGGTCGGCAAACTCAGTCAACAGAGTGGCAAACCGTGGCTCACAAGCCACAGTTTGCCGACCACTGGTATATGGTATAGAGAAAAGTTGCTAAGGAAGAAGTGTGCTCAGGTTAGGGATTATTGGTCAGGGAGGCCTCCCTGCTAAAGGCAACGTTAATCAGAGATCTGCAAGAAGGGAGTCAACCATGTGAGCATCTGGAAAAATAGTGTTCAAGAAAGAGGGGACATCTGATGCAAAAGCCCCCAAGGTGTGAATGTGCTAGACTTCCAGCAGCTAGAAGATTCCAGGATACAGCTATGAGGCTATTGTCCTTAGAGAAGAGGAAGTAAGGGGAGAGATGGTATGTCAGAGCAGTAGAAGAGGGTTTGGACATGAATGTGGAAGAGAAAATAATGATTTCATCAAAGAGACACAAATTAAAAGATAACCATTGGCAAAGATACCTTAAATGACTGCTGCTGCTCCTGAGGCTAGGGCAGTGGTCGTCAAACTCATTAGTCAACAGAGCAGCAAACGGCAGCTCACGAGCCGCAGTTTGCTGACCACTGGGCCAGGGTAAGATTGGCACTCTAGCATTATCAGCTGCTGTTGGGCGGCCTTTCTGGAAAGCAGTTGGCAATGTGTCATATATCTCACCTTCAAAGTACACTTTGAGCTTATCAATCCATAGCCACACGTGCATTTTAAGGGTGTTCATTATAGCATTTTTATTAGCAAAATATTAGGAAAAAACTACATTTTTGGCCAACAATAAAGAAATATATAAATCTTGATATCTAAATAATGTAATATTGGAAAATTATTAAAAATGATGCTTTTATGGAACATTTAATTAAATGGGAAATGTTATCACATAAGTGAAAAAATAAGTAAATTAGGCTGTAACTACAGTATGATTTCTAATTTTTAAAACATTGAAATAGATATAGGGAAAATATTGGGGAAAAATACATGGCAATGGAAATAGTCTCTCTGGTTAATAAGGATAATGGATAACATTTTTTTCCTACTTTCCTGTATTTTCCTTAGCAGTATATTAGAATCACCTGGAGATCTTCAAAAACGTATCAGCGTTCAGGCTCCGTTCACTAGATGTTATGAATTAAATAGGCTGGGTTACAGGTATAGACACCTTCTGAAGAACTGCCTCAGACCGTCTGATACCCTGGTTCAGTTTCACAGCATCCATTAAGGATAAGCGTATTTTGTATTCAATTTTGAGATGTGTCTTGTGTTATATTTGAACTAGAGGCCTGGTGCATGAATTTGTGCATGGGTGGGGTCCCAAGGAGGGGAGGGGGCTGGGACACGATCGGCAATTGGCCCTCCCAGCAGGTAGTGGGACACCCTTGCCAGCCCAGGATCCAGATCCATCCTGCTGAAGTTAACACTGGTTGTTGGGAGCCACCTGGTGGCTGCTTTTATAGCCTTTCTTCCTTGTGGAGCATCTAGGGATGGGAAGCGGCCACGGTGCCCGAGACCAACTTCCAGGAGGCCGGTGGCACTGTCAGGATTGTGCCAGTGGCTTTGCTCCATCAGTGGCTGGCCCATTCTCCAGAGATTGGACCTGCAGGACTACTGAGGAAGAGAGTGGCTGCCACCAGGCTGGTGGGCTGTTGGGAAGGGTCAGTCAGCTGAGCAGTGCTCCCGCTGTGAGAGCTCACTGACCATCACTCCTGCATTGAGCATCTGCCCCTTGGTGCTCAGTGTGCTCATAGCAACTAGTCAACTGGTTGTTTCAGCCGTTCCAATCATTCAGTCCTAAAGATCACTTAGGCTTTTATATATATACTAAAGACTCGGTGCATGAAATTTGTGTACAGGGCTGGGGGGTGTCCCTCAGCCCAGCCTTTCTAATCTGGGACCCCTCAAGGGATGTCCGACTGCCCATTTAGGCCTAATCCCAGTAGGATTGGGCCTAAACAGATAGTCGGACATCCCTCTCACAATCCAGCACTACTGGCTCCCAACTGCTCTCCTGCCTGCCTTCCTAATTGCCCCTAACCACTTCTGCCTGCTAGCCTGATCACCCCCTAACCACACCCCTGCCAGCCTGTTTGCCCCTAACTGCCCTCCCCTGCAGGCCTGGTCCCCCCGAACTGCTCTCCCCTGCAGGCCTGGGTCCTCCCCAACTGCCCTCCCCTGCTGGCCTGATCGCCCACAACTGCCCTCCCTTGCAGGCCTGGACCCTCCCAATTGCCCTCCCCTGCTGACCATCTTGTGGCAGCCATCTTGTGTCCACATGGGGACAGCCCTCTTGTATGTTGGAGTGATGGTCAATTTGCATATTGCTCTTTTTATTAGATAGGATAGAAGCCTGGTACACAGGGGGCCAGCTGGTTTGCTGAACGGTGTCCCTGATTGAAGTGGGGGTTCCCTTGGAGTGTGGGGTGGCCTGGGCGAGAGGCCTGTGTTGGTTTGGTGGGATTTATTTATCTTATATAATTGAAACTTTGTAGCCTTAAGTGGAGGCCTGGGACGGCCAGGGTGTGCAGAAAGTTTGCCTTCCTCCATTGCCAGGGAAATCCAAGCCTCCTGCTCGCTGCGTGGCCGCAGCCATCTTGGTTGGATTAATTTGCATAGTCGCTCCTGATGGGCATGGCTTGTGGATGTAATGGAGTGATGGTGAATTTGCATATTACTCTTTTATTAGATAGGACAGTGGTCGGCAAATTGTGGCTCACAAGCCACATGCAGTTCACAAGCTGCGGTTTGCCGCTCTGTTGACTCAGTTTGCCAACCACTGAGAGAGGATATATAAAGATGCTTACCTACATAGTAAAGTGTTTTTGTTTTCAAATTTAACTCTGGTTTTTTATTTGTTGTTGTTTGTTTGTTTTAAGAACTGCTTTCTGAAGCAAGTTTTCAAGAAGCTCTTCGGGAAAGCATCCCTGACATTCAAGCACATGAGTGGGTGCCGCTGTGGCTACTGCGATATTCAGTCATTGTTAAAAGTAGAGGAATTATCAAATCAAAAGGCTACATCTTACAAGCTAAAAGAAGGGGGTCCTTAACTATGACTTAGGATCATAACCTACTGACTTGTATTTTCCTTGACTATAAGATAAAATTGAGATATGTAAAAATCTATTTACTGTGGTGTCATTGAGGCAAATATTCTTGTTATATTTGACATGTTACCTGTCAAGTTTTGAATACTCTCTTGCCTTCTATCAGTTAACTCACATAAACCTCTGTATTGTTTTCATTAAACGATTGTTTTCTAATTGAAATCACCTACAAAGAAAATATTTGCAATATATTTTGCCTTTATTTTTATGACTAATAGAAATCAAGAATGTTTGTTGTTAGATATATTTTGGCCTAGGCATCAGAATAATGTATACTAGTATACATATTTTTTATTTCCAAAAAACTCATTAATTGCTTCTTATTCTATAGTATAACTAAGCAATTTGGTTATAATTGTTAAAACTGCTGAAATACTGGAAGATATTTTTCCTGTTGATAAGATGATTATATCTCAGAGTAACTGGAGTAGCTGGGATCTAGTAGTAGTGTAAATAAAATTCATGTCTTCCGTACATGGATAGAAACAAGTTTACTTAATAACCTTGCTTGTAGTTTACATATAATGATTTAATCTTGTATTCCTGTGCCATATTTTCTCTTGCTGTTATTTACAAAGACAAACTGAACTAAATCTAAAAAGAAGACTAGAATCACCCCAATAAATTCAACTTTAAAAAAATTTTTTTAAATGAGACTGGAAACTTTGAAATTATTGTTGGAAGTTTTATAAAAGCTTCTGTTACCTTCAGATTCCTTTTAATTCTTGATTTATCCTTAATATTTTGCTATTCATTCAAGAATATCTAATAAATATTGAGCAATTACCATGTGCTGTGCACTGTGGGCTCTGGAAAGAGGAGGGGGCACAGGGATTAAGAGTAAGTTGCTAAATATGATATTTGTTCCCTACTAATAACTGACTGTGAGGGACTAAAAGCAAGGAGAGATGTATAAAAAGCCCTAATTATTTAAAAGCAAAACAATATAATCAAAACTTTAAAGCTAAAAGAGACTTGAAAATAGCAAATAAATAATCTTTGACCTATGATATATATTTGGATCTCCATAATTCTATAAATTTGGGAAGTTCTTTAAAAATCTCTTTTCTCTCAATACTTTTAAACCATGTATTTTAATATATGATTTATAAATGTAAACATATATATAAACTAATATATAAAACTAATTTGCCCAACTTTTTTCAATGTAGGGGAAAAAACTGTGGTTCCATATTCAAAGTAAATGCACTAGACTCTTTTCCTATCGTAAATAAGGTTTTGGGTTTAGCCATTGGATAATTTGATCATCAGAATTATAATGTTAAATCGACTGATTTACCTGATAAAACTTATTTAGACATTGAGTTTCTTAATGCCTTATGTAGCCTTTATATTAATTGTGTATAATGTTATTAAATGTATATAGTTAACTTTTTTATTTGGAAATATACAACATTTTTCATATAATGTAAGTCTTTAAACAAATGCTCGTTTTAATTTAAGCCTATATACATGAGTTGGTCAAGATATTTTAAGAGAAAATTTTAATATCACATTTATTGTTTTCTTTTAACTCTAGTCTTATAAATAATGGATTATTTGAAGGGTTATTTTGAAAATGGGGAAAAATGTATGTTGTTAATGTATTCAAACTTAAGCCTTTTTGTGTTCTTTCCTTCCCACTCCTGACAAAGAAGATTATAGATTAATTTTGTGAAAGGGGTCATGTTTGGAATTTTTAAATGAGTATTAGTTTCATTTCTCTATCTTTAGTTATTGAGTAACTTTTTTAAAAAATCTGTTTTGATTTTAGAGAGGAAGGAAGAGGGAGAGAGAGAGAGATATCAATGATGAAAGAGAATCATTGATAGGCTGCCTCTTGCACGTACCCCATACTGATTGAGCCCCAAATCCCCACATGTGCCCTGACCACGAATCAAACTCTGACCTCCTGCCCTGACCGGTTTGGCTCAGTGGATAGAGCGTCGGCCTGCGGACTGAAGGGTCCCAGGTTCGAATCTGGTCAAGGGCATGTACCTTGGTTGCGGGCACATCCCCAGTGGTAGTTGTGCAGGAGGCAGCTGATCAGTGTTTCTATTTCTAACTCTCTATCCCTCTCCTTCCTCTCTGTAAAAAATCAATAAAATATATAAAAAATAAAAATTAAAAAAAAACTGTGACCTCCTGGCTCATAGGTTGCTGCTCAACCACTGAGCCACACTGAACAGGCTGAATAAACTTTTTAAAGAAAAAAACTGAGTTTTTAAGACTATTTAATTTTTCAACCTAATGTTCACATCTTTTTTTGTGTGTGAACTATCAGAAAATAGTGAATGCTTTTCAAATGTTTAGGAACTTAATGTTTAAAAAGCCATAAAATAAAGAAGTGGCACTACTAAATAATTGCTGAAAGCTGAAAAGTTATCAGTAGTGTCTATAACAGATATATTTGCTGGGGAGATGAGTATCCAGGGACCAAGACAGACAGAATTCATCTAATTTTTTTTTCCCAGTAAACATGAAGAAAACAAATAACAAAACACTGCAGCTTATTATTACATTTCCAAAATACTCTGGAGCGTTACTTCAGCACAATATATTGTAACTTGGGAGCTTGTTTTGTGATAAGTCTACCTTGAATTCCCATCCAGGAAACTGTAGTCACCGGAAGGACCAAGGTGTCTTGTAAAATATGTCTCCATAGTGTAGTTTCTGAAGACCACTTGTGCCAGTACACTAGTAGGGTATTCACTTAGGGATAACCCATGCTAGAACTTGAATCACAAATAACAGCTAATAATTTTCTGTTCTCAAGAAAGATTAGACAGCTATGTATGGAATGGAAAATAAAGTAATTCTATTTTGAATGAATAGTCCAGAGTTTTCTCTATCAGAGCCAATTAGTAACTGAAATAGAATCTCCATTTTCAGTGATAAAAGATCTAAGGTTCGTTTAATTATATCTTTCAGACAAGATTTCCATTCCAATATTTCCACACATCATTTTCAATATTTGGGAATGTAAGTGACTGATATATTTATTGTATATTGGCTGACAGTTCATTTTCTGCCAATTGTACATTTAGAGAAATTTGAAGTTTTTTTTAATAAGAACTTATTTTGGTTTTTTATCTTCACCCAAGGATACGTTTGATATTTTTCATTGACTCTAGAAAGAGAGGAAGGAAAAGGGAGAAAGAGAAACATAGTTATAAGAGGGAAACAATTGGCTGCCTCCTGTACACACCTCTACTGAGGATCAAACCTGAAACATGGAGCACCAATACCCTTCAGTGAATGGGACAATGCTCTAAGCATTGAGAAAACCAGCCAGGGCTGAACCTATTTTTTTAAACTTAACTTCCTGATATATCAGAACTTATACCTGTTGTTTTTCCATAATGTTAGTGGAATGTCAGTTTTATTTTTGAAAATATGTGACATAACTTTTCCCTACCAGATAATTCTATTATGTACCTATATTGATGTACTATGAAATGCAGACAAAATACAAAGCATTACTTTTTTTAATTCTCACTTGAGGATATGTTTTCATTGATGGAGAGAGAGACAGAGAGAGAAACATCTATCCATTGTCTCCTGTATGCACCCTGACCAGGAATTAAACCCACAACTTTTTGGTATATGGGACAGCCCTCCAACCAACTGAGTCATCTGGACAGGGCAAAAATATAATGAACCATCAGCGCATGGAAACAGAGGGGCTGCTGGCAGACTGGGTACTGGGGCCACAGCATGAGGCTGGGGAGAGGTGTGGAGGATGGGTCGAGACCCAACCCTGTGCCCACTGCAGCCTTGCTGCCCACAATTCCTTTCAAGATGCACGAATTCATGCACTGGACCCCTAGTTAATATTTATAATAGTTTTTAATTTTACTTATGAATTTAAAGTGTGACTATATTTTAATTGAGTTTTTTTTAACAGTTGAAAACATCCTGAAACTTTATACTGATTTTGAACTCAAGTTGAGTATAATATGAAAATCAATTATGAATAATTTTTAAATATCCAAGCCATAAAGCTATTCATGCATTTATTCAACAGTTACATAAAATGCCTAATATGTAACACACTGTGCAAGGTATTTAGCAGGTAAACACAGAAATATAGAGATCTGTACATGAACCAGACCAATAAAAACCTGCATCTATTAATGATAGCTATGATGAAAAGAGATTGGGGGATACATGGCAGGAAATGGGACTTGCAAGTGCTATTTTTAGAAAACTCCTCTGAAGAAATTAGCTTTAGGACAGGATCAGAAGAGGAGGTATGGGCAGGCATTCTACCCAGAGGCCCTTTTTGCCCGGTTTATAGATACGCTTTTATTGAATGACAGTTTATAATGTAAACTTTAGAAATTTAGTGGAAACACTTTAAGATCTTGTGCTTACCAAAGATAAAGGAATGACTTCTGCTAAAATAAGAGTAGGGAAGGTTGGAAAAGTCGTGTTATATAAGAGAGTGACTAAAACTTGCTCAAATCCCCTGAACATATCAGGATATACTCATGTAGTTTCACTACCAGAAAAGCCAAAACCTTAATATGTATCCCTCAGTAATAAATAAATGTATAAAACGTTATATAAGATTTTTGTGTGTTGGTCCGTTATTGTAAGAAGATTCGTATTTTACAATATGCATTACTTATTTTGAGCACTATTTTTCTTGTTTCTTTACTCACTGTTGACTTTTGCATCCTACTCCATTTATGTTCCCTTTTTTCTTGCATAAGTGTGTTCTTAGTAATTAATTAGCAAAAGTCTTTGGGCAATAAATTTTTAGGCCCCGTTTGTCTGAAAATGTCTTTATTTTGTTCTCAACCTTAATGGTCATTGGACACTAGAGAATTCTAATTTTCCAAATACTTTCCCTCAGCAACTTAAATATTCCACTGACAGTATATATACTCTTGCTAATGAAAATCTGGACTTCCTTCCCTAGAAATAATGTCTTTTTCTCTAGTTGCTTTTTTAAAAATTTTTAGTTGAGAATTTCAACTTATTTTGATATCTATAGAATTAAAATAAAGCAAAATAATTAAAACTGGCTGCAAAGGTTTTTTTATAACAAAAAATCATAGTCATAAAAGAAAATTGATTAGATTTAATCAAAAGTTGAATCTTTTGTTCTTCAAAAGACACTGTTAAGAAAATGGAAATGTGCCCTGGCTAGTGTGGTTCAGTGGGTGGAATGTCTGCCCAAGCACCAAAGGATCTTAGGGTCAACTCCCGGTCAGCGGCATGTCGATCCTAGGCTGCAGGTCAATCCTGGCCTCTGTCAGGGAGTGTCCAGGAGGCAACCCCCTCTCTCCCTCCCTCCCTTCAACTTTCTCTAAAAATCAATGAAAAAACATTCCTCAGGTGAGGATAAACACACACCCCATCCCCCCCCTCAAAAAAAAAGACAATGAAAATTGAAGCCATCAACTGGGGGAATATTTCCAATACATATTTCTGATGAAAAATAAGTTTGACATAATCAAATTTTTTTTATTGTACTTCAAATGACACCATCATGAAAGTGAAAAGACTACCCTAACCGGTTTGGCTCAGTGGATAGAGTGTCAGCCTGCAGACTCAAGGGTCCCAGGTTCGATTCCGGTCAAGGGCATGTACCTTGGTTTCGGGCACATCCCCAGTAGGAGGTGTGCAGGAGGCAGCTGATCAATGTTTCTAACTCTATCCCTCTCCCTCCTCTCTGTAGAAAAATCAATAAAATGTATTATTAAAAAAAGAAAGTGAAAAGATGACAGAATAAGAGAAAATATTCACAAATCATATATCAGATAAGGATCTTGTATCCAGAATGTGTAATACAGCCCAATTAAAAATAGCAGAAGATGCCCAGTCTATGTGGCTCAGTGGCTGAGTGTCAACCCATGAACCAAGAGGTCACTGGTTTGACTCCTGGTCAGGGCACATGCCCAGGTTCCATACTCAATCCCCAGTAAGGGGTGTGCAGGAAGCAGCCACTTGGTGTTTTTATCTATCCTCTCTCTCTCTCTCTCTAAAGTCAATAAAAACATTTTTAAAATAAAAATAGCAAAAGATTGCCGAACTGGTTTGGCTCAGTGAATAGAGTGTCAGCCTGCGGACTGAAAGGTCCCAGGTTCGATTCCAGTCAAGGGCATGTACCTTCGCTGCGGGCACTTCCCCAGTTGGAGGTGTGCAAGAGGCAGCTGATCGATGTTTCCCTTCCATCGATGTTTCTGACTTTCTATCCCTCTCCCTTCCTCTCTGTGAAAAATCAGTAAAATCTATTAAAAAAAGATTAAAACATTTTTCTCCAAAGATAACATGAATAGCTAGTAAGAACATTAAAAGATGCTCAACATCTTAGTTGTCAGGAATAATTATTTTAAAGATCACAATAAAATACCACTAAAACTTTAAAAGATCGAGAATACCAAGTGTTGGTGAGGGGAGCAAACAGGACTCTTATATTGCTGATAAGAATGTAAAATGTTATCGTTCTGGAAAATTTTATATTCCTTACAAAATTAATGTACACTTACTCTATGACCAGCAATTCTAGATATTCACTCAAGAGAAATAAAAACATGTCCCAAAAGATATAAATGTTTACAGTACTATATTCATAATATCTAAAACCAGGAAACCCAAATGTTATCAACAGTTGAATGGATGAGTTATATTATAATCAAACAATGGAATACTAAGCAATTAAAAAGAATGAAGTACACACTACACAGTAACAGAGATCTTAGAAACATGCTGAGTGAAAAAAGGTAGACATGAAAAAGTACATATTGTGTTAATTCCTTTACATAAAATGTTAGAATACAAAAAATATGTCTCAAACAGTTGCAAAGGGTCAGCTGAAATTAATCTCGCCTGTATACTTGCTTGAAGTTAGTCTGCTTCTAACCTTGCTCAGTTTCTCGATAAGTATAGGCCCTCTCCATAGGGTAGCGCATAACATGCAGCTAGCTTCCCACAGAATGAACAAGATAGAAGTGTGAGAGTACAAGATAGAAGTCAGCCATTTTTGTAATCTAATCTTTTTTTTTTTTTTAGTGACTTTCAAACTTTTTAAATGCTAACCCATATTAATGTAAAAAAAAAAAAACATTGAAACCTGTAAAAAATTTTAGTGAGTTTATTTGAGTCAAACTGTCTACATATGCTGGAAACTAGAACCTCAATGAATTGAGATAATGCTCAGGGGAATGGCAGGTTACATTTATTTTTGTGTTTTTTTTTTAATATATATATTTTTTGTTGTTTAAAGTATTACAAATAGCAGTACATATGTTTCCTTTTTCCCCCCCCAATGACCTCCCCCCGGCCTCCCCTACCCCCTAGCACATTGTCCTTACCTGCCCCCCCACCCCTGCCAGTATCTTGTATTCATTGGCCACACCCATATGCATGCATACAAGTTTATCTCCCACAGCTCCTGCCCCTCAACCTCTCCTGCCTTCCCACTGTAGTTTGACCCTACTTGGCCCCGGAGGATGGCTGGTTAGCCAGAGACAGGTAAAGATTCCTCAGGGGAGGAACAACCTAAGGCAGGCACAGTCACAGAGGGGCCATCAGGAGAGAACTTGAAGGTCAACAGAGGTGGGGCACAGACCCTCACCCCCCTAACCTTGCAGGGGCCTGAACTCTCACCCCTTCTGAGGGAGGTCTCCTATCTCATGGCTGCTTCGCCTCCCTTGCCCAGCTCAGATTGGGACCCAAGTTACAGACAGAGACTTGGCTAGCAACAGCTGCCTTATATCTAAATCCAATCTAGCACCAGGAATGCTCAGGGCCTACTCAAGAATGCAAATAATCCTTTCCACTAATATTTACAGGGTAAACTAAGATTATTGTTTGAGTATTAAATTTGACAGTAAAATAGTAATCAAGTTTTCAGGTTAATTTAAATTGGCCAATTGAAATAAGGGAATACTCAAGAAAATTTAAGTGTACTGGACAAAAAGCTGCTCCTAAAATATTAACTAAAATTTCTATTAGTAGTTCATCTCATCGTAAAGTTGCCTGACATGCAAAGAACGTAAAGCAGTCATATTTGTGTGCAAAAATTAAAATTTAAAGTTTTCAAGACTGCAATATAAAATTTTCAAAAGCCTCCATTAACCAAAAAGGGGGGAGGGGATTGTGGGGTAATATCATGTAAGGAAAAATATCCTGAAAGTAAATTACATCTAGAAAATTCTTACTTCAGAAAATCAATTTCCATTTGTAATGCTAGCAGGACACCCATGAAAAAAAAACACATGGTATCAAAATAAGCCAAAGGAAAATCATTTGGGCAAAAATAGAAAGAGTCCTGAGTCTAATTTACAGAAAAGATTCCTTTATTAACTTCTGGTCGAGAATATGTTTGTATATTTTCAGAAAATAACTCCAATACCATATGGATTTTTGCAACAGAGAGGAACTGAGAGGTCTGTTCCAACCACGAAGACAGTCCAGAGATGGAAGACGCTGACTACACCTTGCCATGCTAGCAGTCAGCAGGGGTGGGTTGCTGCAGGCTGCACAGGACCAGAGAGGGTGGGACCTGCATTGCCACCATTTGTCCACCATCCAGATATCATTGCTGACATGTACACATAAGGAACCATTTGACATTGAAACTGAGACTCAAACATTTTTTGTTCTTATATGTTTATTTCTAGTATACAGATGCAAGATTTTTTAAAGAAAAGAAATGGGAAAAAAAATAGATACAGAGGCAAGGAAGCATTTGTATTTATACATTGCAATCAAAGGAGGGACATAGGTGGGTTACATGAAATTCACTGGTGATAGATTAATGAGGTGGGATAAAGCAAAGCAGTGGGAAACCCCTGGGATTGGATTAAGTAAAATGATGGACACATACTTAGGTGGGTACAGGAACAATTAACATGATAATGAAGGAATTTGTGGTATCTGTCCGGGAGCCCACCACTTTTGCTTGTGCCCCAAGGGCTCCAGAAAAAGGGAAGTTACAAGTTACCCAGACATCTCACAGGTATGTTACCTTAGAGCAAAAAGGCGAATGGGCCTCAGTAAAGATCTAAGTTGATCTTTGTCAGGGAAAATATCAGCCTAGGACAGTGATGGGCAACCTTTTGAGCTTGGTGTGTCAAAATTCACCAAAAAAACAAGCATAACTCTGGTGGTGTATCACTTCGAGAAAAAAACATAATTTTGCAATATTTATAGTTAACAAAAATGTATAATTATAATATTTAACTGTATTTAATAAACCAAAAACTAATTATTTAACTTACCTGCTTAGTGACTTCTTTGTTCATCTGTCAGTCGGTTTCTTTTGTTGGTCTTGATATTATTTAACTTGTGTGGGGTGCCATGAACTAAGATAAGTGAGGGGGAGGAGGAATTCTTTAACTAACCTGCCTATTGGTGACTTTTTTGTTGCTGAATTTCATTGTCTAAACCTTCAATTGAAGGTTGGTATTTTGTACACTTCAAGCCCAAGCAAGCGCTACTAACTTCATCTGTCAATCTATTTCTTTTGTTGGTTTTGATATTATTTAACACTGAGAATAATGTCTCACAAAACTACGTAGAGGGAAACATTGTGAGTAAAGCCATTGCTATATTTTTCAGGGCGCTAAAAGTGTCTGGTAATCGGCTTCAGGCACTCCAAATTTCCTGTTCTTAGTGGCACTCCTCTTGATTCTCCAAACGGCACCTTTCCAGATTCTCAAGCTTTGACCTCAAGTCAACAAACACCTGAGTCCAGATGCTGTCTTGAAATTCTGCAAGTTGCATCTCCAAATCATCATTTGCATCCATTGGAAACCATTTAATTCCAAACTACTGTAGACTACTACATCAGAATACTTAATTATTTTTATGGTCTGTTCTAGGCTTCCAAATTGATTAAATCTATCACTGAAATGGTCAAGTAACGAGTCTAAAACATGCTGGTACTTTATATGCAAGGGTTCCATGTCATTTTGTATAGCTGCACTGGCCTTCTCAAAATACTTATCAGTTTTAGTTTCTACGTAACGTCAATACTTTTGCCACAACCTTGTAACTTTAAGTTCAGTTCATTAATATGAACAGAGATCTGTAAAAATATCAGGGTATTGACCCACTTGTTATCATTGAGCTGAGAAAAGTTTCCCAGATCCTTATCCTCAAGAAATACCTTAATTTCTTCAAAGCACTCCACAAAGTGCTTAAGAACTTTGCCTCGGCTCAGCCATCTTACATTATTGTACATCAGTAGTCCACTGTAGGTGGAATCAACCTCCAGTAAAAGTGCAGAAAATTCTCGCTTGTGAAGGGGGCAAGCAGCTATTAAATTAACTATTTTTGTAAGAACTGACAGTAAGTCATTTTAAGTCGGTGAATCCTGCCTTGGCACATAAAACCTCCTGATGGATAATACAATGAAAAGGCACAATCAGATGTCTAATAGCTTCCGTAAACAATTTGACAAACCCAACTTTTTCCCCACCATGTTTAGGGCCCCATCTGTCATCACACAACTTTAGAGATATCAATGCTTAGGTTACGGAATGTTTGTATAACAATCTTACATATTTAGCTTCCTGATGTACTTGTTGGCACTGATACTAACTTTATCAACTCTTCTCTCATTGTGAGACCATCAGAATATTGACCAATAATGGCCAACTGAGCATGTGATGTGACATCAGTAGTTTCATCAAGAGAGATTGAAAAATATTTACAATTACTTATGTCTCTCTAATTGATGTTGTACATTTGCGTTCAGTCTCATTATTCGGTCTTTTATGATATTTTTAGTGAGTGGTAACTCAGATATTCTCTTAATTACATCTTTATTCTGTATATGGTGAAATAGAACTGATGCACATCTTAGGAGAGTTTCTTTAATAAATTCTCCTTCACTGGGTGCTTTTGCATGCTGAGCTATGGAGTGAGCAATGCTCAAACTTGCAGATGTTAAATTTGTAGAGCCTTTTATAAATATAAGGATGGAATGAGATTGGCTCTTATAAAGGTGTAGCTGCCTGGAAATGTATTCCTTCCTTTCATCCTCACTTTTTTTCAAGACTTGGGAATGATTAGTTTCAAAATGTCTATTTATATTCCACGTTCTGCTTACTACCATGCCATTTTTTTCTATAATGCCATACATCTCGGTCCATGTCTCTTGAAAGGGTCACTACTGCTACTACCACTTTCTTTACTTAACCCTGGTTTTTTTATTTTTTGGGTTCTCCATCAGGGGGGCAGTGACAGAAGATAGAATTATAGATAGCCTGTTAGCCATGCAGGCAATTAGGGGTTAACTAGCCTAACTGACCACAAGATAGCACATGTAACTGTCTCTTAGGAAAGGGCAGGGTTAATAAGCAGAAATAGGGGTTACTAAGGATGCACAAGAGTAATAGTGGTGAAATGGAGTCTGCACTATGCTGCAAAATGGCGTTCCTTATATAAATTAAGGGGGCTGCCGCTATTTCTAATGGCGGGAAATGGCACCCATAGCACAGGCCCTCGCCTCTCTCAGCTTCCCCCTCACTTATCTCAGTAATGATGGTCAATTAGAAATCCACGACACCCCAGAACAGTAGATTGAATGATGGTTGCTGTGGTTATGTGGCTGCTGATAATGGCGATTACAGGGCCCCCAGAGATGTGTCCCCTGTGGCATTTCACTGCTCCCTGTTCCGCCAGCCAGAAGTGAGGTCAAAGATCCCCCAATGGCCTAACTGGAAGTCCCAGGACTAGATGCTCTGTGCCAGAGTTCTGTTGTTTTGGCCTACAGACCTCCAGCACAGAGTGTCTACACTACACTACAGCAAATGTTTCATCCTCGGCTACTGCACCTGGCCGTGCAGTAGCCGAGAATGAAATGTCCTTCTCGGCATGCGGCCCCATACTTCTTTGTGTTCGACCACATGCTGCCGAGTGTCATTGAAAATGGCTACGTGTGTCAGTGCTGACACGTGTCATAAGTTCGCCATCACAGACCTAGGAGGACATGACTACCCACTATAACCTGTTTGTAATTAAATATTTAATTTTCAGACCATCTTTTGTGGGGGTTTTTAGGTGTCTGAGTTTGCAAGACTGCCATGCAGGCCTCCCCTGAGCTTGTCAGGTTAGCATGAGTCTCCTTTCATCAACACCCACAATAAAATACAGATTGCATGATGCAATCCAGACTGACATATACATACATATATAATCTGAATAAATGCATACAAATTAAATAACAAGTTTCATAAAACAATACTTTTATGTTACATGTAATGTTCTGTGACTGTGTTCTATCTAGTTTTATTTATTTATTATTGTTAATCCTTATCCAGGGAAATTTTTCCATTGATTTCTAGAGAGATTGGAAGGGAGAGGGAGAGACAGAGAGAAAAATCTGTGTGAGAGAGACACATCAATTGGTTGCCCTTGGAGAGAACTAAGATGGCGGCATAGGTGAGCACCTATCTAGCTGTCCACGCAACAATTCTGAAACTACAACTTAGCAACGAAACAAACAGCGTCCAAAAATCGCCGGAGAGCTGGCTGAGGGAAAATTCCGCACATGAGAGTAAAGGCGGTGACTTGGGAGCAGCGGTGTGCAGCTTTGAGGTTCGGAGCGCGAGAGAGCGGTGAGGGACGGGCGGCAGACAGCGGGCCCGGCTGGTTTTCTCCAGCGAGGAGGGCGGAGGTCTCCCACAGCACCGACCCCCCAGTTCCAGGCGAGCTCCCAGGTCGGGGAAAGGAGGATCCTGGGCACGGCTGAGGACTGTGTGATTGGGGAGAGTGCACGAGTAAATTGGAGTGCGCAACCGGGCAGAGAACGCGTGACTCACTTGCTCGGAGACCACCATACTGCTTTGTTTTACACCCCTGAGTGAGTCTTTGACTGTGCAGACTCATTTAGGGAGAGGCAGAGTTGTCTGGCAACGGGGAGACCAGCGGTGGATTTACATAGCCACCCAACACCAAGACCAGTGAGCCGCACAGATAAACTGACTCTGCAAGCCCCATAGACCTGAACCGGGGCGGGGGGGGGGGGGGGGGGGGGGGGCCAGGAAGGGCGGACCTAAGCCCGACGGAGCTTTCTGTTTTTCCAGCTGAGTGGATTTTGCTTTTTTGTATTTCAATTCTTTGACTTGGTTTTTGCGGTTGTCTGGACTGCTTTTAGGTCTTTGTATAATATTTTTTGTTTCAGTCAGTATATGCTTAATTTCTAGTTGGTCTTTTTTCATATCCTTGTAGGCGTTGTTCATTTCTTTGTAGGTGTTGTTTATTTCGGCATAGTTCTCATTAATTTTATCCGTGTTGGGTGGCTATGTAAATCCACCGCTGGTCTCCCCGTTGCCAGACAACTCTGCCTCTCCCTAAATGAGTCTGCACAGTCAAAGACTCACTCAGGGGTGTAAAACAAAGCAGTATGGTGGTCTCCGATGGTCTTCCTGGCATCAGAATTATAGGGATGCCAGAAAAAGAGAGAGAGCAAGATAATGAAAACCTACTAGAAGAAATAGTGACTGAAAACTTCCCCCACCTGGTGAAAGAAATTGACTTGAAAACCCAAGAAGTGCACAGAACCCCAAAATATAGGATCTAAAGAGGACCACACCAAGGCACATCATAATTAAAATGCCAAGAGCAAAAGACAAAGAGAGAATATTAAAAGCAGCAAGAGAAAAACAGTTGGTTACCTATAAGGGAGCACCCATACGACTGTCAGCGGATTTCTCAACAGAAACGATGCAGGCCAGACGGGAGTGGCATGAAATATTCAAAGTGATAAACAGCAAGAATCTACAACCAAGATTGCTCTATCCAGCAAAGCTGTCATTCAGAATTGAAGGTCAGATGAAGTGCTTCGCAGATAAGAAAAAGCTAAAGGAGTTCATCACCGCCAAACCAACACTATATGAAATGCTTAAAGGTATTGTTTGAGAAGAGGAAGAAGAAACAGGTAAAAATGTACATTACGAACAACAGGTACACATCTATCAACAAATGAATCTAAAAATCAAGTGAATTAACAATCAGATGATCAGGATAAAATGAGGAATAGAACTGAATCATGGACATGGAGAGGGAATGGACTGATAATGCTCGGTGAGAAAAAGGGTGCGGGAAGTACAGCAAGAGACTGGACAAAGGTCATGCAACTATGGGAGAGGACAGAGGGTGGGGGGAGGTGAGGGCGTAGAGTGGGATGGGTACTGGGTGGAGGGGAGCTAGTGGGGAAAAATGTAAGTAATAAACTGAACAATAAAGCTATTAAAAAAAAAATGGTTGCCCTTGACCAGAATCAACCCGGGAATCTTCCGTCCTCAGTCCAACTCCATCCACTGAGCCAAGCCAGCTAGGGTTCTTGTTTTTTAAAATGCCAGTTATGACCCATTAAATTGTGTTGACCACTAATGGTCACATTCTATTTGAACATGTCATCAGAAATGCTTTTGCAACATTTCTAATATTTAATATCACCTAGAAACACAAAAGAAATACTATCACCATAAAGAAATGACAGCTCAGTGCATCCTGAATCTGTAGGCTTTGAAAATCTACCTCTTCAAATAGAGAGAGGAACTCAGGATATTAAGAATAGGGAAGTCCAAAATGTTGACAAATGCAGTTATGGAAAACAGTTTAAGCAAGGATTTTGCAGAAATACAGCGTTTGCTCTGACACTCGGATCTGGGGATTTACAGTTGGCAACTTCCTTCCTGGGGAATATCTCACACCTTCCTCCCCACCTCCTCTTGCTTTCTTTCCTCTTGGTTATTAGCCGCTAAGTGTGTATCCCATAATAATTTTCACAGCTAATAGAACCCAAGCTGGAGACTTCCTGTCCTGTTAACAAAGCATTTCTGTGTCTTCGGGATACTCCTCCCACAAAACACTAAGAAAATATTTTCTGGCCTCCCCAGAGATTCACAGCATGTTTGCCTATGAAAAACTGAAGTGTCCTGCAGTAGAAAAACCTGTTACCCTTTTTTTTTTTAATGTTAGGATTTTACAAATTGGTTTGTCCACAGACACTTCTTCTCTGTTTTTTTTCCCTACCCTGCCCTAAAGTTCGTTTATACCTAAGGCCACTCCTGGAAATAATTTTGGAGTGAATGAAATGGGTCTTAGTTTGAACCACCTAGTAACACATCTCAGACTCCAGGAACCATCACCATCCCCCTCCTTTCCTGTCTAGTCCATCTTCCTGGACCCTAGTGTCTTCAGGCCCAGGAAGAAGACGATTGAGATAGAAAAAAAAAAGGTCTGGGTCAATGGGTTGCCCCATTAGGAGAACTGGCAGGGTTCTCAGTACCTAGCCAAGAGCTGATTCTAATTCAGGCATTGCAGTGAGTCCATGGGGAGAGGGGAAGTGAGGAAGGATGGAGTTGCAGCCCTGAGACTCAAGGACTTACTTACCAGCCTTCTTCTTAGAGGACTGTCATGTTCATTCTTTCTTTTCCAGCTAATGCCCATGTGACAAGAACAGATATTCATGCCTCACCTCCACCCCAATAACATTTCCCAGGGTTGTCCTCTTCCTAGCACCATCTCTGGAGGCAAAATGTTCCTTCCACATTCTGAAATAAGGTCATAAGAACATTTACTAGAGTGAAACTGCTGTTTGAAACTTTGGCCACTGTTCACCCCTGCTTGCTTAATACAAAGGAATTGCTTTAGTTTCCAGCTTGTGACCTTGAAGACTAGAACCAGAGGAGTAACGGTCTGACGCCAATTATGTAGCCACACCACCTGTTTTTACAAAGATAGGACCACTTTCCCATGTCTAGCAGAAAGCATAGTTAGAAGATAAAGAGTGAGCAATAGGGTCATTCATAGTCTATTGGCAGCTCTTCCCCAGATGTGGCCTTGAGGGCTGTTCGCCAAACGCAGGGCAATAACATTCATGGTTCAGGCCCCTTTAAAAGGCCTGCCTGCACTCAGGGCGGGGCGGCTGTGGGTGTTTGCATGGTGCCCCCATGACCGTCCTGGCCAGTATTCAATAAATCCTTGCCTGCTTATTACCAACTTAATCACCTCCATGGTCATTTACAACTGGTCGTGGAAGTCGCCCCACAATTCCACTGGAGTTTTCACCACCTGCTCTCATCCTGTTCCCCTCGCCCCAGACCACAAACACTTTCAATCCCAGTTAAGCAAAATTTCCCAGCTGGCCAAGGCAGTTTGGGCACCCAGTGTGGCAGGCTCACAGGACAAACACCCAGTGCTGGGCCACGCTGAACAGGAGACTAGAGCCAAGGAGAAATGGTGGTTGTTGCCGAGCCCCCCACTCCACCCACTCCACCGAGGGAAGGCTGGGGAGGTATTGACTGGCCTCCAGGTAGCGGTGGCCTTCTCCTCCACCAGGGCCTCGGCCAGCAGCTTGGAGAAGAGGCGGCTGAACCCGTTCACAGTGGTGACGCTGGCTCTGGGGACAGGCCTGGCTGGATGGGTCAGCCCAAAGGCCACCTGACTGATGTCCAGGCTACCACGGAGTCCAGGGAGGCACAAGCTCCAGAGCTCTCCTCCCGCAGCCACGTTTCAGATGAGAAAGAGGCGGCCCGGAAGAAGCCCTGGGGCTGGAAGGTGGCCCAGGTGAGCACAGTGAGGCGGTTGCCATTGAGGTGCAGAATGAGGGGGCCCAAGAGGTTCTGGAAGGCGCCCTTCCCCACGAAGGGATACTGTTGCAATCCAGGTAGAGCAGCAAACCGGACAGGCGCCACGAGTTGCCGCCCAGGTTGAGCCTGGGGAGGTTGTGCGGCCGCTGAAGGCAGCTCGGGCCAGGGGTTGTCCTTAAGCGGTAGGTGCTCCCCGGCGCCACAGTTGGGGGGGGGGGGAGGGGGGAGGGGAGCGGGGGGAGGGGGGGCGGGAGGGTTGCGTTTGCAGGAGGCTGGAGGCCACCCCATCACTTGGTCATTCTTTTCATTATACTAACTAGTAAACCACTAGGTCCAGCCCACATTCCAGGGTTTGAAACCAGGAGATGGGATTATTTGGGCATTTACAAGTCCAACTCACTTTGAAAGTAATGTTCTACGTGTAATAATACAGAATGACCCTCTATAATATCTATTATTAGAAGACGTTTCCGCTGCGGCGCCAGGGGGCTCCGCGGAGGTGCGGGGCGCAGGCTGCCCCGCCGCCCGAGCTCCAGGGCCGGCGGCCGGCCGCCGCCGAGGCGCGTGAGCAGCCGCTCGGTTCAGTTGGGACGTTCCGCTTTTCCGGCCTCTGCCCGGCGGCCGCCCTGCCCGCAGCTGCAGAGGCCTCGGTGCCGCCCCAGCCGCCTCCGCCTCCTGGGCCGGAGGCGCGGGGGGTTGGAGCCCGCACGGACAGGGCGCTGGTTCACCGTGGGGGTCCCGTGACGTGCGCCGCGGGTCCGGCTCCTCGTTTGTGCGGTGGTGGGCACAGCCGGCCAGGAGCTGATCCCGAGAGGAGCTGCGGAGGGTGCGGGAGATGGCACGGCGCTCCGGCTGGTGCAGCCTGTGCGGGGTCTAGAGCGGGGAGACAGGCGATGGAGCTTTCCTTGTGATGCGGCTGTCGTGAAGGGATGGATGGCACGGTCTTGGGACGGAGACTTGGTCGGAGTGAGGACTCGGCTCCCCGTGCTGCCTGCCGCCTCCAAGAGGACCTTCGGCCGCAGGCACCCGTCTTACCTCCAGAACCCACGACTTCAAACCCCGCGGCTCAGTGAGTGGGCGCAGGGCGCCACCCGCGCGGCGCAATGCCAATCCACGACCTGCTCCGGTACGTGCGGTTGCCGGAACTGACCGGCTTCCGGCAGTTCATCCGCGCGATCCCCAACAGCACGCTCCTGGGCTTGGGCGCCTTCTCCGCGCTCTCGGCCCTCACCTCTCTGCGCTACGCCTGGAAGCGCAGGTTCCTCCAGCAGGGGGACCTCTCCTTGCAGTCGGTGGAGGTGGCGGGCAGTGACGGCGCTCGGAGGTCCACGTTCCTCGACAGTGACGAGCTCCTGGTGTACTTATATGACGACGTCAGAACCGTCTACGAATGTTTCCAGAGGGGCATCCTCGTGTCCGGCGACGGCCCTTGTTTAGGCTCCCGGAAGGCAGCGCAGCCCTACGAGTGGCTTTCCTACCAGCAGGTGGCGAGCCGGTCGGAGTGCGTGGGCTCGGCCCTGGTCCACCTGGGCTTCAGGGCCGCGCCCGACCAGTGCATCGGCATCTTTGCCCAGAACAGACCCGAGTGGGTGATCGCTGAGCAGGCATGCTTTGCTTACTCGATGGTGGCCGTTCCCCTCTACGAAACCCTGGGAACCGAAGCAGTCACGTTCATAGTCAACCAGGCAGAACTGGCCCTGGTTTTTGTGGACAAGCCAGAGAAGGCCAGCCTGCTACTGGAAGGTGTAGAAAAAGAGTCGACCCCGGGCCTCAAAGTCGTCGTTCTCATGGACCCCTATGGCAACGACCTGCTGGAACGCGGCAAGAGGTGCGGGGTGGAGATCATCGGCATGAGGGCCCTGGAGGACGTGGGAAGAGCCAACAGGAAGAAGCCCAAGCCCCCCGCACCTGAAGACCTTGCAGTCATCTGCTTCACGAGTGGAACCACAGGCCAGCCCAAAGGGGCGATGCTCACTCACGGCAACATGGTGAGCGACTTGTCAGCGATTCTCAAAGTGACAGAGGCGGCGATTGGCCTGAATGCCAGTGACACGCACATTTCTTTTCTACCCCTCGCACACACCTATGAGCAAGTCTTGCAGTGTGCACTCCTGTGCCAGGGGGCGAAAATAGGATTTTTCCAAGGAGATCTCAAGCTGCTTATGGAGGACCTCAAAGTGCTTCAACCCACCATCTTTCCTGTGGTCCCGAGGCTGCTGAACCGGATATTCGACAGAATCTGGGGGCAGGCAAACACCACCCCGAAGCGGTGGCTGCTGGACTTAGCCTCCAAGAGGAAACATGCAGAGCTTCGCAAAGGCATCATTCGAAACAACAGCATGTGGGATAAACTGGTCTTCTGCAAAATACAGGCCAGCCTGGGAGGGAAGGTCCGGGTGATGATCACGGGGGCTGCGCCCCTGTCGGCCGCGGTGCTGATGTTCATGCGAACGGCGCTGGGCTGTCATATCTTAGAAGGCTATGGACAGACCGAGTGCACAACCTGCTGCTCGCTGACCTTTCCCGGAGAATGGGCCGCAGGCCACGTCGGCGCCCCAGTGCCTTGCAATATGATAAAACTCATCGACGTGAACGACATGAACTATCTGACTGCCAACTGCGAGGGCGAGGTGTGTGTGAAAGGACCCAATGTATTTCAAGGCTACCTGAAGGACCCGGCGAGAACGGCGGAAGCGCTGGACAACGATGGCTGGCTGCACACAGGGGACATTGGGAAATGGTTACCCAACGGGACCTTGAAGATCATCGACAGGAAGAAGCATATATTTAAACTGGCGCAAGGAGAATACGTAGCCCCCGAAAAGATCGAGAATATCTACGTGCGGAGCGAACCCGTCGCACAGGTGTTCATCTATGGAGACAGCCTGCAGGCGTTTCTCATAGCCTTCGTGGTCCCCGACGTGGAGACGCTGGGCGGCTGGGCGGGGAAGCGAGGCCAGGTGGGGTCCTTCCACCAGCTGTGCCGCAACAGTGAAGTCAAGAAACTCATCCTACAGGACTTGCTGAGGCTGGGGAAGGAGTCTGGCCTGAAGACATTCGAGCAGGTCAGAGGCATCGCTCTCCACCCTGAACTGTTCTCTGTCGCAAACGACCTTCTGACCCCGACATTGAAGGCAAAAAGGCCAGAACTTCGGAAATATTTCAAGTCACAGATAGACGAACTTTATTCCACCATCAAAGCATAAGGGAGGAGGAATGGTCAGAAGAAACCACACACCTCCACGATCTTCTTCTTCTCCTGGTGACTTTCACGTTAGCAATTTGACTACACGAGCATAGGGAATAGGGAAGGGCACACCTTGTTTGACCCCTGCATTGGATTCTTGTCATAGGACTATTTGAGGAAGCGGGACTCTGCCTTGCAGTCACCTCGCATGGCAGATCATGTTCTCCTGTGGTGAAACACCATTTCCAAAATGAGCCTTAACAATAGCCAAGGGAAACTATACACGTGACTTCCGTAGTTCAGAAGGTGGATGTGGAACTTCTGTCTCCCTGTTTTTCTAACCAAGGGACTAGGAGTTATATTTCTGAATGCCTACTGCTTGCTGCAAACTCTGCAGTCCTTGGCTGCTCGGAAGAATACGTGCACTGGAAGGAAACTGTCCCTTACAAACAGCCGGCCCAGCTGGAGAATGTCACAAGCGGACCAGAGGTTTTTTTTTTCTCTCTCTCCATCTCAGCTCCCCTTCCCCACCTCTTACCCGTGCTCATGTCCCCTTGGATGAAGGCTTCTTAAATGCCTGCTCTTCCTCTCACTCCTTTATTGTGCCTCTTGGAGCCAGAGGTGCCCGGCGAAGTGCAGGACAGACCAACTCAGGACAGTATAGATACTGAGTCTCAGACACGAGGCTGCTTCCAGGGTAAATGCACTCTGGTGCCCACAGAGCAGAGTGCTCTCGGGGCCTTCTCTCCAGGCTCTCCCTCCCTCCTTTCCCGGGGCTTATGAGAAAATCTGCCTTACACTCCACGGTGAAACAAGCATTTCAAGAAAGAAAGAATCACCTGGCAAGACCATGCTCAACTGTGAAGCCTAAGTAACTGTCCACTTTATCTCCGCTGAACATCCCTCTCTGTTTGTGATGGCTAATGGATTTTTAATGTGGTTTTCATATCAGAAGTTCACATCGTGATTAACCTGCTTTTCCCCAGAATAAACTCTCAGGCAAGGCGTGCGTGTCTCCGAGGTGTTAAGGAAGTACATAGACATGGTTACTAATGGAAATGGATGCTAATAAACTTGCTCTCCTGCCTTATGCTTCCTGACTCCTGTAAAATGTTTCGGCAAGCCAGCTTCTTTGGGGGGTGGAAGTCCAAACACTCATTTCCTGGGAGTCACTCCTCCCAGGATTTCTTTCAGTTAATTTGGGAAGTTAGCAGCATTTCACTTACTGCAAGCCTTTGCCACATGTGACTGGAGTAAGTTGTCATTATGCACTTGAAGCAATTGCTTCTGGGTGTGAGTACACGTGGCACACAGCACAGGGGGTTGCACTCAAGTCAACATCATAGCCTAACTGTGTGTGTGTGTGTGTGTGTGTGTGTGTGTGTGTGTGTGTTCTTCACTGCAAAAAAAGTCAATAACTTGCCACATTAGAGGTTTTGAATGTTTGCTTTACTGTGTTAACTATTTCTATGTTTTATAAGCCAAGACAGAATTTCCAAAAACAATGAAGGAAACCAAAATAAATATTTCTGCATTTAAAGAAAGAAAGAAAAGAAAGAAAGAAAGAAAGAAAGAAAGAAAGAAAGAAAGAAAGAAAATTCATGCACTAAAACTCTCATCTTTTGGTTAATGCCTAAAATTCCAGAGGAATTTTTTCCTTGAGTTTAAGGGTTTAATTAGTAAAATATAGACTATCAAACTATCAAGGTAGAGTTTCTCTTTGGGACTGAATGATAGCTTCTATATTTTTTATACCATACTTATCTAAAAGTGAGAATACTGTATTTGCTCCAAATCCACTTTGAGTAAAGAGGGTAGGCAGAGGAGGTAGAAATAGGGAAACAGGGCAGACCTGGTGAGTACACATAAAAGAAAAACAACACTTTGTAATTTGCCTACCATCGGAACATCTGTTCATAGTAGACTAGCTCCCTTTTCTCAGATTACAAATATGTACTGACATTTTAATTTTGGCATTTGTTTTTTTACCTTTTTAGATGTTTGGGATTTTGTCTGTTTTACTCTAATGGGCCAAACTTGTGAGTGAATATTACAAATTAATTTTTAAATACTCTCCTAACTTTCTATACTGACTCCTGGGATCTTTATTTTTATGTATTTGCTCATGTTAATGTAAAAGCGTTCAAACCTGTAAAGAACTTTTGTGAGTTTATTAGAGCCAAAATGTCAACAATTGCTGGAAAGCAGAATCTCAATGGATCAGGATAATGCTCTGGAGAATGGCAGGTTTTTTTTTGTTTTGTTTTGTTTTTTGCCTTGTTTTAATACATTGCAATCAAAGGAAGAGATGTAAGTGGGTTACATGAAATCCCTTGGTGATAGATTAGGAAGGTGGGAGAAAGCAAAGGGGGGGACCTCTGGGATTGGATAAAAAGTAAAATGATAGACACATACTTATTTTACAGAGGTGGGTATAGGACAGTTAACAGTCAACAGTTAACAATAATGAAGGAATTTATAGTCTCAAGTCCTGGCCGCCCAGGCATGTTTAGTTGTGCGGTGAGTGGTCCTAAAAAAGGGAAGTTATAAGTTACCCGGACATTTCACATGTTATCTTAGATACAGAAAGACAATAGGTCCAGTGAAGGTAAAGATTGAACTTTTTCAGGGAAGATACTGGCTAGGACAGTGGTGGGCAAACTGCGGCTCGAGAGCCACATACGGCTCTTTGGCCCCTTGAGTGTGGCTCTTCCACAAAATTCCATGGCCTGGGCGAATCTATATTGAAGAAGTGGCATTAGAAGAAGTTTAAGTTTAAAAAATTTGGCTCTCAAAAGAAATTTCAATCATTGTACTGTTAATATTTGGCTCTACTGACTAATGAGTTTGCCGACCACTTGGCTAGGACATCTATATAATAAAAGCCCAGCAACCACTATAGTGGAATGACCAGAACGACTGTTTGCTATGACTCCTCCTATGGCCGCAGGAGTTGACACCAGTGCCACTACCGAGCCCAAGGGCCCCAGGGCCAGTTGCACAGCCACCGCCAAGGGACCAATAAAGAAGAATGTGAAGTTGGTCAGCATGAGCATGCAGCTTGAAATGAAAGCTTTATGGGACGAATTCAATCAGCTGGGTACCCAGATGATTGTCACCAAGACTGGCAGGTCAGGGTGACTTTCTCCCTGTTGCAACCCTCCCCATGTGGCGCCAGTCTCGGGCGGCAGGCTTTTGCTGGATCCACACGTGTAAGTCTGAGAAGTGGATGCTGTTAGCTTCTACTGCTTTAACCTTCAGTATGTTCACTTTCCTTCCTCTACCTTCTCTTCAATCTAGCCTATTTCCTCTTCTGTTTTTTTGCTTATATAGTCTTATTGCTACTTGGCTCAACCACAATTCCTTCTTTTTGCTCTTCACCATATTCCCCACAAGAACCAACCTAAACATTTCCCTCGAGGGGTCCCAGATGAATGTTCTTATATAGAAAACTAGAGGCCCGGTGCAAATTTCCAATGAAATTTGTGCATGGTGGGGAGGGGGTGTCCCTGAGCCCAGCCTGCACCCTCTCCAATCTGGGACCCTTCGAGAGATGTCCAACTGCCCAACAGGATCAGGCTTAAATGGGCAGTTGGACATCCCTCTCACAATCCAGGATTGCTGGCTCCCAACCTCTTGCCTGCCTGCCTGCCTGATTTCCCCTAATTGCTTCTGCCTGCCAGTCTGATCACCCCCTAACCATTCCCCTAACTGCTACCCTGCTGGCCTGATTTCCCCCAACTGCCCTCCCCTGCTGGCCTGGTCACCCTTAACTGCCCTCCCCTGCCAGCCTGGCCACCCCTAACTGTCCTCCTCTGCAGTCCTGGTAGCCCCCAACTGCCCTCCCCTGTTGGCTGGTCACCCCTAACTGCCCTCCCCTGCAGGCTTGATAGCCCACAACTGCCCTCCCCTGCTGGCCATCTGACCACATGGGGTGGCCATCTTGTGAGTTGGAGTGATGGTCAATTTGCATATTACCTCTTTATTATATAGAATTGGAGTTATTGATCCAAAATCCCCTTCTCTTTTCTTCTCTCCACTTCAATTTCCCTATATTCACATTTTCCTCTCTACTTCAAGTATCAGTTCTTCCCTCCTGCATCAAAGGAGTATTCTGTGGCTACACCCTCCATCTCCCTTTTTTTATTCCATTTTTCATTTGGAATTAGGCTTGTTAGCAAATAGTAGAAAATCACCAAATAACAGTGGCTTTAAAAGGCAAGTGTTTTTCTCAGGTGAAACAGATCTAGAAGTCGTCTGTTTAAGACAGATATGGCAGCTCCACGTTGTCTGGGACCCATGCTTTTTTCTTTCTCGCACCTCTGCCATCACTAAAGTGGCACAAACCTGCTGCTTGCAAACCAGATAGCACATGCTACTTTTCAGGGTGTAAAGTGAAGTTAAAGAAGGCAGGGGAAAACCTCACTGGTTTGGCTCAGGGGATAGAGCATCAGCTCACAAACTGAAGTGTCCTGGGCTCCATTCCGGTCGAAGGCGGAGACCTTAGGTACAGGTTCCCCACCCTGGTCAGGGTGTATGCGGGAGGCCACCAGTCAGTGTGTTCTTGTGTTTCTCTCACATCGATGTTTCTGACTCCCTCTCCCTTCCTCTCTTTCTAAAACTCAGTGGACTCAGGTGAGGATTAACCAAAAGAAGAGGGGGAGAGGGGGAGGGGAAGGAGAGAGGGAGAAGGTGAGGAGGAGGAGGGGGAGGGAGGGGGAGGGAGAGAAGAGAAGGGGGAAGAAAGGGAGAGAAGAGAAGGGGGAAGAAGGGGAGGGAAAGAAGGGGAGTAGGAGAGGGGGAGGGAGAGAGGAGGAGGGGGAGGGAGAGAGGAGGAGGAGGAGAAGGGGGAAGAGGAGGAGAGGAGGAGGAGGGGGAGGGAGAGAAGAGGAGGGGGGAGGAGGAGGGGGAGGGTGGGAGAGAAGAGGAGGAGGGGGGAGGGAGAGAAGAGGAGGAGTGGGAGGAGGAGGAGGAGGAGGCGGCAAGGGAAGACATCCTCTCTTTTAAGATGTCCCTTAAGAGCTACACAACACTCAATTTATATGTAATTGGCCAAAATTTAGCCACATCTGGCTGCAAGGGAAGCAATAAAAGGAGCCATTTAGTTGAGCGGCAGTGTGCCCACTGAAAAGTCTGTGTTTTGTAAGGGTGGAAAAAGGTTTTCTGTTATAAAAGTAGAAAAGAATACATTTAGTGAGGCACTCATCCTTTCTCACTTCCAACAATATCCATCTACTTCTTCAATCCCTTCCCATTCCCCTCAAACTTTCAAGCTCTCCAGCCTTCACCCTAAAAAAAATCCAAAAGTTTCTATTGATTCAGGTCTTCCTTTCACTGCAAGACATTTTTTTTTTATCATTTTTCCTTACAATTTCTGTTCTGCTTATTCCCAATCCCTACTCACCATCTCACCTTTAAGTTATGTACCTTCCTAATTAGTCTGAGTTCCTGGGAAACTTAACAAACATCTTTACACTAACCAATTCTTTAAATTTAAATTTTATTTATATTTAACTTCACAAATAATACAAGAATGATTTTTTTAAGTATATTAAATGCAAACGTCTCTTTCGGCCACACCCCAGGCTACATTAAAACATTTAGAATTTGCTGAATGAATGGAGAAGAGGAAACGGGGACAAAGGCCTCAGTCACTGCGAGTGTCACCGCCCCCACAACGTGGTCTCCCTGCAAAAGGATGGAACGTCCGGAGAAAACGCTAAACCCCGTGTCCTTGGGAATCTCAGGGAATCCCTGGGACCGTCGGAACTCCGCAGTGGGGCGGAGGGAGGGGAAAGGTTCTCGCGAGATCCACAATTCTCGCGGGAACTGCAAGCAAGGCCCTTCTCTGACGCACTTCCGTGGCTCCGGAACCGCGACCGGCCAGGTGGCTGCCAGCCGGTGAGATATGGTGGTCACCCGGTCAGCGCGGCCTCAGGCCGACATCCAAACTACATCGCCTGAAAGCTCCAGACAGAAGGTAGGAAATAGCAAGGCTCCCTCATTTCTGCTCGCCGCTTGGCATAGTGGCACCCACGGAGGGGGCGGGGGCGGAGGCGGCGCCAGGGTCCCGCGCAGTGTGGTGGTTGTTTTTTTTGGGGGGGGTGGGGGGTGGGGGGGGTGACGGCCCAGGGGCCCAGGGGCCGGCGGCCCTGATGCTGAAGCCTCTGGACGAGCCTGCAGCGCGCGACCGCGTAGTGGCCGTCGCTGAGCTTGTCACTTCCTTTGCTGTCTGTAAGGCGGTCCTTAGTGTGGAACCGAGAGGTTAGTTAACTGGCTTTGGGTAGTTCGGTTCCAGTGCAGATGAGCAGCTCAGACCTCTTAACTTTACTGTTAACACCGTACTAAGGATTTGTTTTGGCCACCAAGCGTGAGCTAATTTAGCAGGTTTGGCGTGAAGGGCACCTTTTCTCACGGGGAGGCTGGCGGTGACCCCACAGGACCTCCTTTTGGCGTGGGGAGGTCTACAGCGATGCCGCCTCGTGGCTCTCGGTGGCGCTCGTTGTTGCTCCCTCTGATTCTGTGATAAGGAAAACGAACGGTAATTCTCTTGCGTATGTGAAGGTAAGGGCAGCGGCCAGTTCTATTAGTGTTTGTTCCTAAACATATCTTTGCTCAGAGATAACAGTCTCCTTATTCCCTCTTTCCCCATATGTTTCAGAATATAGGTCCACCTAGAACATTTGACATTTTTAGGTGTAGAGATATTTTCTTTTCTAATGTTATTGTTATTATTTTGCTCTCTAAAACCAGACTCAGTGACTTAGGTGAGGCGAATGAAGCAGTGCCCTGCAAATGCAGGAACAGATACAGTATGTAAGTTTTTTTAAATAATGGATGGTGGTGTTGGGTTTTGTGTTCATCTAGTTTATTGAGGTTTTGTTAGTGCTAGTTTACGTAGTTTTTAGTACTGTCTTAAAATTTGCTCCTGAGGGTAGTGCCTTACTCACCTTGCCCATGTCCTAGCCCTACCTAAATTAACAGTGTTCATTCTCTGGCTTATAGAATTCTGCTGAAAGAATTCAGCCGAATCCAAAAGACAGGAAGGAATCTCCATCTGATGACTCAAGTACTGCTGAATCTCAGAGCAACAGGAAACAAAGTCCAATCCCTAAAACTCCTAAAACCGGAAAGAGGAAAAGCAGAACTAGAGCCTCATTATCAGAAATGAACAAACCAGCTACTGATGGAGAGACCTCTGAGGCAGAGTCAAATTGTTGTTCTGTATATGAGCCCCAGAATTCCATCTTAAGAGTAACTAGGAGAAGGCAAATCTTAGTTCCATACACCCCAGTGTCCAGTGTTAGGAAAAAGCTGAAAATAGCTTCAATAAGTGAGTCTCATACTGATGAAGAAATCTCTGAAGCAGAATCGCATGTTTCAGGTATTTCTAGAATTGTGCCTTCTACGAGAACCAAAAGTAAGGCTAAATTTATCCTAGCAGATCCAAGCCAAGAATTACATTCAGAATCTATTTCTGATGCTGAATCATCTTGCTCAGAAATTTCTACATTTTCTGGAATTGCTACTAGAACAACAAGGAGTATGCAGAGGAAATTACAGGCACAACCAGAGGAGAAAGATACTAAAATTATATCCAGAAATGAAAAGCAAATAATAAATACATCTATGAATTCAGATACTAGACAAACTTGTTGTTTGCAAGCAAGATCTCCTCAGATAAATAAGCCAAATCTCTCTAATGAAATCTGTAATGACACTGATAATGATTCCCTCCATGGAAAGTCAGGAAAAAAAACAACAGTGCAAAAATACCAACGTCTTAATATAAAAAAGAAAAAACGGGCCAATGTTGCACCTCCTAAGGAAATAACAAAGCAGAATTGTAAGAGTTTAGATGAAGAAGCTGAAGGAATGATAAACAAGGGGAAAGAAATTAATGAGGAAAATTCTGAGTTGAAGAGTTTTCCTGAACTTCAGGATGCTGACCTTCAGCAGTTAATTTCTCAAAGTCATTCAACCCCCCAAAACAACAAAACTACATCAAAGCCCTCAAGTCTGAACTCTGAGGCTATAATGAAGTCATTAGCTCAAACATTTGCAGTTGTGGAAATAGACAGATGGACTGAAGAGAGAAAGAGCACCATAAAAAGAAGTGACTTCACATATAGTGGTGGTGGTGGTGGTAGTGATGAAGAGTGCACAATTATAGCTGATAGTGAAGACATGAATGAAGAAAGAGATGTAGATTTTGAGTGTGATACCAAAGTGTACAAGTCTGAGCTCAACACATCTCAGGATGATTCAGTTTTATTACTTCTCAGCAGTGATGAAAGCCAGCAGTCTGAAAATAGTGAGATTGAAGAGGATACTATGTGTTTTGTTGAAAATAGTGTTCAAAGGGACTCATTAAATGGAGACTCAGAAAATAAGTTATGTGACAATGCCTTGTTTGTAATCGACACAACTCCTGGATTAAGTGCTGATAAAAATTTTTACTTGGATGAGGAAGACAAGGCAAGTGAGGTTGCCATTGAGGAAGAAGAACAGGAGGATGAAAAAAGTGAAGAACCATCAGACCAGGATGAAAATGAAGATGAGTTTAGTGAAGATGACTTACTAAGTGGCACAACGTCTAAACTGTAAGTCTTGCCTTTATTTTAAATAAGTTTTTTATACATATTTCAAGTGGCTAATTTACCATAAAATATTAAAAAGCCAGGGAATTGAGAAAATTATTGCCTCGAGTTCTACATGGAAGAGCTCTTTTATCCATAATTTCCTTCACCTCTCTGGATGCTTATGTTAATCATATTTTTCCCAATAATGATAGCTAAAAGTGCTTTTTTCGGTGATATATTAAAAACATGTTAGTATTTTCCTGCATGATTGTTAATAAGAATATAAAAGGGAAGAAAAATAATTTGTTTTTTACTAAATGTTGATTGTAGAGAAGTTGAAAAATAAAGAAAAGCCATCTGTCACCCACTGAAAGGCATTAATGTTTATGGCTACTTCTTTAGTTTCTTTTTCTCTGCTTTAAATTTGTTTTTCCCAAGCACAGGCCCTGGTAGCAGTATCCACAAAATACAGGCCTCCTCATAAGGAATTACATATTAATGGATGCCTAGTGAAATCAGTCTGAGGATAGGCTCAGGCATTTTTATTTTTTAAAAGCCACGGTCCTCCACGGCAGTATAATTATAATGTACATTCAGGGTTGAGAATTTAAAGACACTGCAATAGAATGATTTCACTTTCCAGAAAAGGTTGATTATCAAAAATTTTAGCTGCTCTGTTTCTATGAATAATTGGGAAAGAAAATGACTATAAGCCCAAGTATACTTGCTTATAAAAAGGACTTCTCAGTAATACAAAGTAGAAATTCTCTTTTGGTTAATATAGCAGGACCCCAGGCCAACAGTAGAAGTCTGGGGAAAGACATTTTTTAAAAGTTCCTGTGGGAAATATGGATACTCATCTGTTTAAAACTTCCTTGGTTTAGCGGCACTACCAAATCCTTTGGTTACCCAGAATATTCCAAGATTGGATAACTTGGAAATTCAGAGTAGAAGAACCTGTCTTTCTCATTGGTTTTATTTTTTATTTTTATCAGAGTTATTACTCTGTTTCCCCGAAAATAAGACTGTCTTATATTAATTTTTGCTCCCAAAGATGCGCTAGGTCTTATTTTCAGGGGATGTCTGATTTTTCCATGAAGAAGAATACAGTACACATTTATCGTTGAACAACAACAACAAAAATTATTACCTGTATACGGTACGATAGTAGTTGTCATCACAAACCAGCATAACCAGACAAACTGTGAATCCTACAGTATCAAGAATTTCTTGTTACTACCATTATTTCCATGTACAACAATCTATGGTACACTTACTGATACTGACATTTACCGGTATGAACACAAAGTAAGATTTATTCAATGACAGTCATGTCATCATCTTCTGGAACATCATCATAACAATCCAAACCCTGAATTTCCTGGTGAATTTATTGTGACTCCGTTTCTTTCAGAATCAGTGGACCAAATCTCTCATGTTTAGCCATAGCACTGTCCTTAAATGAGTACTTCTTGTCAAGGTAGCCTGCTCGTAGTGCATTTGCAATGCAACTGTCAGTGATTTTCTCCCATGAATTCTTCCCCCAAGTCACAACCTCTTGCAGTTGAGGTTTCACAAAGTTTCCACGCTGATTTCTCTCCATTCTATTTTCAATGTAGTCATTAATTTCCATGCACAAATTGTCCTTGACTGACTTGTTTATTGCAATATCAAGAGTCTGGAGATAGGCCGTCATTCCTGTGGGAATCATTATTTGATGTATTTTTCTTTTGTGAAGAAATTTCTTCATGTCTTTAGTGCGGTGAGTGCTGGCTGCATCCCAGACTAGCAGACCTTTCTGGCTCCCTTGCGTAACAAGCGGCAGCATGAAATCGACCCACTTCCTTAGTACTACTTGTGTGGCCCAGGCTTTTTCAGTTTCAAGAATAAAAATATTGGGAAGGTCTTATTTTCGGGGGGATGCCTTATATTACAGCGAGAGGCAAAACTGGAAGTAGGTCTTATTTTCAGGGATTGTCTTACTTTAGGAAACAGAGTATCTTTCTGTATTATCTAATTGGTTTTAGAGATGAAAGTATGTACGTTTATTAACTACCTACCTACATAGGAAGTTGAGCCAAATTGCCAGTGGCAACTCATCTTCTTTTCTGTAATTCTTTTCTTTATAAAAATTCTGTTAAGAAATCTATTGGTGTATTACAGTGGTTGGCAAACTACAGTTCGAGAGCCACAAGTGGCTCTTTGGACCCTGAGTGTGGTGGCTCTTCCACAAAATACCACAGCGTGGGCGAGTCTATTTTGAAGAAGGGGTGTTAGAAGAAGTTTGAAGTTTAAAAAATTTGGTTCTCAAAAGAAATTTCAATAATTGTACTATTGATATTTGGCTTTGTTGATTAATGAGTTTGCCAACCACTGGTATATGGCATTAATCCTCTTAAAGAAAATCTGGGGAATAAATTTGCATGTGCTCCCAAAAAACTTTTTTGTTTAATTCATTATTCATCCAAGAATTTTCTTCTTAATGTCTTTTACTAGATTATGTATTTGTTCAGATTTTTCAAAACTTCATTGTAAAGATAAGGATTTGTTTTGGTCCTTAACAGTAAAGTGGGTGAGGGGGGGGAAAGTGGTTTTGAAATAGTCTCAGTTGTTTCCATTTTGATTTAATTACTTGATCTTGAAGTGATTGTTTCTCTTTCAGTCTAAAGTTGACAAGCAGCAGCATAGACCCAGGTCTGAATATCAAGCAATTGGGTGGTTTGTATATAAATTTTAATGCAGACAAACTACAATCAAACAAGAAAACCCTAACACAGATCAAGGAGAAAAAGAAAAATGAGGTCAGTTACATAGAACTAGCCAATTACTTGTAGAAATGATTAATCCTTGATAAGAGATCAAATTTTCCTACAGTGAAATTACATCCAGCCTGCTGTGCTTCTTTTTCCTTTCTTTCCAGAACAATCGTTACTCTTTTTTTTTTTTTTTTAATTTTTTACAGAGACGAAAGGAGGGGGATAGAAAGTCAGAAACATCGATGAGAGAGAAACATGGATCAGCTGCCTCTTGCACAACCCCTATTGGGGGATGTGCCCGCAGCCAAGGTACATGCTCTTGACCAGAATCGAAGCTGGGACCTTTGAGTCCACAGGCGACGCTCTGTCCACTGAGCCAGATCGGTTTCGGCCCATTACTCTTTTTTTATGAAGTCCTAGCTACAAAGGATGACCCTCTTGCATTTACCAGTTATGATCCCCAGAGGAGTTGTATTTTCTTCTCTTTTCTTGCTATACTTTTAGTTCTTAACTGTTCTGGACTGTGATGAGCATCTGAAGCCTTTGAGTGCCTGCCTCCCTCACCAGAAAAATACTTAAAATTATACATTTAATTTCAGAAGAAAATCATAGAGTAGCTTTAGCCGTCCCCTTGCACAGTTTCACATTTGTATTTTCTAGTCTTGCTGCCTCTTTAGGTCTTTCTTCAAGACTTTAAATCCAGGTGCCTGTTGCCTATTTTTTCATATGTGCTCAGGCACTTGACCTCACTAATTGCCCTATTTCTCTATTCTCTGCCTGAACCAGCTCCTCCTTTTGTATTCTCTATCATAGTTAATGATGCCAAAATCTTTCTATTTTGCAATCAAAACCCCTAGGCTACAAGGCTTTTTACATGCTTTCTACTCTGTTCCCTCCTTTCACCCCACTGTCACCGGCTCAGGCATGCCTTTAGACTACTGCAATAGCCTTCCTACTCATTGTTCTCCAAGCTATTCTCCATTCTCTTCTTAGATTTCCTAAAAACATAAATCTGAGTATGATATTCTGTTTTAAGTCTTTCAGTGGTTCCTAAGTTTTTAAAGTGCCTTTATTCCTCTAATTCTATTCATTTGCTGTTCTTGCCATCAAAGACTTCTACAGTTACCTAAACATACCTTGATCTTTCCCAGGCTAATGTAGAGAGATCACTGTCTTTGAGAAACATTCTTTGACCCTAGTGCTTCCCCTAACTTCCTTGTGCTTCTGCAACACCCAGTATCGATTGAATCCGTTATTAACAATTATTTTATTGTTAATTTAATTGTTATATAATTGTTATTTTATTGTCTTTTATCTTTGTATTCTTAAAACAGGATTTCTCAACTTCACAATATTTGCATTTTGCACTGGATAATTTTTGTTATGGGAGAGTGCGCATTCTAAGATGTTTAGCAGCAGACTTGGCCTCTACCCACCAGATGCGAATAGCATACACATTCCACACCTTGTACACACATTCACAAACACCAAACATGTCTTCAGGTATTGCCAATTGTTCCCAATGGAGAACTAGTGTCTTAAACCCTAGTATGGTACTTGACACGACAAGTTCTTAATAATTTGTTAAACGACTTGCTCTCTTTCCTGAGTGATAGGAAAGTCTAGACTGCTGCTGTACTACCCAGAAACTTCTAAGCCTAAATCTGAACTAGGGATGTCTGGATTAATAATTGATAATGTCAAAGGTCATTGACCAAAATAATATATGCTGTATTCCTATGAACTAATTTGAGGACAAAGGAATAGTCTTTTTTTAGTTCTTGCACTAGGAGAAATGCTAATTACCCTATAAGGCTTCTGTAGCCACATAAGTAGTATATTTATTATAATATTTAATCATCCTAGGCAAAAAGACAAGAAATGCAGAAGTAATTTAGGAAAGATTAACAGATTGGACTGACTACACAAAATTTTTTAAAACTTAACATGTTAAGCGCCGTGTCAGTCACCGGTGACTGACACTGTCCTTTCCATCCAGGCCTTGTCAGTCACTGGTGCAGCCAGCATTCCGGTGAAATTGGATATTGTGGGCCAAAGGTAAATAAGACAAAACAGGCTTGGCGCTTAACATGTTAAGCAATTAAAAACACCTTAAAGACAAGTAAAAGACTACATTCATATCACTAAGCTACAAAATACATTTCTACAAATTAGTAAGAACACAACCCTAATTTAAAGTGAAAAAAAGAGCAACAAAACAAAAAACTATAGACATTCCCACAGAAGAGGACTTGATGTGTAAAGATGATCAACAGCAAATGAAAATAGCCAAGAGATATCACTAACAACATACAAGAAGATAATACCCAGTGTTGGTGGCAATATAAAGATAAGGGCCTTGATTAACCGTTGGTAGGAGTTTATACTATTTGAATGCAAGGCAATTTAGCATTACCTGTAAAATTTTTAAATAACACATTTTAGAATTTGTTTTATAGAAGTAATCACAAGTGTGCAGAGGTGGTATTTGTAATTAATGGGAAAATGTTTAATAGAAACTGTGAAAACTAAATGTCAGAAGGAAACCTGTGATGTATAACAGTTATTAAGAAAATTGTTGACCTGTGTATTCATTGACGTTGAAAGATAGTCTGAGATACTCTGAGTTGCAAAAGACTGATTTGTCTAGATAGGATGATCTCATTAGTATAACATAAAAAGTATAGGTTGTTAAATCAAAATCTGTATCATGTACTTAATAATCTAGCCTGTCCCCTCTGATTTCAAGCTGTTTTATCAACATCAAAAGAACTTACTAAAAACCAGTCAGGTTTTCTTCAGGGATTGTGGCATTGTTCCCATTATCTTTATTTTCCATTTGTTTGGTGCAGGTGGCTGATTGCACACCAATAAATACAAGTGAACACAATGTAAATCCAATGTGTGCAAATTCAGATTAGTAAAAGAAAGTTGAACTGATCAATTTAATAGATTTCCTAAAATCCTTCAATTTGCTTTCTAAAACATTTTTTATCTATAACAATAAAAGGATAATATGCTAATCAAACGGACGTCCTTCCGGATGAGCTTCCGGACGAAGCTGGGGCTGCAAGGGAAGCCCAGGTCTTGGGTGCCAGAGGGAAGCCAGTGCTGGCAGCCGGGGGAAGGAAGGCCTACTCTTGCATGAATTTTGTGTGTTGGGCCTCTAGTTGTAGTATAATATACAAGTTTAAAGACAGGTATAACTTTGCATAAAGAAGGTTAATATAGCCCAGCCGGTGTGGTCCAGTGGTTGAGCGTTGACCTGTGCACCAGGAGGTCACCAGTTCAGTTTTCTGGGCAAGGCATATGCTTATGTTGCATGCTCTGTCCCCAATGGGGGCGTGCAGGAGGCAGCTGATCGATGTTGATGTTTCTCTTCGATGTTTGTATCTCCCTTTCTCTCTCTCCAAAATCAATAACATTTTTTTTTAAAGGTGAATATATTTGGAGTAGTCTTCAATCTGAGAAATGTTTCCGTAATAAGGCAAAAAACGATGAAAAAGTTATATGACATTTTGTAATTATAGACCAAATTTAATATTTTCACAGATTATGCAGAAAGCCATCATTACTCCTGATTTTGAAAAAAACTACTGTGTCCCACCATATCGTGAATCAAGACATCAGCTTCAAAAACAACGCAGAGTAAGTACAGTGGCTCATTATTTAGAATGTTTAGATACGTTCAGCTCATATGTGGACATAGTTATACAACTAAAATATGTTTTTTTGAAGAAATTTGTTACGGATACCTAAGGGCTTATAAAATGTGGTTCCATAAACATGTTTTATATGGCTTTTCACAAAGTGAAAGTGCACTGAATGGTGCACATAGATAAAACTTTTTTCCTTAAAAACAGTGACAATTACCATGCAAGATCACTGTCTATTCCTTTAGGCTTATGAGTACCATTCACTAAAGACCAAGAACTGTTTGTCTGTTGTAGGCTATTATAGGGAACTAAATGTAGCCAGCTAAAAATCTGGTTTATTTAATCTACCAAATGAACTGGTTTCTTTAGTAAAATATTGGGGGGGGGGGGTCGGGGGGGGTTGGTTCCATCTGACATTTCAACTGGTAAGCATAAAGAAGTTACAAGAGAGTTTGGAGGAAATTTAAGGAAGGTGCTCCAATAATGTCACTAATGTAAAACACCTAGGCACATGGTAGATACTTGGTAATATTGGTTGTATGAATGCAATTAAAAATTAAACAATTCACTTGCTAGGAGTTTTTAAAAGAATAATTTTTAATATGTTTTTTTTAATTGATTTTAGAGACAGATATATATCAATCAGTTGCCTCCCATATGCACCCTGATGGGGACTAAATCTAAAACCTGAGTATGTGCCCTGACCAGGAATTGAATCGGCAACCTTTCGGTGCATGTGGTTAGATGCTTAACCAACTTAGCACACTGGCCAGGGTTAATTTATTATTTTTATTTTTATTTTTATATATGTTTTTATTGATTTCCGAGAGGAAGGAAGAGGGAGAGAGACGTAGAAACATCGGTGATGAGAGAGAATCGTTGAACGGCTGCCTCCTGCACACCCCCCACTGAGGATCAAGCTCGAAGCCCTGGCATGTGCCCTGACCGGGAACTTGAGCTGTGACCTCCTGGTTCACAGTTCGACTCTCGGCCACTGAGCCACACTGGCTGGGTTATTTGCATTTTTCAAGAAGTGACACAAATTTCTGGACTATTGGAGTGAGTAACTTTGAGATACCTGAGTGGCTAAAGAAAAGTGTTGACATACAAGCTTCAGAAGCAAACATTCTCTCTTGTGTAGGCTATTTTAGACAATAGAAGTTAAAGCTGTGGGTATTTTTATTCTCCTAGTAAGTCGTCAGCAATTCTTACTAAAATACAAAGTTAAATTTAAAGGAGCCCTCTTGTATGAAATTGATAATGCTTTACCTTCTTTACTAGAGAGATCACTTTTTGTGGTTTCATTCCTTTTATCAAGATAAATCTGGAGACTAATCCATTCTGTAAAGTAACACCTTATTTGTTTTAATTAAATTTTCTATGTTTATAAGGTTTAATGTATACACTTTATTAAGAGAATGTTGCTTATTTTTGAAATCTGAATTTCAGAAAGAACGACAAAAAACAGCAGGTGATGGCTGGTTTGGTATGAAAGCTCCAGAATTAACAGATGAACTAAAAAATGATCTCAAAGCATTGAAGATGAGAGCTGGCATGGACCCAAAAAGGTTTTATAAGAAAAACGACAGGGATGGCTTCCCTAAGTACTTCCAGGTATGAAGCAAACAGAACAGTGGTGGTGACTTTCTGTGGATTTTAGCTTGGAGAGCATTATAGTGTGATCTTTCTGTTTGCTCTTAAGGTAGATGAATATTTGCAGTGCACATCTGCTCAGGACATATAATGGTCAGAACCAATTCATACAGCCACCAACTTGTAATGGCTTTCCATAGAGAGACAGTGTTGCAGATGGTAACTAGGTTCCTAGGTCATCTCTCTTAAAGTTAAAGAACCTATAAGGTGGGTGTTCCATCTATGAATCCTACTAGCTTATGAGCAAGAATTCTTAACAGAATGGAGGGGGAAGGAGGGAATCATTTGTACCAATTCTTCTTTTCAAGGTAAAGGGATATCCCCAGGCAACTAGAAAATAAGTTAAAAATTGATTTCAAAGTATTTTCAGATAAAAGCCCAATGGAGTCATCCTCTGGAGCTGTCAAGTTCATTTTGTTCTTGACTACCTTTCATGACATTCATCTGGATTATTAATTAGAATAGTCTGCCCTCCATATTATAGCGAGTTATTCTAAAAAAGAGGCAGTCTGTTCAGTGATAGCACTAATATCACTTAATGAAGTGTTAATGTTTACATACAAGCTTCAGAAACATACATAATACCTTCAGTGATTCTATGTGACCTTGATAGGGCCTTTTACAATCTGCACTCAAACCAGTTCACCAGCCCTCACTTCGTCGCATAGCCCTCTTATGCGTGAACACACTCAACTATTCAGTTTTCTCGGAATACGCACAGACCGTTGTTGGCATTTGACTTTGCGTGACTGCGTGTGCTTGGCTCTGCCATGTTTGCTGGTGAAATTTTACCCATGTAAATCCAAGCTAAAATGTCATCCTTTGTGTAACCTTTCTCTTTTAAGACACACTTGGTCACTCAGTTTTTAGAGCATTGTAATCTTTTGTTCAGCATAATACTGTGTTATGCTTTAATTTTGTAGTTACCTATCTGTGGATCTTCCTTCTCAGACTGGGCTACTCACTGCCAGGGACCATAAGATCTTTATCTTTGCTTCCCTATACCTAGGACAGTGGCTGGCACATAGTAGACACTCGGTAAAATTTACTTGTTTGAATCTATGAAGTAATGAAGGTTTTAAGCTGGCAGCATTTATAATAATCTAGGAGATGAACTAGGTGTGAAGTAGAATTTATATGTCGATTTCATTAAATTTGGAAGCTAAAACAAGAGTTTATATTATCTGTCCCACTTTTTTCCTCCAATTACACTGTTCAAGAATTTATTGTCTAGCACTAAATTATATAAGTAATTTTGGGTTTATTATAAACATGAAGAAATGTCATTAGGACCTAATGTAGATTGAATAGGTGATTTATTTTCTTAAAAATGGCAAAAATTAACTTTAATGTTGGTGTAATGTATGCTTATGTTTTTCACTTCTATAAATACATGTTGTAAGAGCTACTCTGAATTAGGAAGGCAACATTCCATTCAGGTATCATATGACTTATTTTATCAATTGCTCATAGATTGGCACCATTGTTGACAATCCAGCTGACTTCTACCATTCACGAATTCCCAAGAAGCAAAGGAAGAAAACTATTGTGGAAGAACTGCTGGCCGATTCTGAGTTTAGAAGGTAAAAGAATTTATGTTTCACTTTATAATATGTATGCTTTCCTTTAGAATATGTGTAAACTTAAAGTTTCAGGTATTTTTAAATGCTTTATTTTAGCATGCTTTCTCAACAGCAGCACTACTTACATTTTGGATGGGATAATTCTTTAGTAGGAGGGACTTTCTTGTACATTATAGGATGTTCAACAGCTTCCTTCGCCTCTTCCCACTATATGCAGGTAACAGTACTCATTCATAACAATAAAAATGTCTTCAGACATTTCCAAATGTCCCCTGCAGAGCATAAGCATTTCCAGTTTAGAACTACTGCTTTAGAGAGATGAAAATATTGGACTGGCTAGAGATGAATGAGCCTGCAAAGAAGACTAGGAAAGAATAGCCAAGAGGATATTAAGAAAACCAGGAGGACACAATGACATAGAAGTCAAGGAAAGAGAATGTTTTAAGCAGGTATAAGCCAGAGGGAGTGATTAACAGAAACGCTGCTGAGAGATGAGAACTAAAAAAACTTCCTTTGGATTTGGTTACAGTAACTTTGGCAGGGGTTTCAGGGGGGAGTGATGGGGAAGAAAACAACTGGATAGTGAGTTGGAAATGAAGAAATGGCATGGCTGTTGTGGTTTAATGGTTGAGTGTTGAATAGGAGGTCACTGTTCGATTTTGGGTCAGGGCACATGCCCGGATTTTAGGCTCGATCCCCAGTAAGTGACATTCAGGAGGCAGCCAATCAGTGATTCTCTCTCATCATTGATGTTTCTCTCTCCCTCTCCCTTTCTCTCTGAAATTAAAAAAATATTAAAAAAAAAAAAGACATTTAAGAAGTCAGCAATTTTAAAAAACAAAATGAAGAAATGGGCATAACTCTGAAGTTCTGTTGTGAAGAGGAAGAGAGAGGCAGGACTAGTAGATGTGGACTGAAGAGGATTTTTAAAGATGGGAACAATTTGAATATGTTTAAAGCTCCTTGAAGCAGCTACTTATCTATACTAATAAAAAGGGTAATTATGCTAATTAAACTGGGTCAACTGGGACATCTTCCAGACAAAGCCATGGTAGTGGGGACAGAGGCAGGTAGGGGGTGACCAGGCCTGCAGAGGAGCAGTTAGGAGCAATCAATGCCGGCAGGCAGAGGGGTTAGGGGTGATCAGGCAGGCAGGTAGGTGAGCGGTTAGGAGCCAGTGGTCCTGGATTACGAGAGGAATGTCCAACCACATCTCCTGAGGGGTCCCCAATTGGAGAAGGTGCAGGCTGGGTTGAGGTACCGCCCCTCTCCCTCCATGCACTAATTTCGTGCACCAGGCCTCCAGTATATTATAGGAGATTTAAAAGCATACCTCTGCTAAAGTCCCAGATTGGTTTAATAGCAAAAGTGAAAATATTTATCAAGCATTCTAAAAATAATATAGACTGTGGGTATGGAAAATATGCTTTTTTGTTATGTGGTTTTTGGTTTTTCATTTTTTTTTCAAATTATTTTTATTGATTTTAGAGATAGAGGAAGATAGGAAGAGAGAAAGAGTGAAACATCAGTTTGTGGTTCCACTTATCTGTTCATTCATTGGTTGATTCCTATATGTGCCCTGACCAGGGATCGAACCCAAAACCTTGGCCTGTTATAATGATGTTCTAACCAACAGCTACCTGGTCAGGGCTGGCTTTATTTCATTTTTAATCTAACCTTAGATTTGTTAGAAAGTCTGTAAAAGTTGTGTTTTGGGGATTGAATGGGCTGTAAAGTTGTAAAGGCTTAAATAGCTTCTGTTTTAGAGAGAATTTTAGCTAACTCTTGCCTTTAGTAATGTGATAACATTTATTTAACACAGTGAATGTGCTTTAGAACAAAGGACTTTTGTATGTTAAGAGAATTTTTTAACTTTGTAATTAACTGTGGACTGATAGCTTCTAGCTTCCACAGCATTGTTTTTCTGCAATAAATTGTGCTTCTGTGTTTCCAAAGCCCAATGAAGAAATATAGTCATAGTAGCAATTCTCTGGTGTGAGGATGCCTTTACACTCTGAAGAATTATTAAAGACCCAGAGAACTTGTGTTCTGTGGGTTACATTTATCAGTATTTACCATCATGGAAATTAGAATTTAGAAACTTTAAGAATATTTATCAATTAATTTTAAAGTAATAAACCCATTACACATTAACATATTTTCATGAACAAAACAAAAATAATTAAATTTAAATCTCTTTAATGTCTGGCTTAAAGACAGTTGGAGCCTCATACCTGCCTCTGTGTCGGTCTGTTGTGATATAACACACTATGTGTGTAGCCTCAGGAAAACTTCCCTGTACGCTCATGTGGGAGGCAACATTGTCTTGGTATACTTGTAAAATAGTGTTTTACTTAATGGACTCCTGGAAGGGTCTCATTCCCAGACCATATTTTGAAAACCATTGGTCTTTGGTATATTTCTTAAGGTTCTAAGAAGTATGTTGTGTGTTTACAGGTAAGCGCAAACTTTTTGTTTACTGAGTCCTTTATTTACATTTTTATCCCACAAAAATATTTAAAGCATTTGATGTTAGATGGATATAGTGCATGAGTTTCTAGTGACTGAAAGTTTTCAAAAGCTTCCCTCTGTAGTTGTCATTTTTTCTCACTATACTGTAAGCTCCATAAGGGCAGGGAGTTTGACTGTCTGGTTCACTCCTCTGTCCCCAACTCCTAGTATGGCTCCTTACACATGATGGAACTTAGTACAAATGTAATGAATAGATGGTAAAAATGCACACACAGGAACTTATACAAATGTGATGAATAGATGGTAAAACTGCACACACAAAATTTGAGATTTAAAAGTGGGCTCCACCTCCCCAAAATGCTACATTAACTTCTAAAGTCTGATTTGTCATATTTTAGAACTTAGAAGTTTGGTTTTTATTTTTAGATATAACCGAAGGAAGTACTCAGAGATCATGGCTGAAAAAACAGCAAATGCAGCAGGAAAGAGGTTCCGAAAGAAGAAGAAATTTCGCAATTAAGATTCGCCAAGCAAGCCACAGTATTTTACCTCTCCCTTTTATTTATTTACTAAAGATGTCTTTAGAAACTGACACCATTCCAAAAAATTAACATAGACTGGCCCTATTTATTTATAGGGATTTTTTCTGTTTGGAAAAGTTGATTTGAGTGAGATTCGATCATGTGCCTCTTGGAGTAAAAGAAGATGCATCTACAAAAATCCCACCCATGCTTAGACCCATAGAGGGGGAAAGGAAAAGAACCTTAACAGATTTAATGGACATTTTGTAAAGTTTTCAATGCTTGGTTATTAAAGAAAATTGAATTAAAAGAGATTTAGAAAGTATCATGTTTGTTAACATATTCAAAAAACTTGAATATGATCAAAGATATATGTAATTATATTGTAATTTACAATATTTAAAAAATGTAGGGGATGGGATGTGTGTAAGAGAAAGATAGTAGACAGGAAATGCTCTTTTGTTAGCTATAAATTTAGGTCCCAAAAAATACAGAGATCTGGTCTGAGAATACACAGATCTACTTGTGGTCAGTATAAAAGTCATAGTTGAAACTAAAGGAATGATACAAAAGACTTAAAAAATAATGAAGACTACCTAGAAAGATTGGGTTAAAGCTGATGAAAAAAGAATTTTCAAAATACCTTAAGATCTTGAATGATTTCTAAAATAGCCTGTCTTGTTTCAAAATGTTTTTAAGATAGCTTATTTAAAAAATGCATATAACACAGCTATTTTTTTAAGTGAAGAAATTAAGAGAAAGGAAATTGAGGATGGAAGAAATTAGATGAAGCCAGGGTGAAAGTTAATAAAAAAGGTGGGCTGTGAACTTTCTAACATCTAGCACAAAAATCAGTTCCGTGTCAGTGTTCCGCCATAGATAAAAACAACTAAAGAAACATTCCTATTATTAAGACCTGAGAAAATGTGAGATGAGAGGCAATACTTGGCCATTGGGACCATAAATGGCAGAGTTTTAAGAAAATGGAAAGGGGTAGGGGGCAGGGAGGCTGAATAGAGAAGTTCAATAGAACCTTGAGTAAAGTTTTGGGATAAATTCATGGGATCCTACTCTTAGAAATAGCAAGTTAGAAGAAAACATGCTCATATGAAAGAAATTTTAATACTATTGCAATTCAGCCTCAAGCAATGGCAACTATTCAGAATAACTACCTATAACATTTTCAGTGAGTGTTAAAACAAGAAAGACTTTCTAGGTAATCAATTCCTTAACCATCTAATTATAAAAGTGTAAAATTCATCTCATTATCACACAATTTAAAAGTAAAGATATATTTCCTGTTTTAAAAGTAAAGAAGGAATATTTCCACTTACTAATAGTTTCCATGTAGCTGAGTCAATAGTATGACCTGTAATTAAATGTCATAGCAGATCAGTGTTTTATCAGAGAAAATATCTCAAAATGAAATGTGAAATTAGGTATGGAGAGTTTCTGAAATGGAAAAGGTTATTAATAAATACTAAATACCAGCCATCAGACAAAAGCTGTTTTAGCCTCAGGTGATGGGTGGTTCATAGTGCATGTTCGTTCCAGTTATCACTGCATTACAAATTACCCCTAAAATCAGCGACTCACAATAACCATTGTTTTCATTGTATCTCGTGATTTGATGACGCATGGGTTGGTGCTTACATGCTATTGAATTAGTAGTGTTCAGCTGACAGCTAAGCAAATCTGGAAGGTTTGAAACACTTCCCCAACATGTTTGGCACCTTGTAATGTTCTCTCAAAAGTAGGATGATAGCCGAAACCGGTTTGGCTCAGTGGATAGAGCGTCAGCCTGCGGACGGAAAGGTTCCAGGTTCGATTACGGTCAAGGGCATATACCTTGGTTGCAGGCACATCCCCAGTAGGGGTGTACAGGAGGCAGCTGATCGATGTTTCTCTCTCATCAGTGTTTCTAACTTTCTATCCTTCTCTCTTCCTCCCTGTAAAAAAATCAATAAAAAAACATTTTTTTTTAAAAAAGTAGGATGATAATTGAAATTTTTCTTAGTTTAAACAGTATAGCAAAAAAAATGCTATAAAACCAAAACGAAACCTACAAATTTTGTGTGTCACTGAAGGTTCTAGCATGGTTAAACGGCCTCAGCATGTAGTAGTATTCAGGACGTTCTACTTCCCACGTACCTCCTTCATAGTCGCTCTCTAAGGTGAGGAAAGTTACCAGATTGAAGTGAAAAGGTTGCTGTATTAAGAGGTCGCCATGTGTAGTCACGCTTGCCCTATTAGGAAGAAGCATGTCATCCTCTTCCAAACAAGCATAAATTGAACCTGTGGCATTCCTGAGCCAGACTTTCTATTAAAGGTAAGGGATGATGGATTATTCTTTATGGCTTACCTGAGAAGTCCTGCAGTCATGGTGCTCTTCTAGCACCCTGAGTGGTACTTCCACTTTGGCAGTTCTTTCTTATGGTTACAACCTACTTAGAAGTTTTGCAAAGCAGGGACTGGTAGGATTCAGGCACCAAATTTCTGACCTCAAACCCCATGCAACATTCTGAAATTTTGACGTTCATAAAGGAAAGAGAAAATGAGTCATAGCCTACCTCTGGAATGTGAAGCTGTATCACAACTTTTACTACAGTCTTCAATAGTGGTGCTGGAAAAAACTGGTCAGGTAAATGTACAAGAGAAATTAGACCACTTTCTTAGACCATATATGAAAATAAAATGGAATAAAGACTAAAATGGAATAAAGACCTGAAATAAAACTTCTAGAAGAAAACAGGCAATAAACTCTGACATCAGTCTTAGAAATATCTTTTTCTGCTGAAACTGGTTTGGCTCAGTGGATAGAGCGTCCACCTGCAGACTGAAGGATCTCAGGTTCAATTCTGATCAAGGGCATGTACCTTGGCTGCGGGTACATCCCCAGTAAGGGGGTGTGCAGGAGGCAGCTGATCTGTGTTTCTGGCTTTCTATCCCTCTCCCTTCCTCTCTGTAAAAAAATCAATTAAAAAAAAAAAGAAATATCTTTTTCTATATGTCTCCTTTAGCAAGGGCAACTACAAAAATAAAAATTATATCAAATTTTGAAAGTTTTTGTACGACAAAGGAAACCATCAACAACAAAAAGAACCTACTGAATAGGAGAAAATATTTGCAAATGGTATCTCTGATAAGGGGGTTAATACCCAAAATATAGGTAACTCATACAGCTTAACACTCAAAAAACATCCAATTAAAAATGCAGAGGACCTGAGTAGACATTGCTCCAAACAGAGATCATATACATGACCAATAGACAAAAAAATGAAGCTCAAAATCACTGATTAAGGAAATGCAAATCACAATGAGATACTACCTTACCAATCAAAAATCAGTAAATGCTGGTAAGGATGTGGAGAAAAGGGAAGCCTTTTGTTGGGATTGTAAATTGGTGCAGCCACCATGGAAAACAGTATGGAGATTCCTTAAAAAAAAAGGTAAGAGCTGCCATGTGATAGCAATTATATTTCTGGGTATGTAGCTGAAGAAAACAAAAACAGGATCTCAAATGATACATGCACCCCTATGTTCACTGCAGTATTATTTACAATAGCCAAGATACAGGAGCAACCTTGGTGCTCATTGATAGGTTATAAATGGATAAAAAAGATGTGAATTTATACACACACAAAAAAATGTAATATCCTACTAGAGGCCTGGCGCATGAATTCATACATGGGTGGGGATCCTATGCCTGGCCAGCAATTTGGGTCTTGCACAGTCCCTGTAGTAGGTTGGCCAATGGGAGGGATTGTGGGAGGGCTCCAGGGCATGTCCAACCCTGTCTTGCCCAGTCCTGATTGGACAGATCCCAGCAGCAAGCTAACCTACTGGTCAGAGCGTCTGCCCCTGTTTGGTCAGTGCATGTCATAGCAAGTGGTTGAGTGACCTTAGCATATCATTAGCATATTACATTTTGATTGGCTGAACGATTGGATGACAGACACTTAGCATATTAGGCTTTTATATAGGAACTCCCCATGAGTGGGAGGTCAACCAACCAGGAATTAGATGTGTGCTGACCACCAGGGAGTGGTATGGTGCTGGTAGCAAGCAGCCGTGGAAGTGCTGCTGGCCCCAATGGACCCTGATGAGGGTGGGACCACAGTGGGATGGTGGAGGGTGAGTGGGCGGTACCAGGCCAAGGCGGGTCACCCCACAGATCAGCCCTAATTGTTGGCCAGGCCGAGGGCTCCTACCCATGCATGAATTTCATGCTCTGAGCCTCTAGTTCAGCAATAAAAGGAATGAAATCTTGCCATCTGCAAAAACATGGTTGGACCTAGAGGGTATGATGCTAAGTGAAATGAAAAAACAGCCTGACCACCATGGCTCAGTAGTTGAGTCTCAACCTATGAACTGGGGTGGGGATGAGGGGGACACGGTTTGATTCCCAGTCATAGCATATATCCAGGTTGTGGGCTCGGTATCCTGGGCAGCAGGAAGCGGCTGATCAGTGATTCTCTCATTATTGATGTTTCTCTCTCCCTCTCTTCCTCTCTGCAGTTAACACATAGATACAGAGAACAAGCTGATGGTTACCAAAGGGCAGGGTGGTAGCAGAATTGGGGAGGGTCCTTGGAATTTATCTGTAACATCTGCCCTTCCAGCCAAATCTGTTACTTCTCCCTACTTCACCCCTTGACAGGTCATCTCAACTGCCTTGATCTGGAGGGTAGCAGATGTCCAAGTGAAATAAAAGGTTGTTAAACTGGCCCAGTGCCTTCCCTTGTCCTTCATTTGATCACAACTTTAGCCCTTGTGGCGTATTTTACCTGACTATAGTTCTTTAGGGTTGACTTTTATTTTTTTAGTGAAATAATTATCCTGATTTAGTCTGAGGCATTGGAATCATGATGACCCTACAGTTCCTCAAGCTCAGTCTCATCAATTCCACTTACCTTCATTTCCACTGCACCTCAGCTAATGAGCCTTCAACTCATTACTTAAAACTTCAGGCGTCAGGATTCTGAACTCTTGTCGATCTCAATCCACTTTCCTGTTAGACTTCCCTCTTTTCCTTCCAACCCAACCTAATAGGGGTTTCCTACTGTTGCCATCTCTGGGTGCCTACACTTTCAGCATTTCTACCACCTGTGTAACAAGTCCTTATATTAAATTCTCCAGAGTGATGTGTATTTCTGCCTGGACCTGACTAATACATTTCAGCCAAACCAAACGTTGATATTGAATGCTTGTAGGCAGTCAACATATACTGAGTTCTATGCATGCCAGCTACTGTGCTAGATACAGTGAGTTTTCATCATTTATGTCTTTGTTTACATGGTTAACTCCCCTAAGATCTTTTTCTTACCTCCATCTCACCTAGTAAAATACTACTGACCTTTCAGGCCTATTCAGAATCCAATATTTTGGGCATCTACTCTGTGTGAGGCATTGTGCTTGGTGCTAGGGGTGCCCATGGAAGGAATAGGGTGATCCCAGGCATCACAGAGCTGACAGTCTACTTTTCTTCATGAAATCCTCTTTCATATTTTCTCCACTGATGTGTATACTCTTGAATTTCCCATTTTGCTGTGCTTCTTTTTATTTTATTTGTATTTAATCACTTAGCAAATACAATTTATTTTTATGTAACTGTTCCATATTCATGTACATATGGAACATATATGTTACATATATATACACAAAAATTTAGGTAAACCTATGAGGTAGGTGTTAACCTCATTTTATAACTGAAGAAATGGGCACAGAGAGGTTAAATACCCTGCCTAAGGTCACAAAGCAAGTAAATATAACTTTTGTCAGATTTCAGTTTTATTTTGGCCTTGCACGTTAGTTACCTGCACACCTGCTTCAGTATCACCAGAAGAAACTGATGAACTTTTTCTTTTGCTGTTAATAGAATACACTATTTATAGCTTGAAATATAGCCACCTGGGGGTGAGGGAAGATATGATTCCCATCTTTTCATGGGATGTGAGTGAAAGTATATATGCAACTTATAGAAAGTGTCCTTCAAAGAAAGGTGAGTTTAGAGAGGAGCTGTGTGCTGACTTGATGTTAGAGGCAGAAGCAATCATTCTACCTAATAAATGAGTAATATGCAAATTGACTGTACCTCTGGTCAAGCCACACCCACAGTCATGCCCATCAGCCAATCAGGAGCAAATTATGCAAATAAACCCCAACCAAGATGGCTGCATCTACTGAGAGCAGGAGGGAGGTTTGTGTTTCCCCAGCAACGGAGGGAGTCAAGCTTTCCGCCTGCCCTTGCTAGCCTAAGCCTCCTCTCAATGTTACAAAGTTTCAATTATAAAAGATACATAATTCCAACAAAAATGGTGGCAGCCACAGAGCTGGAGAGAGAAGAGGCTAGGGTTGCCTGGGAAATGGAGGAAGTCAAGCTTCTGCAGCCCTAGCATCTAGGCCTCCACTCTAGGCTACAAAGTTTCAATTATAGGATTTAAATAAAACCAAACAGAAATGGTTGTCACCATGGAGCAAGCAGAAGACTTGGCTCTGCTCCAGGCTACAAAGTTTCAATTGTAGAACATAAATTAATCCCAGATACCAGGGCCTCCACTTGGGTCGCTGGGGCATGTGGCCGGCCTGAAAACCACCATAGGCCCCTCACTCAGGCGGTCCCATGCCCCAAGGGAACCCCCACCCTGATCTGGGACACCCTTCAGGGCAAACCAGCTGGCCCCCACCCATGCACCAGACCTCTATCCTATCTAATAAAAGAGTAATAGGCAGATTTACCATCACTCCAACACACAAGAGGGCTACCCCCATGTGGTCAAAGATCCTGCCCCCATGTGGACACAAGATGGCCTCCACAAGATGGGGAGGGCCATTGGAGGTTCCCAGCCTGCAAGGGAGGGCAGTTGTGGGCGATCAGGCTAGCAGGAGAGGTCAATTTTGAGGGAGCAGGCCTGCAAAGGAAGGCAATTGGGGGCAATCAGGGGAGGGCAGTTAGGGGTGGCCATGGCGGCAGAGGAGGGAAGTTGGCGGCAAACAGGCTGGCAGGGGAGCAGTTAGACATCAATTAGGCTGGCAGGGAAGTTAGGGTGTGATCAGGCTGGCAGGCAGAAGCGGTTAGGGGCAATCAGGGAGGCAGGCAGGTGAGCAGTTTGGAGCCAGCAGTCCTGGATTGTGAGAAGGATGCCAGACATCCCTCGAGGGGCCCCAAATTGGAGAGGGTGCAGCTGGGCTGAGGGACATCCCTCGCCCCCCTGTGCATGAATTTTGTGCACTGGGCCTCTAGTCTTGGAATAAGAGTGGGGGTTGTATTTTGAGGAAGAAACGAGGAGAAACCTGGTTCGCTTGCAATCAAATCACTGTCATTCCTTGGAAACCTCTATCTTGCCAAATCCACTGTTATTTTGAGTTTCCTGTCACCCATAGTCCAATCCAATCCTAATTAATTAATGGAATCACCAACCCATGGCTCTCTGTCCTTCACTAGGATAACTCTAAGAAAATTTGACTGATCTCATTCCTCTTTATATTTCCTTCCAACAAAATTCCTTTCACAAAGACAATATTCAAAAAATAGATTAGATACAAAATTGAAAGTGAATGAGGTTTTATTGAAATCTCTTTTCTTTTTTTATATTTTAATCTTTATTGTTCAGTTTATTAATTACATTGTTCCCCCCTTTTTTTCCCCCTATATCTCCCCTCCACCCGGTACTATTGAAATCTGTTTTCAATATCTAACAGCATAGCCTCTCTAGCACTGAAACCTGGAGAATAAAAAACCAATAACAAAACCAAGCTTGGATTTTTCTGAGTGCATAGTGCATGAGAACTAAAGTCCTTTGATACCAAAGGTCTGTGAGTACAGTAGGTGTAAAGCAGGGGCTAGGGGTGGCAAAAGCTGATGGGCTATAGAAAGTCCCTGATCAGCAGGAAGTTTAAACGAAACCACTCCTGGCCACTGGTCTTCAGAGTCTGTACTGGCCATAAGTGGCCATAAGATGGGAACGTCTCCACCCTGTGTGGCAGCTCCCACTTTGTCAGTACCTTCCTGGAATCCTGGGCACAGCTACAGAAGAGAGCACACGCAAAATAGGTCTTCAAACATGAACACCTCAGTTTTCCCCTCACTACCTTCATGCTTTTATCTCTGTTCTCTTCCCACTTGCCTCAGAAGAGGAGGCGTTTTCCATCATTCTAAGTTAATCCTTTCATCTTACTCATAACAACTTTGCACCATAATTTTCTCATCTGTAAAATGAGGGTAATTCATACTTCTTAAAATTTAGGAGACAATTAAATGGTGAGTGTTAAAGTTGCTGTCATATAGCAGTTGTTTAGAAAAATATGAGATGTGGCCCTTTTCCTCTTCATTCCCTTCTCTAGAGGAAACTGTTCCATCAGTTCTTAGAGGTAACACTTTCTCCTGGTTTCCTTCCTACCCTCTTGGCTTCTTCTTTTTCTAATACATTATTATTGATTTTTTACAAAGAGGAAGGGAGATGGATAGAGAGTTAGAAACATCGATCAGCTGCCTCCTGCATAGCCCCTACTAGGGATGTGCCCACAACCAAGGTACATGCCCTTGATAGGAATTGAACCTGGGACCTTACAGTCCACAGCTCAATGCTCTATTCACTGATCCAAACCAGTGAGGGGTATTGTCTTGGCTTCTTTGAAGACCTCATTAAGCTTTGCCTATCCTTCAAATGTCTGTGCTCTAGGTTTCTGTTCTCAACTGTCATCTATTCTCACTCCCTGCATGATCTTGCCTAAGTCCAGAGTCTTAAATGCCACCTGTAGGATAATGAATTTTATTTTATTTTTTTAATATTTTAATCTGTATAGTTCAGTTTATTAATTACATTGTTCCCCCATTTTTCCCCCTATAGCTCCCCTCCACCCAGTACCCATCCCACCCTCTGCCCTTACCTCCCCCCCACTGTCCTCTTCCATAGGTGTATGATTTTTGTCCAGTCTCTTGCTGCACCTTCCACACCCCTTTTCTCCCCAAGAATTGTCAGTCCATTCCCTCTCTATGTCCATGATTCTATTATATTCACCAGTTTATCCTGTTCATCAGATTTTTAATTCACTTGATTTTTATATTCATTTGTTGATAGATGTGTATTTGTTGTTCATAATTTTTATTTTTACCTTTTTCTTCTTCCTCTTCTTAAAGAATACCTTTCAGCATTTCATATAATATTGGTTTGGCGGTGATGAACTCCTTTAGCTTTTTCTTATCTGTGAAGCACTTTATCTGACCTTCAATTCTGAATGACAGCTTTGCTGGATAGAGTAATCTTGGTTGTAGATTCTTGCTATTCATCACTTTGAATATTTCTTGCCACTCCCATCTGGCCTGCATAGTTTCTGTTGAGAAATCCGCTGACAATTGTGTGGGTGCTCCCTTATAGGTAGCTTACTGTTTTTCTCTTGCTGCTTTTAATATTCTCTCTTTATCTTTTGCTCTTGGCATTTTAATAATGATGTGTCTTGGTGTGGTCCTCTTTGGATTCCTATAGTTTGGGGTTCTGTGCGCTTCTTGGACTTCTAAGCCAATTTCTTTCACCAGGTGGGGAAGTTTTCAGTCACTATTTCTTCAAATAGGTTTTCATTATCTTGCTCTCTCTCTTTTTCTGGCACCCCTATAACTCAGATGTTGGTATGCTTGAGGTTGTCCCAGAGGCCCCTTACACTATCTTCAATTTTTTTTTATTCTTTTTACTTCTTTCTTTTCTGGCTGAGTGGATTTTGCTTCTTTGTATTTCAAATCTTTGACTTGATTCTTGCGGTCCTCTAGACTGCTTTTAGGTCTTTGTATAATATTTTTTATTCCAGTCAGTGTATGCTTAATTTCTAGTTGGTCCTTTTTCATATCTTCAAGGGTCTCCTTCATATCCTCAAAGGTCTCATTAAGTTCATCGGCCTTTTCTAGGAGCCTCTAGAAAAACCTTATAACTGTGGCTTTGAACTCTACATCCAGTTGTTTTTTTCCCTCCATTTCTTTCACATGCGATTTCTTTTCATGTCTCTGAATTTTGGCTGCTTTCCCGAGTTACTTGATTAGCTTTGTGTGGTAGATATCCTCTAAGGGACAGTGGCTCAGCCTCCCCAATTACCTGAGGTGGATACTCTTGGTGCAGCCCTTTATGAGTTGCACAGTCTTGTTGAAGTTAAGCCTAGATTATTGTTTTTAGCATTAGGAGGGTTTGACCTCCAGGCCAATTGGCTGTGATTATCAGCTGTGCTTAGGTTGGATGGGCAGAGTCTCTGTGCTGTGTAGTCAGCCTTGATTTCCCGTCAGCTCCGCTCTATGCGGCACCTGGGTCTCTGTGCCTGGTGGTAATGGCTGCACGCACCTCTGAGAGAAAGCTGCCACTGAGTTCTACCCACTGCCGGACAATTCAGCCTCTCCCCAAATGAGTCTGCACACTCAAAGTCTCACCCAGGGTCGTAAAACAATGCAGTCTGGTGGTTTTCTTTCTTTTTTTTCTCCTAAATGAGAGAGCAAATCATGAATCCTCTCTGCACGCTCGCGCGTTTCTGCAGTTCCCAAGTTTACACACCCTCTCCGCAAACTCGCAGACCTCTGCAGTGCCCGAGTTTCAGCATTCTTCTTCCTTACTGTCCAGTTTCACTCCTTATGAGTGTGGGTTCCCCGGACCTCGCCTGGAACTGGGCAATCAGTGCAATGGGACACCTTTGTCTCCCTCCCTGTTCGAGAAAACCAGCCGGGTATCCAGCCACCCGCCCTATCCGCTCACATGCGCATGGCTCCAAACCTCTGACTCTGCATGTATCCTCAACTCTGCCCTCCGCCACTCCTCTGAGTCACAGTGTCCTATCTTTACTTTTTAAAAAATATATATATTTTATTGATTTTTTTACAGAGTGGAAGGGAGAGGGATAGAAAGTCAGAAACATCGATCAGCTGCCTCTTGCACGCCCTCTACTGGGGATGTGACCACAGCCAAGGTACATGCCCTTGACCGGAATTGAACCCGGGACCCTTCAGTCCACAGTCCTACGCTCTATCCACGGAGCCAAACCGGTCTCGGCCTATCTTTACTTTTATTTGTGGAATTTCCACTCAGCCAGATTTCCAGTGATTCTGGATGATGTTTATTCTGTTGTTAAGTTGTAGTTTTGAAATTGTTGTGTGGGGTGGCAAGATAGGTGTTTACCTATGCCGCCATCTTGGTTCCTCGGGTAATGAATTTTAAATCTTAAGCCTAGATCGATCTCCTGGGCTCCACACTGTCTCTTCTTTTCCTTTGCTCTCTTCCCACATACCTACCTTCCTTTGGTTCTTTCATTCATTAATTCATGTATTGAGAGCTTGCTAATTGCTGGGCATTTGCATATTCAACTGCCACTCTACATCTTCAGGCATGTTCCACAGAGGCCTCAAACTCAACACAGGCAAATTTGTACTGGCACTTAGTTTCCCCCCAAACCCATGCTCTCTCCTTAGTTGTCCCAGTGGATCTTTTGGCATCAACCCATCTGCCCTATTTGAAATGGGAGGCTTTTCTGACTGTTCCCTCCTTCTCCACTAGATATCCCTTAATTAATCAAATAAATACCATCAATTCAGTCTCTCTTGATATGTCTCCAATTTGTACACTTATATGTCTCTCCAAACCACCTTCTCGATTCCAACCCTTACAATTTTCTTACTTAGGTAAATCCAACTGCCCTGACTGGTTGGTATTCCGGCCTCTGGTCTGTGCGACTCCAGCCTGGGATCCACCCTGCAGCCAGAGGGATGATACAAGACACATCCCCCCATCAGCTACTCAGTGACTCCCATTGTTTTAGGGTAAAGCCCACACCCCTTAACATGGTGTACATGACCTTCAGGACACTGCCTGCTGAAACCATTCTGTAAAGAGTCATCTTGTGCACATGCTTCTCCACTTCCAGTAGGAGCACGTAATTACAGCTGAGTCCCAGCATCTAGTAGAGTGTAAGGGGTCAATAAATGTTAAATCAAGCTAGGGAACTCTTTAATGGTTATGCGGTAACAGGGGTGCCATGTGCAAGTGATCTAAGAATAGGCACGGAATGCCTTTTCTTTCCCTTCCTCATTAGCACGAGGGTATTTTTCCTTTACCTTAAAAAAATATTTTTCCTTTTCTATTGCAAGGTAGGTTTATTATGAAGAAGACTCAAACATTACAAAGAGATACACAGTAAAAAAGGAAGTTCCCCCTCTCCATACCACTGCTGCTCTTGCCCTTGTACCTGTATCTCCTTCCAGAAATTTCCTATTCACACTCCCTCATAGTAATGCACTTATGTCATAACTATTATTAGCGTCGCTTAACACAGACGGAATAATATTAAATATATTGATTTGCATATCAGCTTTTTCCTTAATCTTGGGCATTTTTTACCAGTAGTATATGTAGATCTTCCTTATGTTTTAAAGGTCTGCATTGTACTCAATTATATGACTCTACCACACTTTCTCCAAACAGATCATTATTAACAGACATCTGGGTTATTTCCAGTTTTGAGCCATTCTACACAATGCTGTTTCTATGGTAGAGAATTAAATGTCAATCTTTATAAATATGCAAAAATCGAAAATATTAGAATATTAAAATAGATATACACTACATCCAAGTGGCATTTGTTACAAAAGATTAAATATTAGAAAACCTATTAATATATTTTACAATATTAATAGGTCAAAGGGGAAAAAATCTCCTTAGATTATTGAAAAGTAGGGATGGATATTCTCTTAATGTGATAAATGTGTATGTGTGCACAGGTGCACACACTACACTGTGCTTAGTGGAGAAGCACTCCCATAATGACCAGGAACAGGAAAAGTAAGTCCATTATTGCCATGAAAATTACTTACCGTATCATTTTCATGAAAAATTACTTACATTTTCTGAATATACTAGCTGATGTTATTACAAGAGTAACAATATGAGGCATAAAAGTCCCTTGAAACTATATTTCCAGAAAATACAAATTACTCAACTAAAAAACTATTTTTCCTTTTTAATTAATTAAAATACGTTTTATTGATTTTATTTTTTAAATATTTTATTGATTTTTTTACAGAGAGGAAGGGAGAGGGAGAGTTAGAAACATCATTGAGAGCAAAGTATCAATCAGCTGCCTCCTGCACACCTCCCACTGGAGATGTGCCACCAACCAAGGAACATGCCCTTGACCAGAATTGAACCTGGGACCTTTCAGTCCACAGGCTGAGGCTCTAGCCACTGAGCAAAACCAGTTACGGCTGTTTTATTGATTTTAGAGATGGGGAAAGGGATAAAGAGGTAGAAACATGAATGCATGCCCCCTACTGAGGATCAAGCTCACAACTCGGTCATGTGTCCGGACTGGGAATCAAACCAGTGACCTCTTGGTTCATGGGTTGACACTCAACAACTGAACCACACTGACCAGGCTATTTTTCCCTTTTTAAAAATTGAGATGTAATTCACATACCATAAATCACATCTTGATTGATTTTTAGAGAGAGAAGATGGGAGAGGGAGAGAGAGTAACATCCATCAGCTGCCTCCTGCATGCCTTCTACCAGGGATCAAGCCAGCAACTTGGACATGTGTCCTGACTGCAACCTTTCGGTTCATGGGATGACACCCAAGCAACTGAGCCAAACTTCCCTTTAAAAAGTGTGCAATTCAGTGAGTTTTTATATATTAAAGTTGTGAAATCATCACCACTAATTCCATTACATTTCATTGCCCTCCCCCTTCTCCACCCAGGAAAACCCCATACCCATTAGCAGTCACTTCACATTCCAGCACCTGGCAAACACTAATTTATTTTCTGTGCCTACGGATTTATCCTGGGATATTTAATATATAATTGACCCTTGAGCCACTCATATTTGAACTGCACAGGTCCACTTATATGCATTTTTTCAATAAATACCTGTACTGTTTTGGTCCATGGTTAGAAGTCTGGGGATGTGGAAGGCAATTGTATACATTGATCTATGCCATTTTGTTTTATTATTTATTATATTTTATTATTTTTTAATCTTCACCCAAGGATAGGAAGAAAGACAGAGAGAAACACCAATGTGAGAGAAATACAATGATTGGGGGCCTCCTGCAGGAGCCCTAACGGGCCTAGGCTGGGGAGGAGGCTGCACAGAGGTTTGTGGCCTTCACAGGAATCACACCTGGGACCTTTCAGTCTCCAGGCCAGTGCTCTATCCACTGAACAAAACTGGCTAGGGATCCCTTGCTACTCTTAAATAGGAAGACGGAACATCATAATTAGATCAATTCTCCTCTATTTTTTTTAATCTTTATTGTTCCGTTTATTAATTACTTTGTTTCCCTTTATTCCCCCTATAGCTCCCCTCCACCCAGTACCCATTCCACTCTCCGCCCTCATCTCCCCCCACTGTCCTCTCCCATAGTTGCATGATTTTTGTCCAGTCTCTTGCTGCACCTCTCACACCCCTTTTCTCCCCAAGAATTGTCAGTCCATTCCCTCTCTATGTCCATGTCTCTGTTATATTCACCAGTTTTTCCTGTTCATCAGATTATTAATTCACTTGATTTTTAGGTTCATTTATTGATAGATGTGTATTTGTTGTTCATAATTTTTATTTTTACCTTTTTATTCTTCCTCTTCTTATAGAATACCTTTCAGCATTTCATATAATGTTGGTTTGGTGGTGATAAACTCCTTTAGCTTTTTCTTATCTGTGAAGCACTTTATCTGACCTTCAATTCTGAATGATAGCTTTGCTGGATAGAGTAATCTTAGTTGTAGATTCTTGCTGTTCATCACTTTGAATATTTCTTGCCACTCCCGTCTGGCCTGCATAGTTTCTGAAGAGAAATCCGCTGACAATCGTATGGGTGCTCCCTTATAGGTAACTGTTTTTCTCTTGCTGCTTTTAATATTCTCTGTTTGACTTTTGCCCTTGGCATTTTAATTATGATGTGTCTTAGTGTGGTCCTCTTTAGATTCCTATATTTTGCACTTCTTGGGCTTTTAAGTCAATTTCTTTCACCAGGTGTGGGAAGTTTTTGGTTACTATTTCTTCAAATAGATTTTCATTATCTTGCTCTCTTTTTCTGTCACCTCTATAATTTGGATGTTGGTATGCTTGAGGTTGTCCCAGAGGCTCCTTACACTATCTTCAATTTTTTGGATTCTTTTGGCTTCTTGCTTTTCCGGCTGAGTAGATTTTGCTTCTTTGTATTTCAAATCTTTGACTTGGTTCTTGCAGTCGTCTGGACTGCTTTTAGGTCTTTGTATAATATTTTTTGTTTCAGTCAGTGTATGCTTAATTTCTAGTTGGTCCTTTTTCATATCCTCGTAGGTCTTGTTCATTTCTTTGTAGGTCTCGGCCTTGTCTAGGAGCCTCTTGAAAAACCTTATCACCATGGTTTTGAACTCTATGTCTAGTTGTCTTTTTCCCTCCATTTCTTTCACAACTGATTTCTTTCCATTTCTCTGCATTGTGGCTGCTTTCCTGAGTTGGCCCATTAGCTTTGTGTGGTAGATGTCCTATAAGGGACAATGGCTCAGCCTCCCCAGTTACCTGAGGTGGATACTCTTGGTGCAGCCCTTTAGGGGTTGTACAGTATTGTTGAAGTTAAGCCCAGCTTATTGTTGTTAGCATTAGGAGGGTTTGACCTCCAGGCCAATTGATTGTGAGGGTAAGCTGTGTTCATGTTGGATGGGCGGAGTCTCCCCGCAGAGCAGGCAGCGGCAGCTCCACCCTTTGCAGCACCCTTTGCAGCACCAGGGTCTCTGTGCCGGGTGGCAATGGCTGCAGGCACCTCCGAGAGAGAGCTGCCGCCGATCTCCACCCACTGCTAGGCAACTCAGTCTCTCCCCAAATGAGTCCGCACCTCCAAAGTCTCGCCCAGGGTTGCAACACAATGCAGTCTGGTGGTCTCCCGAGCAAGGGAGCAAGTCAAGAGTCCTCTCTGTGCGGTCACGCACTTCTGTTCCCAAGTTTACACGCAAACTGCTGTTCCAAGTTTACATGCACTCTCCACAAGCTCACAGACCTCTGTTGCGCCGGGCTTCAGCATGCTTTCCCACTGCCTAGTTCTACCCCATATGAGTGTGGGCTCCCCGGACCTTGCCTGGAACTGGGGAATCAGTGCAGTGGGACGCCTCCGCCCTCCCCGTTGGAGAAAACCAGCCGGGTTTGCAGCCTCCCGCCCGCTTCGTTGTCACGCAGGACTCCAAACCTCTCTCCACGCATATCTTCAATGCTGCCCTCCGCCACTCCTCTGAGTCACAGTGTCCTATCTTTACTTTTATTTGTGGAATTTTCACTCAGCCAGCTTTCCAGTGATTCTGGACGATGTTTGTTCTGATGTTAGGTTGCAGTTTTGGAATTGATGTGTGGGGCAGCAAGATAGGTGTTTACCTGTGCCGCCATCTGGGTTCCTCCTCTCCTCTCTATATTAATATATAAATAACATAACTCAAACACAAATATCTCCTCAGATTAGAGCCAGACTAACTTTAACTAAAGCTCATCTGAAAAGACAATACAGAATTATGGTTTTACACACAGACTCAGGCTTCCAGGGTTCCCATCCTGGCACACTGTTTATCCTTAGACAAATTAACAACTCTCTGTGTCTCAGATGCCTCTTTCCACCAAAGGGGATGATAACTTCTACCTGGCAGGGTTGTCAGGAGGATTACGTGTATTAAAATGCATAAAGCACTTAAAATAGTACCTGGTGTATAACAAATGGTCAATAAGTGCTAATCACTAACATTAGTTGGGAAAATAACAATTCAAGAATAGGTGGTAAAAAATATTTTTAAAAAGTTATGAGGGCCTGGCCAGTCTGGCTCAGTGGCTGAATGTCAACCCAGGAACCAAGAGGTCCCCGGTTTGATTCCCAGCCAGGGCATGTGCCCAGGTTTCAGACTCAATCCCCAGCAGGGGGCTTGCAGGAGGCAGCTAATCCATGATGTTTCTCACTGATGTTTCTATCTCTATCTTCTCCTTTCCTTTCCCTCTGAAAATCAATAAAAACATATTAAAAGAAAACATTTTTAGGGAGGTCTAGCTGTACTGTGATATTAAAATAGCACAGTGCTGGTCAATCAGAATTAAAACAGGCAGATCAATGAAAGAGAAGAGAGGATCCAGAAACCCAAATGCATATGGAAATTCAGAAAATGATAAAGGGGGCATTTCAAATTAGTGTAGAAAAGGAGAGGCATTCATTATCAGTGATTCTTGGACAAAACTCCCACTTCACTCCTTATAAAAAAATACATTCCAGATGAAGTAAAGATTTAAATAAAAAATAAAACTACAAACACTAAAATATGATGAAATTATTTAATAATCTGAAGGTAGTATAACTCCAGACCTAGAAGCCATAAAAGAAAAGATTGATAATCCAAACTTATGAATTTTAGTAAGACAAAAGATAAAATACCATAAACAAAACCAAACGACTAATAACCTGGAAAAAATTATAACATAATCACAAAGGGCTGGTCTCCTTAATATGACCAATGATGCAACAGCAAAAGCCAAGAAAAATCACAGCAGATAAATCACAAAAAGGAAATACAAACTCTTCTCTGTCTGTAAAGATGCTCAGTTTCACTCATAATAAAAGACATGAAACTACAACTAGGAATATTTTTTAAAAATATATTTTATTGATTTTTCACAGAGAGGAAGGTAGAGGGATAGAAAGTCAGAAACATCGATCAGCTGCCTCTTGCACCCCTCCAACTGGGGATGTGCCCGCAGCCAAGGTACATGCCCTTGACCGGAATCGAACCTGGGACCTTTCAGTCCGCAGGCCAACACTCTATCCACTGAGCCAAACCAGTTCGGCTAGGAATATTTTTTGATAACATGTGAGCTGTGGGGAAATGGACACTCACAGATTGCTGGTGAGAGTAAAATGGTACAGTCTCTATGAAAGCAATTTAGCAATACCTATAAAGAATGCACAAACTAACTAACTTTTGACCCTACAGTTTAACTACGTAGGAATAGACTTGCACTTGTGTACAAGAATGTAAGAACAAGGATGTTCACTGAGTTATTGTTTGTAATAGGAAAATATTGGATACCTGAATGCCAAACTATTGGGAGCTGTTAAATCTCCATGATACACATGTACAGTGGAACAAGGCAGCTTTACCTGCCTTAATAGAAGGAGCAAGTATACCTCAATCTGGAGTTGGGGGGACGAGAAGAGATAAACCAAAGAACTTACATACTCATATGCATAGCCTATGGACACAGGCAATAAGAGTAGTGAAGACCTGGGGGGATGTGTGTGGGGGGGGGAGGGGAGGGGGGAATGGAGATGGGAGATATCTGTAATACTATCAACAATAAAAATATATTTAAAAAGAAAAAAATAAAGAGAAAGGGGAAAAAAGAGTTAGTATACTATCAATTGTGTATCACCTAAGTGAGCGACATCAATAAACACACAAGACAATAGATATAAAAATGCTAACATGTGCATAAAACCTGAAAATATTTCCAAGAAATTATTTTCACTAGTGGCTTACAGACTGGGATACAGGAACAATAAGGGCGTTTACTGTTCCTTGTACCTTTCTTGACAATTTCAGATTTTGTATTTTTTGCATGCATGAAGTTTGTTACAATGAATTTTTAAAACTCCACTTATTCACTAATTTGCTCCCATTTAATGAGGTGGAATCCTAATCTTGTGCAAAGGTATAAATGGTCAGAGGAGGTACCGGATGGTAATCTCTGCCTGGAGGAGCTGAGGGCAGAGGGGACCTGAGACCTCTGCACAGGAATCTAGGGGACGGGAGCGGGCCTTCTTATCTGAAATACAGGTTCTGGGCGCCGCCTCCGATCGCCTGAATCACAGTCCAAGAATGACGCCCAGAAACCTGCATTTCTGACAGCATTCCACGAGGATTTCCCGTTACAATTTTGAAGCCCTCTGGGCGGGAGAGGCAGCAAAGGGAGGAGAGATGCGTTTTCTGGTCTGTCCTCGCCCCTCCACAGCAGTCAGGTCGCGATCCGGACAGGAGAGTTTCCGCCCTGGGCTGAGGGCAGCTCCCCCAGAGCACCCGAGACGCGGCCTCCCCGCAATCTCCTTTCAGGACACCCCGCGAGGCCAGATTCCCAAGGTGCATAATGGATTTCCCGCCGCCGCCCGGGGCCGCTCTTCCCAGTTCCCGGATTAGATTCCTGGTCGGCTGTGCCCAGGCCCTGAGACACCGGCCCGGGCGGCTGGGGTGCTGCGAAAGCCCCGTGATTGGCTGTAGGGAACGGGGCCGCAGAAGCCGAGTGCAGAGGGGAAGATCACGGAGGAGCGGAAGCGTTCAACAGTTCAGGAAAAGGAGAGGAAGGAGAGAAAAGACAGGATTTATAATAAATTTGCGAGGAAAAATATCTCGACTCCGCCGGGACTCGAACCCGGAACCTTTGAATGCCTTCAACCTCTAGAAGTCCAATGCGCTATCCATTGCGCCACGGAGCCACCTGTTGGAGCCTCCGCGCAGCTGCTGTGTTAAACCAGAGGCGAGGGCTCGGCGCCGTTCTCCATGCCCTTCTGGCCGTCCGTCTGCGTAGCCGAGACCGTGCCAGCCGGGCCGCAGGCACCCGTTCGTCCTCCCGCGGCGGCCGCCTCTCACCGAGATCCACGCGGCCACAAGCCGCCGGTCCCGGCTGGTCGGTCCGAGGGCAGCCGCAGCCGGATCTCCGGACCTTCCGAGCCGCCGCACCCCGCCGCGCAGGACAAATCACCGCGGGCTTCCTCCCCGGCTCCCTTCCTGCCCGAGCGCCCCGCCTACCGGGTCCCCTGCCCCGGCGATGCGGGCTCCGGGCCGGCCGTTGCGCCGTTGAGCCAACGCCGGCCACTTACGTCGCACCTTTGAGCGGCGGCTCCGAGCGGCGGCTCCGAGCGGGTCCCGGGCTCTCCTCTGGCCGCCGGCGGCCCAAACCCGCCTCTCTGAGCGCGGGCGCGGCGACGCCTGTGTGCGGGCTTGTGAGTGCTTATTTGCGCGGGGCTGGCTGGAACGGGGTTGGGGTTGCATGTCGCTCCCCACAGACCCGGAGCCAAATTTCGGAGGCATCCGGGCTCTGGTGGGCTGAGAGAGGCGACGCGCCCCCACCCGCAGCATTCGCGGGGCCCTGCCCCAGGGCCGGGAGCTGCCCCGCGGGCGCCGCTCAGCCGCCAAGCCCGCGCTCCGGAGCTCGCGGCTGCGTGGGCGGCAGCCCTGCGGGGGACTGCGCGCGGGGGCGCGGGGATTCTCGGGGGTGGCGGGCGCCGAAGCCAGAGCCTGCTCAGAAGGGCGCGTTCGCCACGAATCAGGGGAGTGATTTCGAAGCGGTGGGCGACTCTTCAGTGCCCCAGTTATCCCCATCTTTACGACTTTGAAGCCACTTGAAATAGAAGATCTAAATAAAAACTGCGTGGTTGCTATGCAACCACTGCTGCAGGACGAAATCCCTCGCCTCCCGGTCCAATCAGCTTGCCCCCTTTCCAGCCCCGCCTCTGTGGAAATTGCGGAGCCGCCGCTGTGCGCTTTCTGCAGCCTGGTCCACTGCACCGACCCAGCATCAGCCTCAGCCCACCGGGGTCCGCGCCATTCCTCCCGGTCCAGCAAACCTGTCCAGCATCACCAGGCATCGAAGCAGTTTCAATCAGTGTTCTAAAGAGAGAAAGGGAGATCCTAGTGCCCTGGGGATCTTATGTAACAACAACACAATACGATGAGCAGGTCCTATTGTCCCCTTTATAAAGAAGGGAAGCTGCAGAAAAAAAAAAAAAAAAAAAAAAAAAAAAAGGTTAGCTTGGCCGGTGTGGTTCAATGGTTGAGCATCAGGTTGCTGGATAGATCCCCAGTAGGGGGCGCGCAGGAGGCAGCTGATCAGTGATTCTCATCACTGATGTTTCTATCTCTCCCTCTCTTAAATCAATAACAATATATTTAAAAATAAAATGGGATGTGACTTTCAATCACACGAATTTAAACAAATTACTATGGAACTCTGCAATGTGCCCGACAATGGTGGCATCTCAGAGTCTTCACTGGTCCTTGGGGTTGAACATGGCAGGACAGGGGAAGAGAAGTGCTCAGTGCCCCGTAGGAGTACCACGCGGAGGAATTTGGCTTGGCCGTGGTGGAGCCACGCTCCAGCGATGAGTCATTGGCATGAGTAAATAACAACATAGACTCAGAAAAGTTATGGCAAGGGGAATTGGGAAAGAACCCTCGTGTTAAGGAAAAGGTATGTGTGTCCTTAATTTCACTTAATGAATCAGAGAATTTTAGACACTTAATTCCAAACTCCTTATGTCATGGAAAACGTTACCAAGATACAGGGTCAGGAGGCTTGTGTGACAAACTGTGAGCAGTCAAGGTTGTACCTCTCTGGCGTGACAATCAAAAGCCTGGGAAAGCCACAGCAGAAGGAGGGCTGCATGCGTTCTCTGACAATAAGCAGTTTGTCGTGAGTCTGTCTTCAACGGCAGCAATGTAAAAGGGGTGAGGATGTGTATTTAGTTGCCATCTGAGGCGGGAGATAGAGTTGGCTTGGTCTCCGCCTTGGCTAAATCTCAGAGATTAATTTTCACGGGCGGTACATACACTGGACAGTGGCCATTATACAACCCGAATCAAGCATTCCTGCAGGAAAAAGAATGACCACATTACCGCGTCTTTCCTGCCATCAGAGGGAGCCAAAGCATGGACTGTAACCACCTATGAGCTTGCTGTTCTCTGCACTTCTGGACAGTAGAACCTTAAATTAAACCCTACTTCACTTTGGTGTTTAAAATTTAAATCCATTATACCATTGGGAATCTGTAATAACACTTTTCATGTTTGTACAGCATAATTATTTTTAAGTGACGATGTTTTTCTGTTTGCATGCTTGGAAGCAGCTTCAGCCTTCCCCAGAAGATCTAGAAATCTACTATTATATATTTTCACTGGCTTGGCTTTGCTCCAGAGGGAGAAGGTAGTTGGAGTACCAGTTTAATTCAACTCAGCGAGCATTTAAGGAGGATATAGTTGGGTCTACTGTGGGACACACAGTGGAAGTTGAGATACAATTCGAGACTTCAAATTCCTTGTGAGAAATATGACCTATGAATGTGGAACAATAGGCAAATACCAAGATAGTATATGAAAAAGGGGCAAAATGTGATTGGACAACCTTACCAGTAAAATATTTTTGAACTTATACTCACAAATAGAAAACACTTACTACTATTCTAATTATAAACATAACCTCCCCCCCTAAAAAATTTTTTTTTAAAGTGTGAGATTTTAAAAAACGAAGACCTGTAGAGGTCAGGGACACAGGTTGTGGAGTCAGACTCCTGGTGTGCACATCTTGGAATCTGCCTCCTATTTGCAAGACATGATTTTTTAACTTCTCAGAACCTTTTCCTCATCTGAAAAACACTAAAACTGTGAGGATTACAGGAATTAGACCTTGCAAAATTTTATCTCAGTCCTGGCACGTGATAAGTATGTAACAAATTTTTGCTGTTATTAGCAAGCAACTCTCAATAAAGAAATCTCTCATCTTGCAGGAACAAACCAAAATTCAGACACAGCATCAGCTAAATTTGTTGCAATCCAAGGAACATTCTCTGCCTCCCTACCCTACTCCTACTTGACTGTAGACGTCATGTCATGTCTTCTACCAAACAGAACACCCAGCTTCTCAGACTGGAAACATCTATTTTCAGTTTCATGATTTTCTCACAACTCTCTCCTCAAGAACCTTATGTGGATTTGTATTTTCATCCATCTCCAACCATCTATTCCCCAAAACAAAGGTATGGGCCATCCCTAAAGGACTTAGGAAGATTTGTCTCTTGCCGAACGAAATCTACTTGAAGTATTTACATGTTGGCTTTTTTCATCCTAAAGATAAATAAATAAATATCTTAGTGCTGATTTTAAGCCAGTAACCAAGCCATACGAGGTGGCAATATGGGAATAGGGGAAGGGAAAGGAAATTTTCCAGAATGAAGGAATTTGGACATTAAGATAGGACAGAGAGACAAATGGGTCTTTACGGTGGTTTAGTTGGGACTGAGGGAGATAAGGTTGGGCAGGAAGGATTGAGTCCAGTATGGCAAAGAGGATACGGGCAGAGTCGATTCAGGAGGAGGAAAGTGCCCTTAGCCAGTTTGGCTCAATGGATAGAGTGTTGGCCCACAGAAGGGTCCTGGTTCGATTCCAGTAAAGAGCAGGAACCTCATTTGCAATCTCAGTCAGCCAGGAGGCAACCAATTGATGTTCCTCTCTCACATTGATGTTTCCCTTTCTGTCTCTTCCTCTCCCTTCCCCTCTCTCTAAAAATCAATGGGAAAATATTCTTGGGTGAGTACCAAACAAATTAAACAAACAAACAAACAAACAAAAATGCAACAGGCACTGGGAAGCTATTCCTTTTGTCATGAGAAGGATGTGCTTTAGGGTGATTAGTTTAGGGAATGATGTGCAGGCTGAATTGAATGGTTGGAGTGGGTCAGGGAGAATATTACATCCCAATTAATCTGTACTTGGTGTTATTACTATGACTTCATCTCTTCAGCAAGTAGTGATTGAGGGTCTAGTTGAACTAGAAAGAAAAAAGATGTGCCTGGCTTACAGCCTAATAGAAATAATGACAGGCACACAACTGTGATGCAGGGTGAAAAGGTTTCCAAGTGAGAGAGATGCAGTGGTATCAGACTTTCAGGGAAAGAGAGAGATCACAACCTGAGAGGGGTAATCAGGGAGAGGGCTGCATTTGGAAAGGGCTATTGAACCTTGTTGCCTCGGGGGAGTGAAGAAGTTAGGACAGGCTAGGAAGCAGCAGAGGCTGCGCATTCCAATGCGCAGTGTCTCAAAGAGCCCAGGGGAAGGACACAGCCGGAGGGATGCTCTTTGTTTTACTGTTCTCTGATTCTTGCCCACTTTCAACCCTTGGAATGATCCATCCCAAGCATTTTATATCTTCAAGGTGTCAGGAAGACAATCTGAAGCAGCCGCCAATGTGCTGGCTGAAAGTCCCCTTTTGCTCTGGAATATCTATCCCTGACTACAGATGATTTGCTTTTGTATTCCTGACAGTGTGATGACATAGCTGTGAAGTCATTTGTATAGCGGTGGGGTCACTATGGCTTTTTTCTCAGCTTGCCAGTAGCAGAGTTGAAAACCCCAGAAAGGAAAGGCCTAAATATTGAGTTCTCCACCACAAGCAATGAGGAGGCATAAGAAGAGGGGCCAGCCTTTCCCTTCTGTTTCTCTGTGAAATCCTACTTGGCAGCCAAGAGTTTGTCTTTTTAAAAAATCATTTATTGGGTAAATTAAAGAGATAGAAAAAGTAATTCCTAGAAGAAATGGGCTTAGGAAACAAGTTATAGAGGTAAAGGAAGTGCCCTTGGAGCTTGGGAGTGAGGAAGCTAATGGTAACCTGTCTGAGGCAGGGCAGGGGAGGAGGAAGAGAAAGGGATGGGGGCTCGCTTCCTGGAGGGAGAGCTGGATTTGTCACTTTTAAGCCCGTGGTAAACAATAATCACAAGTGGAAAGACTGGCAGGAATTGTCATAGAGGATTCTATGGTAGAGCCTTGAACATGGCTCAGACCAGTGTTGAAAGAGTGCACAAGTGGTTGGATTAATTATTAGGCTACAATATGACTAGGGCTGATACCCAGCTGGTAGTGCCCATAAGGACCAAGGTCCATTCCCATTGGTCAAATCTCCACTCTACTGGGCTGGCACCCCCACTGTACATTAGTCATTAGAGATAGCTCCTAGTTTGGGAGTACATGGCTCCACATGGCAAACTGGGTTACAAAGAAATGTTTCGAACTCAATTAATAATAGGACATATTCTTAGGACTGGTTAGAACCTGATTGGCTGGGACTCAACCTGATAATCTCAGGGCTGCAATAAGGTAGATCTTGGAGAAAGTATTGGGATTTAAAGTAGATCAAACAGAATGGATGAATTTAGCTCCTGAGTAAATCTGGAGGTGAAACCTGAGAGCAACAAAGGGGTACAAAGACCAGGAGCAAGAGATGGATGGGCAGGGGCTCAGTGAAGTTGAAGGCAATGAAGAAGGAATAAGAGGGAGGACGACGTGTCAGGTAAGTTCAGCCATAAGGGACAGACATTTCAGTGAACTAAAGTGCAATTCTGGAGGTGAGCCGTCCACAGCTGATATGGCAGCTTCAGGGACATCGGAATTCCAGACGCCGGGCTTGCTGCGTCACCACCCTCATCATGTTGCTTCTACCTCCTGGTCAAAGGTGGCAGCTCAGACTCCAGCCAGCTGTACGAGGAAGGAGCGCGGTGAGCATGCCCCTACCTTCAAGGCAGGTTTCTCAGTCTTGGTACTTTGGCATGTGGGGCAGATAGTTTACTGTTTTGGGGGCTGCTCTGTGCAGGATGTTTAGCAATATCCTTGACCTCCACCCACCAGGTGGCAGTGTTACTTCCTCCTTCCCAGGTGTGACAAAAATTTCCCCAAATGTTGCCAGATGTCTGTGTTGGAGATGGAGGGCTGAGATGGAGGGGTGTGTGTGCGTGCACAAAATCTCCCCAGATAGTGAATCAATGCTTTTAGTTGATTTCCCCAATCTGCACTGATCCCTCTGCTTCCATGCGTTGATCAGAATTTAGTCACAAAGGCAACTCTTGGTCACAAGGAGCTGGGAAATGTAGTCTTTGTTCCAGGCAGCTAAAAAGTCAGGATTTCTCTTACTAGGAGGAAAGCAAGAAGCGATACTGAGAAATAATGCAAGAGCAGGGACTCGGACAGGCTTTGGCTGTTTTGTCCCCGATCATGTTAAGGATGGAACAGCCTTAAGCAGGAAAACATGTGATTACAACTGCAGACAATGGCATCCTGGATCCATGAGGTAGAAACTCCCCTCACAGAGACTGAGCCCTCAGCGGAGAAAGGTGAGCACTCTGTTCCTGCTTTCAGCATGTCGCCTTCATTCAGGTTAGGAGTCTGTTACAAGGCACTGTATTTCCTAGTTGCCCTTGACTACGGGCTACTGCTCTTTGTTTTATTCCCTATGAAATGGCCGCAGTGCAGTGTCTTCCCTTCCTCCCTCCCTTCTCTTCTTCTCTCCCTTCTTCCTGTCTTCCCTTTAAATGTACTAATAAGAGGACTGAATATTGACTCAGGAGACCTGAGACCTGGCCTGGTCCTGCCACTAACTTAGGGTAAGTCACTCAACTTCTCTGGCTTCAGTGTCCTCTATAAAATCAGGGCTGGCCAGGAGATTCCTAGTTCTGTAGCTCTAAGATGCTTTGCTTCTCCGAGGTCTACAGGACTGTGGGACCAGCAGAGAGCGCCCTTCCATGATGAGTAGCATCAAGAAAGCCCGTGGCTGGCTGGGTCTCTCTCTAGACGCCCCTGTGGGGGAAAATCCCAGCCTGGCAGATGCCACCTAGATTCCCCACACGGGCTCCACATAGGCCTGCTTTGGATAATGGCCCACTTGTCTTGCTAAATCTCTCCAGCACAAATCATACCATACGTGTCATTACAACCTGTCCTTGTGCCAGCGTTGGGCTCCCAGCTAACGTTGACTTGGCCCTTGTGGTGGCACAGCTGGCCTTAGGAGGCTTTGTTTCATTTTCAGATGCCCAGGACCTGTTCAAATTCTGTTTCTTTAAGCTAACATGTTTTCATTTCTTTATTTGTTCAATAAACGCTTTTGAGCACCTGCTGCTCTGCGGGGCCCCAGGACTACCAAAACAAACAAGCCACAGACCCTCCCTTTCTGAGCTGGCACTGGACATGGCCTTCCTGGTCTTCCACGCTCTTTCCCCACCCGGCTCTCCAGCCTATTTCCCTTCACCAGCTACGTGGCTCTGCTTGGGTTCCTCTCACCCAGCACAACACACACACTCACTCACTCACTCATACACACACCGCACATACACACTCACTCACTCATACACACACCGCACATACACACTCACTCACTCATCTCATACACACACCGCACATACACACTCACTCACTCACTCATACACACACACACACACACACACACACACACACACACACACAACTACCTCTCCGCTTGGCTGTGGTTTCCTCATTCTTGAAGTTTCAGCGGAAATGTTCCATCTTTAGGGAAATGCTCTCTGTCACATCCCTGTCTCACCCCTGACCCCAGGATAATGTGCTCCTCCCTCACATATGCCTACAACAGCACCCTGACTTCCCTTTTCAACACATTTACCGTCTTGTCACTGCTCCCGAAGTTTCTCCCTCAGGATGTGAACTCTGTGGCAGAGCTGAGGAGCCAGGTCTCTCCCCATCACCACCGGATCACTTCCTGGCAACAATTGAAGCATGAACCAATACATGGGTGAATGCAGATGTCAGAGGAAGAGACATAGAGACAAGCATAGTTTGTCACGAGCTATACCAGGAATGTGAGCAAAGGCTGGTAGAGTAAAAAGAGCCCCCGGCCTCTGGGAAGGGACGGAGATGTGTACCTGGTCTTAAACGAGTAGGAATGAGAAAAGAGCAGCAGAGCGGAAAGAGGAAATGGCCAGAGTGAAGACAGCAGCGGGGCCTCTCTGGCAGTCTCAGGGCCCGGGAAGGTCAGTGAGGCCCACCTGGAGGGTCTAGGGCCAGCAGGGGGAGCTGTGAGCTCTCAGCCCTCAGCTGGCGTTCGCATTGGAGCACCTGCCCACTCACTGCCTCTGCTCTGCCTCCCCCAACCGTCCTCCACCACCCAGACACCTTGCTTAAGACTTTCAGAAGCTCTGGGTCTGGACCCTTAGGGGGCAGGCCATTCGAGAGAGCAGAATTCTCCTTCTCTCCTTCTCTCTTCCTTTCCTCCTTCCTTTCATACCTGACCAACTTCAACTCATGTTTCCTGAACTCTTTCTCTGTGTCAAGAATTGGAGAGAGAAGTTTCTTCCTCACTCTCTTGGAAGCTTTGAAAGATAAATCCGGCCCAAACCCAGAAATGGAATCCCTGGGCCGGAGCGATGGTTGGGGCAGTAGAGGGCTGGGGCGTGGGCAGCGGGGCCAGACACGGACTCTGGCTGCACCCTGAAGGAGGCTGCTCAGAATGGAAACGGAGGAAAGAAAGTGCAGAACAGCCCCCGTCATGTTGCATGCCCTTTAAATGACGTTCTGTCCCTGCTCCCTGTGGCCTGTGGCTGTGTGAGCACTCAGGCAGTGAGGACTGACTCTGGGGAAGGAGGAGGCTGAGCTCAGAGGGTAAAGGAGCGTCTGGAATCCCCGCCCGGAGAGGCAGGCGGAGACTGCAGAAAGCGGGGACTGTGACCTTGCTTGGTTTCTCCTGCTGCGGTGACCTCTGGAACGTTCTCTGAAGAGAGCTTAACTTTGAAAGGGGTTGGCTGCTCTTTCTCCTTCAGGGAGAAGCTTAAGCCTGAAAGTGCATCACCTCACTGCAGGTGGGGGAGAGGGCGCCAAGAGCGGCTGCTTCTCAGCTTCTCGGAACAAACCAGTGGGGCAGGATGGGATCCGAAGGCCAGGCTGCCCACACACCGCACTGCAAGCTGAAATGCGCGCTGGGGAGCCACCGGCTAAGGTGGGGGCTCAGAGGTGACAGCACCGGAGAGGAGACTGCAGCCCTGAGGTCGATTCGGGGACATCGGATTCTCATTCATATATTTATCTCGTATCATGGATACTGGCTCCCTAATTTGACCTTGGGTATTGAGAAAACGTCACTCACTTCTCTGTCACCAGGGGATCCATCCCAGAGCTGACTAAGCCCACGTAGGGGTCGTGGTCAGCTCATGTGCATTTGGGTGAATTGCAGGGGAGTGGAGGAGGGGTGACGGCACAAACAAAACCCGAGTCTGCAGCTCTCAGCCCCGACAAAACTGCCTCTCAGGATCTTCCTCCGCACAGTGGAGCTCTCCCCTGGGGAGGGACGCCCCTCAGCCAGAAGGAAACTTCAAATCCAGATTAAATGCATTTCTTTCTTTCCTTCTTTCTCTCTCTCTCTCTCTCTCTCTCTCTCTCTCTCTCTCTCTCTCTCTCTCTCTCTTTCTTTCTTTCTTTCTTTCTTTCTTTCTTTTTTTTATGAGACAGAAGAGAGGAGGAGGAGGAAAGGCCCTGGCAGGCAGCTCTGAGCTTACTGTACAGAGGGCACCAAAAAAATGTCATTTGAAGAATGGGCAGAGGAGACAAAGAGGTTAGTGTGACAGGAAGCCAGGGAGGAATACAGCCAGGAAACAGAGTGGGAGGGAAAGAGGGCCACAGAGAGCGGAGGAGACCTTTGCCAGGAGGAGGTGGAAGAACAAAGGGGACAGGGATGATGCATCTCAGCGTGTGGGTGGCTGGGATGGAAGGCAGAGCTGCCAGATCGGAGCCCCGCTCCGTGTTTCTTCCAACGCTGAGTTTCGTGGGGGCCTGGAGAGTAACAGCCCGAGTTGGCGGGTCCAGCCAGCCCTCTCAGATGCATTGTCCTGCACAGAAAAAAGGGCGGGCCCCCTTCTGGTTCTCTTAGCTGGAGTCGGCCTCCCCCTGCCAACGGCCATGGGTGAGCCCCGCTGCCAAGCATCACTTTCCTGAGGGGCAGCAGCGCGGAGAGTTCGGAAGAATAATGTGGAGAGAAGTTGTTTCTGTCCATACTGTTTTGTCCTTTGGGAGAGGACATGTACTGGCAGGACAGCTCACAAGACTAGAGCAAGGGCCCCGGAGGAAGGAATGGGGTGGAGTGGCCAGGCCGTGTGGCCAGGCCTGGGCTGACGGCCCAGAGCTCATTTGTTCATTCAACAAACACTTGTCGAATGTCTGCTAGAACAGAGCAAAGACAAAGCCTCTGTCTCTTGGATTCCGGTTCGCATTCCGGTTGGGGTGATGGGCCAGCGAATGGCACGTGCTCTGTAGGAGTGTCCCACAGGCGCCTTGGTGGTGTGGTTTGGCTTGCTTGGTTTTGGTGGTCTTCACTGTTCAACCAGATTGAGGCTGCTTGGGGCCAGTCTCCTCAGCTCTGACACAACCATACGGAGCAGAAGCACAGAAGCACATCAATACTAACTTCCTTTTGCACAATGTTTTACGCATTTTGTTTTCCTTCCTGCATTTCCAAAATAGTCAATAATCCTTCCAGGGATAGGAGGGAACAGACGGCCCCTGTGGGCGGGCTTCTCCAGATGGAGGCACATCGGCCGCCTCCCTGGTGTCTCTTCCCTCAGCGTCTTCCCCTGACTCACCCTCCTGCGCCCCTGGGGGAGTCTTTATAACACGCCAATCTCATCATGTGATTCCGGCTTTAAAGTTTTGATAATTGGCTGGGGTGCTTTTGACTCTCAAGGAGTAGAATGCTGCCAGCGAGGATGTAGGACCAGGAAAGCCTGAGAACCCAGTGGCTGGGAGCACAGCTTTTAGAGTCAGCCTGAGTTCAAACTGCACCTCTGCCACGTCTGAGTCACGTGAAAGGTCAAGCCACTTGACTTTTCTTTCAGACTTATTTCCTCATTTGTAAAATGATTAAAAAAAAAAAAAGAAACCAAATAAATAAACAAAAACACCCCCATCTCACTAGGTAGCTGTGAGGTCAATCTAATGAGGCAATATGATAACATACTAGAGGCCCGACACAAAATTTGTCCAAGGAGCTCGGCCCTCGCAGCCTTGGCTTCGTCCAGAAGGTCATCTGGAAGGACATCTGGAAGGTGTTTGGTTGTCTGGTCTAATTAGCATTTTATGCTTTTCTTGTTATAGATACAGAGCACTTAGCACAGTGCTCAATAATTGGTAGCTTTAAAAAATCCATGAAATATTAATGAAAGAGCATGTATGAATATTTGCATAACCCATCAACACAGACAATAGTGTGGTGAAGGCCTGGGGAGGGGGCAGGAGTGGGGTGGAGGGGCTCAATGGGAGGGCGAAGGGGGACATCTGTAATACTTTCAACAATAAAGATACATTTTTAAAAATCCATGGAGCTAAGACCAGTTTGGCTCAGTGGACAGAGCAGTCGGCCTGCGGACTGAAAGGTCCAGGGTTCGATTCCGGTCAAGGGCATGTACCTGGGCTGCGGGCACATCTCCACTAGGGGGCGTGCAAGAGGCAGCTGATCGATGTTTCTCTCTCATCGATGTTTCTGACTTTCTATCCCTCTCCTTTCCTCTCTGTAAAAAAAAAAAAAATCAATAAAATATATTTTTTAAAAATCCATGGAATATTATTAATTATACTAGAGGCCCAGTGAACGAAATTCATGCATGAGTGTGTGTGTCCCTCAGTCCAGCCTGCACCCTCTCCAATCTGGGACTCCTCGAGGGATGTCTGACTGTTCGTTTAGGCCTGATCCTAATGGTAGAATCGGGCCTAAATGGGCAGTTGGACATCCCTCTCACAATCCAGGACTGCTGGCTCCAAACTGCTCACCTGCCTGCCTCCCTGATTGCCCCTAACTGCTTCTGCCTGTCAGCCTGATCACGCCCTAACCACTACCCTGTCAGCCTAATTGATGTCTAACTGCTCCCCTGACAGCCTGTTTGCCCCTCACTGTCCTCCTCTGCAGACCTGGTCATCCCCAACTCCCCTCCTCTGCTGGTCTGGTCACCCTAACTGCCTTCCCCTGCTAGCCTGGTCACCCCTAGCTGCCCTATCTTGCAGGCCTGGTCCCTCCCAACTGCTGTCCCCTGCTGGCCATCTTGTAGTGGCCATCTTGTGTCCACATGGGGCAGCCATATTTGACCACATAGGGTAGCCATCTTGTGTGTTGGAGTGATGGTCAGTTTGCATATTACTCTTTTATTAGATAGGATTCCCTATGCTATACTTTATATCCATGACTTTTTATAACTGACAATTTGTTTTTCTTTCTTTGTTTTAATATATTTTTTATAATTGACAGTATTACAGATGTTCCCCATTTCCCCCCTTCACCCAGCCCCTCCCCTCCCCTAGGCCTTTACCACACTATTGTCTGTGTCCATGGGCTATACATATATTACACATATGCATATAAGTTCTCTGGTTAATCTCTTCCCGTATCCTGCCGGGGGTTTTCAGTCTGCTTCATGCCTCCATGTTTCTGATCCTATTTTGTTGATCAGTTTATTTTATTCAATAGATTCCACAAATACGTGAGAGCATGTCAATATTTTTCTTAATTCCTTTACTTTTTTCACCCATCCTCCCAACCCCCTTACATCTGGCAACCATCAATTTGTTCTTTGTATCTATTAGTTTGTTTCTTCTGTTTTATTTGTTATTTACTTTGTTTTTTAGACTCCACAGATAAGTGAAATCATATGGTGTTTGTCTTTCCCTGTCTGTAGGTCCATCCATGTTGTCACAAATGGCAAGATTTTATTCTTTTTCATGGCTGAGTAATATTCCATTATATATAAGTACCACCTCTTCTTTATCCATTTGTCTATTGACAGACAGGACGTTTCTATATGTTGGCTATTGTAAATAATGCTGCAATGAACAGAAGGGAGCATATGTTTTTTCAAAATAGTGTTTTTTCCTTCAGCTACATACCCAGAAACGTAATTGCTGGTAGTTCTATTTTTTAATTTTTTCGAGGAACTTTCATACTGTTTTCCATAGTGACTACACCAATTTACTTTTCCACCAACAGTGTATGAGGATTCCCTTTCTCTGAATCCTTGCCAACACTTATTGTCTGTTGATTTACTGATGACAGCCATTCTGATAGGTGTGAGGTGGTATCTCATTGTGGTTTTGTGAGGGGCAGAAATAGAATATTGAGGACTAGCTATAATTATACAAAATATTAAGCATGCTCTGTTACGTGTGATTGTTCTGGTGAGAGAAAGCACATTCTAACCTGGCTGAGAGTTGTGTGCCCTGGGACATGGGAGCCATCATCGGAATGCGGTCCATCCTCCTTTGCCAGGAACCGCCTGCCATTATGGAAAGATTTACAAAGATGCTTGCCTTTTACAACCCCTATGGCCTGTAATCTGGTCCTGGGGGCGCCTGGAGGCACCTACCCTTTGCAGCCCCCAGCCCGCATTGCCTATAACCTGTGAGGGTTACACCATGCCTACTTTGCACATGCCTGTAATTCTTACTTTTCCATGTCATATTTGCCCTTTTACCCTATGCAAGCATCTGGCTTATGGGGAGGGGTAAAGCAGATTTTCCCCCACACTGCTGGCATTATTGGAATAAACTCTCATATATGAGTCAACCCTGTCTCTGCTTAATTGGCTCAAGTAGTGACAGGCAGCCCAGACCCCTTAGTTGTCTGGTTCCAGTTTTAATTTGCTCTTCTCTGATGATTGGTGATACTGAATATCTTTTCATATGTCTATTGGCCATCCGTATGTCCTCTTCAGAGAAATGTCTATTCAGGTTGTTTGCCCATTTTTAATCAGATTGTTTGTTTGTTTGCTTTGGTGTTAAGTTGCATGAGTTCATTATATATTTTGGATATTAACCCCTTGTTGGAGTGATCACTTCCTAAGTGCTATAAATGTCTAATCACTGTTGTACACCTGTATGTCGACAGTAATGGGAAAAAACAAACAAACATGGAATAGGCACTCTAGGCATGCTTGGTTCTTGGCCTCAAGAACCAGAAGCAAGTCCAGATCATGCTGGCCTGCCCTGGGGTGACCTGTTTCAGCCGCTACTTGGATGCCCTTTTTTCATATATGCAGGTGCACCCTCACATATAAGGCTAAATAAAACTCCTGCAGAAACAGGACAGGAAGCTGAAGCAATACCATAAAGTCACAGCAGGGATTCCTGTTCTCAGGACAGTGTTGGCTTAACAGGATGTAGAGGGACTAGGGAAACAGATGGCTGAAGAGTAAATGTTGTGGAACAATCCAGGAAGGTATTGCCCTCCTAGGCTTGGGACAGACAAAGCGATTCTTTATAGCCTCTCTCTCTCTCTCTCTCTCTCTCTCTCTCTCTCTCTCTCTCTCTCTCTCTCAGAGTAGTTTGCTCTCTTGCCCCTGAAGGCAGTTTCAGGATTTCAGCAAAATACATGTTGGCACCTGTTTTTATAATTATAGCTGATAGTTTAGGGGATTTTGTTTTGTTCTGTCTTCATCTTTGTTGCATTCCTCAGTATTTTGGCCTTAGCTATGATGGTTGTTTTAGACATTGTCAAACAAGAGCTCAGTGGACAACAGCTTAAATGGCTTCAATATTACCATCAATTGCTTGTTTAAACAGTTTTAGTTTCCAAGAAAATTATTAATTATTCACTAATTAAAGCAAAGCTAGAAATTGCAGCATACTTTCAAAGTATTGCTTCGGAGATATTTATGCTTTCTTGTGACCATAAACTCTCTTCTCTTGTCAGATCCCAAGCAGGAGCTACACTACAATAATAGAATAATGAAGGTCAAGGTGGGCTTCCATATGTGCTTCCTATGTGCCAGCTGTGGCCCTAGGTTCTGGGTATAAGTGGTGAAGGAGATAGCATAGTGCTTATTTTCAAGGACTTTTCTATTTTACATTCTCAAATAGCATTCGGCTCTTTGAAAAACAGGATGGCCTAATTCTTCACCTAACTGTTCCTTGAGAAGTAATGATGAATTTGTGAGTGTCCCAGTCATATTCTCCCCAGCATTTGTGTGTGTGTGTGTGTGTGTGTGTGTGTGTGTGTGTAGTGCACACATGAATGAGGAAGCAGCACAGGTGTGAATTGCGCCCACGCAAACCTGACACAGAACCTGACTGGGGCTGCTCAACCTGCAGTCTGTTCCAGCAGCTCCTAAGAAGCATGGCTGTTCCCTAACAAACACTGTAAAACTGCATTATAAAGTGACTCCTTATTCGTGGCTCTGGTCCACCCACGTTGCCTGTACATTTGTTGGGATGTTGGGCATCTCTACACAATGGGTGCACGGTCCTTCCCATGTTTTATTTCATGTTTCACTTAGAAGGAGCCTGTGAGGCAGGTGAATCAGGCAGTGGTATCTCTCACATGGGTGAGGAATCACTTCCCTCCAGTCACGTAGATGAGGGGAAGCTGGACGGGCCAGCCACTCACCAGGGCCTCTCCCCCACCCTGCCAGTGCCCTCTGGCCTGACTTCCACAGTTTTACAAGGGACGTGCACTTGTAAGTCAGCGTGTACTGATCATCTGCCTGTGTGATGCTCCTCCCTCTGAGCAGGATCAGAGCTCCATCCATCAAGTCACTGTTCTCAAGACTCCCAAGACCCCACAGAGGCCCCAGGGAAGGGCTCAAGTTCACTACTACAGACGCTGTCTGAGTAAGAGACAGCTAATTAATTTCATGTGGAAAAATGCTTCCTCTCTTTCTTGATCTACTTATCTATATATATATAGAAAAGGCTAAGTGACCATCCAACTATCTGACCGGCAGGTACATATGACACACACTGACCACCAGGAGGCAGACACTCAAGGCAGGTGCTGCTGAGCTGCGGTGACTTGGCAGCGGTGGTTCTCGGGGACACACCCCAGAACCAGAGAGGAGGGAGCCAGATTCCTCATGGGGCTGTGTGATTTCACCTTTGGCAGTGGGTTATGTTATTAAAATATTTATTCTAATTAATTTCCTTTCAATGTGCATGAATCCGTGCCCAGGGCCACTAGTTTCTTATAAATCTCCTTCCCAGAGCTTCTCCTTGGGCCATACAAAAATTGATCCCTATGGCATCCTGGGAGCACACTTAACAAATATAAAGCCACAATGAGGAGGCTGGGGGGCAGGTGGGAGGTACCAAGGGTGGCTGAGTCAATGACCATTGAAAGCCTGCCTCAGACACAGGGATCTTTTTAGTAAGGCACTTTTGCTGTACTGCTTGTTCCCTTCCCCCAATGCACCTTGAGCTTGTGGGGCAAATGCACATCTGCTCTCCCAGTGCAGAGCCTTTTGTTGAAAGTTGGAAAGAAGACAGGCAGGCAGGTAGCGTCCGAAGATGCAACAACGACAACAAAAATGGGGTGAGGGATTAGGTTGGTATAGAACAGTGGTGGGCAAACTGCGGTTTGCTGCTCTGTTGACTAGTGAGTTTGCAGACCACTGGGCTAGACCAAATGTTACGGTGTAGTTGGAAGTTGTGAGGATTGGGCAATTGTGGCATATGGTGTGCAAAGAGGTAAAGGGTAGGACAGTTTGCACGATCTCCGCCTCACACCTCCCTCTTCCTGGGGTTAGTGCAGGTGGAAGCCCTGCGTATGAATGTGCTGAAAGCACAGGTTCGCTGGGTTTGGTGGGGCTGGGAGGGCGCCAGCACGCGCTTCTCCTCCGTGGAAGGAAGGGGGCGAGTTCTCGGTGCCCCCAGCCTGGGGGGCAGCGGTGTGGCAGCAAGCCCAGGGGTTGCGGGTGTCACGGCTAGTGCACAGACCAGTGGCGACTCCCCGATGGACGCTCAGGGCAGAAACACTGAAGGCCCGGTCCTGGTCCTCCCTGAGCTTCTTCACAATAGACTCAAGGAAACCCGTTGCTCATAGAAGCCTCAGGTCAGGAGGCAGCTCTGCCACGGCCGCCACAGACGGGACCCACTGTGGGCTCTGCGGGGAGCGGACCTGAGTCCTGGAGAGCATCGCCGGCACTCGGGGAGTCCAGGGCTGGCTTTTAAAGCAACACCGCATGAGCCCATCTAAACCCAGCCATCCCTGTGAGGGAAGCGCGCAGGCACTGCCGCGCTCATTCCACAGATGAGGACATCGAGGTTCAATAAGGCTGAATGACTTTCCCGAGGTTTCAGAAGCAGTCAAGTGTCAGGGCTGTCCTGGGCTTCTGGCCCTTTGTCAACCAGTGCTGCAGAGGCACAGCGACTGCAATATTGTGAACAGCCAGCAGAGAGCAGCCTTCACAAAGAGGCTTCACAGAGATCAGTGCTTAGAGTACCATCATTGGGACACACGGACATCACAGAACCCCCCCCCCCCCCCCAATTCCCCCCTATTCCCCGCTAAGATACACTAAAAAGAATAGAACATCATCTCCTGTGATTCTCTAGCCCCCAGAATGCTTAACTAAATCGAATCTGCAACACTGCGTAAACAAATTCAGGGGCACTCTACCAAATAACTGAAAATACCAAGGTCAAAAAAGTCAGGGAGAGGCTGAGGAAAGGATATGAAGAGACATAGCAACTTAATGCAATACGTGATTAATCTTGGATTGGATCCTGGGCTGGGGAGGAAAAGGGGGGTAGCGCAAAGGATATTATTGGAACAATCGATGAATTGAATTTTGACTATAGTTTACATAACAGTATTGTATCAATGTTAAGTTTGTACTGAAGTTGATAATTGTACTATGTCTGTATAAGAGAATGTCCTTGTTCTTAGAAATACTTAAGAGTAAAGGGGCATAATGTCTCTAATTTGCTTTACAGCGGCTAAGAAAAAATACAGAAAGAGAATGCTAACGTAGTAAAAGAAATGGAGCAAAATGTAAGTGATGGGTGAATCTGGGAAAAGGTATATGGGGTTTCTTTATACTACACTTACAATTTTTCTGTAACTTTGGAATTATATCTAAACAAAAAGTTTTCACCCCAAATTAAAAAGAGGCTGTCCTGATTCTCCAGGGGTTGGGCCTTACAAGCCACACCCAACTCTAGGTAGACAGAGCTGGGGGTGGAGGGGGGTGGGCACGAGGGGAGGGGCTTCTTCTCAGGGAAAATGGCTTCAGCCACTGGGGAGCCCTGACCTTTGCCCTGGACTGGCCACAGTGGCTGTGCGCAAAGCTTACTGGTAACAGAATTGCTGACCTAGATGGTGGCCTTTGCTGCAAGTGTTTTGCGAAGAGTGCGTGCAATTCACACGGATACAAGGAACAGTGGACCTAGCTGAATGCAGAATGGAGCTAGCTGTAGGTTCTACATCTCAGTGGGGGCCAGGGGCACAGGGAGCATTCTGGGGCTTGTGAAATGGAGAAAAGGAATGTCATCTGAGGTGGGAGGAACCACCACCTATCGCCTTGCTGGGATAATCCTTCCAGAAGGTAAACTTGCCAGAATAAATAAGCAGGGGGAAAATAGTAACAAGAAAAAGATACTACGAAGAGCTACCGTAAAAAAAGGACACGGAGTAGGAAAAGCCCATGGGAATGGTGGAGAGTAGACCAGTTGCACTAGAATCACCTGGAGGGCTCCCTTTCCCCCCTGCCCCAGAATTCTCATTCACTGAGGCCTGGGATGGGGATTGAGAATTTGCATTTCTAACACAGCGCCGGTGCTGTGGTCTGGACCACACTTTGAGTTGCCCTGGTGTAGCAGAGGGTTGTGTCCAGATGACTTTGGAGGAGTCATGGCATAAAGGATACAAGAGCCTCAACCAAAGTATTCTAAGAGGTCCAAGGGTGACTGGATCACCTGGCTGGGTAATAGTGATTAGGGGCAGACAGAATTATGGGTAAAATGCTACATGAACTGAATTTCAGAAGACAAAGGGGAGGAGGAGGCGGCATTCTAGGGAGAGGGACCTTCACATGAGCAAGGATCAGTTCAATCCAAGTTTATCATTTGGATTCCCTGAGAATAGTGGGCCCGAAGGTAGGTGGGGGTGGGGGCTGAGAGTCAGATCAGGAATTTGAACTGTATTAGAAGACATTACGGAGCCTCTAATGAGGGATCTGACCACAGACAGGGTTTTCAAAAGATTGACCAGACAGGCATGGTGTCAGGAAGACTAGAGGCAGGGAACCCAGATAGGCAGCTCTTCTTGTAGGCTCCATGGAAGATACAGAGCTGAGGTAAAGGCACGACAGTGAGGTGGAAAACAGGGAGTTTAAGCTTTGTAGTTAAGTGGGGGGTTGAGTTACACAAAGAATCCATTTATTTTCTTAGGCTTTTGGCCAAGAGTTACCACAAAAATTGATACAAAGCATTCAAGTTCACAAAGATAATTTAAAAACAACCATTCCACTAAATCTATTTGAAGAAAGTGTAGAAGTGAAAATTAAGTGTGAGCTCTCATATGAATATCTTCAATAGTCTTCCAGGCAGGAAGTGGGCAGATGGAGATTAGTGATGGGCTGTAAATATTTAACAACAGGCTGAGTGTGGAGGAGAGCCCTGATTGGTAGCATTTGTCAAGTTCATGCTTTAAAATCCTCCCACAACGGCTGATTTTAAGCTGCCAACATGATATTAACCAGCTTGTACAATTCAAAAAGTGTAGTATTAGCTCTTGGGAGGCAGTGGGAGCAGGCTCCAGCACACTCCCGAATGGAGACCAAATGCCGCGGAATGGGTGGAGCCACTTGGGCAAGAAGGGGCTCCTCAGCACTGGTCCCAGAGCCCAGAGAGAGGCCCACGGGTCTGATGGCTTTGAGCAGCAAGCACTGAGCATCACATAACCGAGGCTCTTCTCAGAGAAAATGAGGTGCGGGGTTTGTTCCAGGGCCCCCAATGCAAGGAGGATGATTTTCCATAATGGACCAGCAGCATAAAGGAAAGAGTCTGACCCCAAGAGGAGGGAGACCCAGTTATGAGCCTCTGCTACTTAGCAACCATGTGCTTAACTGCCCTAAGCCTCAGTCCCTCGCCTTTAAAGCAAGGACACTAACAATCATGTCCCCAGCAGGATGCATAGCCCAGAAGCACTCAGTACTTGTCAGAACTTCACCCATCCTTCCTCTTCTCGCCACTCCCCTGCTGAAGCTTTTCAGAATATCACCCCTTCCTTTGGTCTATGCTGGCTGAGGCCCTGTATCTGCCCAGCAGGACCAATCATCCCATCTCTGAAAACTGCCCCACGCACTCGGGGGTGGACCTGGGAGCGTGTTTGCCAGCCAGAAAGGGAGAGAAGCCGCCCTTGGGGCTTTCTTCACCCTGCTTTGATTCCCCATGAACTCCACTTCCTGCCCTTGGAACTTCACGTGAGGGAAGACCAGTTCAATCCCAGTTCATCATTTGGGTTTCCTGGGGAATGGTGGGCCCCAAGGCAGCTGGGGGTGGGGACTGAGAGTCAGGTCAGGAATTTGAACTGTGTTTGGAGACAGTGGAGAACCTCTGCTGGGCAACATGACCACAGGGAGGGTTTTCAAAAGATTGACCAGGCAGATATGGTGAAGGATAGACTTCTGGAAGACCAGAGCTCTAGAGTTTGTTACCTGTTACCCTAACCAAAGACACCCTAATTATCTTCCTTTTAAAATCCTGGTGGAGACAAAGGACTGGGTGGGAATCTGTTTTGACCTTGGCCAACTGACTTGGCCTCTGGTCTTGGTTTCTCATCTGTCAAATTAACAGATGAATGGAATGAATGTAAGTGTATTCCAGCTCTACCCTGTGTCTTTATCCTAATATTAGAGGCCCAGTGTACAAAATTCATGCACAGGAGGGGAGAGTGTCCCTCAGCCCAGCCTACACCCTCTCCAATCTGGGACCCCTCGAGGGATGTCCAACTGCCGGGATCGGGCCTAAACAGGCAGTCAAACATCCCTCTCACAATCCAGAACTGCTAGCTCCCAACTTCTTGCCGGCCTGCCTTCCTGATTGCTCCTAACTGCTTTTGCCTGTCAGACTGATCATACCCTAACTTCTCCCCTGCCAGCCTGTTTGATGCCTAACTGCTCCCCTGCCAGCCTGTTTGCACCTAACTGCCCTCCCCTGTAAGCTTGATCATCCCCAACTGCCCTCCCTTGCAGACCTGGTCCCTCCCAACTGCCCTCCCCTGCTGGCCATCGTGTGGTGGCCATCTTGTGTCCACATGGGGACAGCCATCTTGTGTGTTAGAGTGACAGTCAATTTGCATATTACTCTTTTATTAGACAGGACTGCAGGCCCAGTGCACGAAATTCATGTATGGGTAGGGTCCCTAGGCCTGGCCAGCAGTTAAGGCTGATATGTGGGGCAACCAGCAGGGCAACTGGGGGGGTCCCTGCTGGCACCCACCTTGACTAGCCTGGTGCTTCCCACTTACTGGCCTGCCCCCCCACCACTGCTGCTGGCCTCTTCCCTCTGTGGGGTGACCAGTAGAGTGATGGATGGGGGCCCACTGGCACCTGCCTTGGCTGGCCTGGGGCCTGCAGGCTGGGGGCAGCTCCTGCATTGAGCATCTTCCCCCTGGTGGTCAGTGCGCATGATAGCAACCAGTAGTTCTGCCATTCAGTCAATTTGAATATTAGGCTTTTACTATATGATGGAGTATGTTATAGTGAAGTGCCCACTCTATTTTACTAGACATGAATGAGTTTGGTTTGAAGACTAGAGACCTTTGGACCAGAGGTTAAGGTTACTCCCTAGCCAATTTTATTTGGGCCCAATAGATGGGTGCCCACTCATCTGACTCAAATCACATGGTTGTGAGGGTTCTGGAACTTAGGATTGTGGAGGGCTACTGACTGTTAGCACTGGCATGGAGAAGGCGGATGCTGTAGTTAGGCAAGGTTTTAATAAATATTTGTGAAGCCGTGCAGAAATCCAAGGATTCCTGACCATGACATCAGATGGGGCTGTCCTGGACCAATTGCCTGTCTGAGTCTTTGAGAGGTGGATGGGAAGGGGGTGAGGTGGACACTTCAAATCAGGCATAACCATCTTGAGTATTTCCCTTAGAGACAGTTTTCCTATACCCCAGGAGAAATGTAAGAGCTACTCTTAAAAAGTTATTTTGATAATTAAAGAGTAAAAAAATAGATTGCTATGGAATATGTATAAATTATAAGGAAATGAAACAACCTGTTATCCAAAGACCCAGAGACAACTTCTAACACCAATTTGATTTATAGCCCTCGAACTTTTTGCGTGTCAAATGTTCCACACAGCCTTACCTCAGAAATTCCTCATTTAAGATTTTAATTAGTAATGTATGCAAATGGTTTAAATTAAATAATACCAAATGCCTTATAACAAAAAAAACAAGTAATATGACTATTCCCCGGAGACAAATTTTAAGCATTTTTAAAAAAGCATTTCTGTTTAGAATTCATTTGATGATTACCTCCATACTTCTAAAGAAGATGTTATTTATTAATTTAGCAACTTCAGTTTTTCTGTTGACTTTCTACTGTGATGGTGGAGTTTGCTCATTTCTATTCCACTCCCACATCCTCCCACAACTTTCCTAAATATAGTAGTTAAATCACTATTTCCAGAGCTTTCCCTGGTCTCCTCTTAAACCTCAAATAATACAATTAACCCCCCATTTCCTGTCTCCCCTACCATAGATGGTATCTCTTTACTCCTCACTCTGTAAGGGAAGGACTAGGCACTCCCACCTTTCCCTTCCCCTCTTTTCCCTTCCACCTTCCAATCTCCATCAGCCTGATCTATACTTTCACATTTTGTTCTGAAATCCTCATTGTGACTTATGTTTGTGTAAGGTTGATTGTAAGAGTTAAAGGCCAGAAACTAATGTTTATTTTACTTTGGCTATATAAATATAGGTCACAGCAGATCACAGTTGTGAACTAGGATTACTTTTATTTCTTTATGAGACCAATGTTCCTACTCAACAGAGAATGTTTCTCAAACAAATAAGTGATTTTATTTTTTTTTACATTCCACCAATTTCCTTTATTTTATCCTCATATTATGTTTCCCAAGCCTCTAATCTGTTTTTCAAGCTGTTTTTCTATCGGTTATTTTCACCTTTTCCCCCTGTGAGAAATGGTTCACCTGTTCAAATTTCAAATAATGGACTAGGAAACAGAAGCATGGTGAAAATGAGGCTTTTAATAAACACTCTGGAGAGCAGGTGCCCATTTTATAGGATCGCGTGTGGGGTAATACGGAACATAGCCTATTTATTTAGACCCTCCTCCAGGTCCTCATTGGCTAAGGACACTTGGTCACGTATTTCCTAATAGGTCGCCTAGGTCTTGCTGTCTGCCAGTGGGTCATTGAAAAAAATGGGCTGGGGCCGAAACCGGTTTGGCTCAGTGGATAGAGCGTCTGCCTGCGGACTGAAAGGTCCCAGGTTCGATTCCGGTCAAGGTGCATGTACCTTGGCTGCGGGCACATCCCCGGTGGGGGGCGTGCAAGAGGCAGCTGATCGATGTTTCTCTCTCATCGATGTTTCTGACTTTCTATCCCTCTCCCTTCCGCTCTGTAAAAAATCAATAAAATATATTAAAAAATGGGCTGGGGCTTTCTCCAGTTGCCTCCACCTCCCTTTGTCTAGCCCTTTGTCTAGGGCAGTGGTCGGCAAACTGCGGCTCGAGAGCCACATGCAGCTCTTTGGCCCCTTGCGTGTGGCTCTTCCACAAATACCACGGCCTGGGCGAGTCTATTTGGAAGAAGTGGCGTTAGGAGAAGTTTAAGTTTAAAAAATTCGGCTCTCAATAGAAATTTCAATCGTACTATTGATATTTGGCTCTGTTGACTAATGATTTGCAGACCACTGGTCTAGGGGAATCTTCCTAGGACTCTTGCTATCAGCCACATGTATAGCTCTCATTCTCTCTCTCTCCACCATCACATCCTGTTTGCTCTGGGGAAATTCAGCAGCCACCTGGCCACATGCTATTTCTTTTCTCTGAAGATAAATCAGAGGCATATTTCTTATACCCCCAAACAAACCAAAACTAGAATCCTCTCCCTGCAGCTCTCCGTAGCTCTTTATCTTCCTGCCCTCATTTTCTCCGGGGCTGCAGCGTGGTTGCCATCTTGCAATTTCCCTTCATGCTTTCAGTGATTTTAAGACTGGGACAGTTTCCTCTCTCTTTGTTTACACTCATTTTGCTGGAGTATGTCCTTGGTAAACTCCCTAGGGTAAAATATACAGGAGGTAAAATTTGGAGTACTTTCAGACTGCAAATGCCTTAATTCTGTTTTCAGCCAATTAATAATGTGTATGAAATTCTAGGTCAAACATCAAATCCCTCAAAGTAGAGTTTGTTTCTTTTTCTCGGGACTGTTTTAGCATCCACTCTTTGTTCTTGGTATTCTGAAAGTTTTGTTAGTTATATCTAGGTGTAGATCTTTTTTCATTCATTGTACTGGGTATTCATTGGACCCTAGCAATCAAGGACACATGCACTTTAAAAATTTTTTTAAAAATATATATTTTATTGATTTTTTACAGAGAGGAAGGGAGACAGAGAGTTAGAAACATTGATGAGAGAGCAACATCGATCAGCTGCCTCCTGCACACCTCCCACTGGGGATGTGCCTGCAACCAAAGTACATGCTCTTGACCAGAATCAAACCTGGGGCCTTTCAGTCCGCAGGCCAACACTCTATCCACTGAGCCAAACCAGCCAGAGCTGCACTTCTTCATCTTAGAAAATTATTTACTATTTTTTATTGTGTAGCTCCCCATTGTTTTCACTTCTCTTTTTGGAATTCCTGTTATTCAGATGTCAAACCTCTAAATCATCCCTTTGTGTCTCTTGTCTTTTCTGTCATATTTTGCATTGCCTTTAACATATTAAAATTTATATTTGGGAGATTTCTTTAACGTCATAATTTGACGTTATTCTTATTACTAATTTTGACAAACATTTTTCATTTTAAAGAGCTCCTTTTTATCCTCTGATTGTTTCTTTTTTCACAGCAACCTTTTCTTCTTTTACCATTGTGACATATTTTCCCAGTTGCTCTGAGGCTTTTAGAAGTTTTTATTTTTATAAATCTCTTCTGTTCTATGAATTATCCCTGTTTCCTCTAGAATCACATTTTTGCCTATTGGTCCATTTTTTTCTTACTTTTTCCTAGTGTGACTTTCCTTCTGGGTCTGTTTATTTGGGTTTTTCATTTTTATTTAAGATTGAGGTAATAAGGAGGCTGATAGGAAGTTTGAAGAGCATAGACAGAGTTTGTCCACTCTCAGGCTTCTCGCTACAGAAAGTTGGCAGGAAGCCAGTTTGTTGTTCTTCTTAAGGGGCTCTAAGGGCAGGAATGCAAAAGGCTCCACTCCGCCCTTCAGATTCCATATTGGCTGCCCTATTTTTCCCAGGTGGTCTGTACAATCTCTTCAGAAATAAGCCCTCCAATGTCTGACCCAGAGAAGGTGATTCGCACCTGTCTAATCTGGGCAAACAGAGGTGTCAGCTGCTGCATCTGTGGACCTTCAGTGGTTTTCAGCTCCGTTTGCATGCCTGCTCTCTGGGATCCTTTTCATTTCCAGCCTGAGGCATCTCCCAGTCTGTCCATGGACAGACTTGGGAAATTTTTTAAAATCTGTCTCTGCTGATGGCCCCTTTCCTGTTTTCTTCTTTACTATGGGTTTGTGCCATTTTAATTCCTTTATTTTATTTTTAATAGAGGAGTCTCAGAAGATATTTATGCTAAATTCTTAACCTGAACTAGAAGCTTGAAATAGCCATGTAGATTGCCATGTGGTACTCATTACGTGGTTGAATCTTCAATTGTAGCAAATGTATAACAATGTTGTGATGAAGATCCAGGCAGCTAGGTCTTTACATACATTCATGATTACTTATTAGACTAAATGGTGGGAACTGCTATATCAAAATAGAAGCACATATTTAAAAAAAAATATATATATATTTAATTTCAGAGAGAAAGGGAGAGGGAGAGAGAGATAGAAACCTTAATGACGAGAGGATCGTTGATTGGCTGCTTCCTGGAAACCACCCACTAGGAATCGAGCCTGAAACCTGGGCATGTGCTCTTGATTGGAATTGAACCCAGGACCCTTCAGTCCGAAGGCCAATGCTCTATCCACTGGGCCAAACTAGCTGGGGTGGAAGCACCTACTTTTTAAAAATAAAATTAAATCTTACCTTAGAGTCTAGCAATTCCACTCCTAGGTATTTACTAAAGAGAAATGAAAACATATTCCCCCACAAACATTTGTACACAGATGTTCATAACAACTTTATTCTATGCACAAGGGCCCCAAACTGGAAACAACTCAAATGCCCATCAGCTGATGAGTGGATAAGAAAATTGTTATACGTTTATATGATAGAATGCTATTCATAAATAAAAGAGAACAAACTTATGATACATAACAATATGAATGAATGTCAGAAACATGCCGAGTGAAAGAAGCTAGACACAAAAGAGAATGTAATGCCTTATTCTAATTTGTATAAAATCTAGAATAGGCAAAAAAAAAAAAAATCTACAAGAAAGCAGATTAATGGTTGGCTGGGGTAGGTGTGAGGGAACAAGAAATATTTTGGGAGTGATGTAAATGTTCTACATCCTGATTAAAGTGATAATTGCAAAGGTATATCCTCCTATATAATAAAAGAGAAATATGCAAATTGACCATCACTCCAACATACAAGATGACTGTCCCATGTGGTCAAAGATGGTCACTTCATTGTGGACACAAGATGGCCACTGCAAGGAAGGGCAGTTGCGGGGACCAGACTGGCAGAAGAGGGCAGTTGGGAGGGACCAGGATTGCAAGAGAGGGAAGGTGGGGGGGGACAGGGACCAGGCCTGCAAGGGAGAGCAGTTGGGGGCAATCAGGCCTGTAGGGGAGGGCAGTTAGGGGTGACCCAGCCGGCAGAGGAGGGCAGTTGGAGGCGACCAAGCCTGCAGGGGAGGTCAGTTGGGGGGGGACCCAGGCCTGCAGCAGAGGGCAGTTAGGGGTGATCAGGCCAGCAGGGGAGGGCAGTTAGGAGGGCCAGAACTGTGGGGGAGGGCAGTTAGGGGCAATCAGGCTGGCAGGAGAGCAGTTAGACATCAATCAGGCTGGCAGGCAGAAGTGGTGAGGGGCAGTCAGGCAGGCAGGTAGGTAAGCGGTTAGGAGCCAGCATTCCTGGATTGTGAGAGGGATGTCCAACTGACCATTTAGGCCAGATCCTGGACATCCCTCTAGGGGTCCCAGATTGGAGAGGGTACAGGCTGAGGGACACACCCCCTATGCATGAATTTTGTGTACCAGGTCTCTAGTTCTATCTAATAAAAGAGAAACATGCAAATTACCATACCTTCGCTATGCTATCAGCCACTTAGGAGCAGGAGGGTGGGGTGGCGGCGGGACCAGAGGCTGGCAGGGGGCATGGCTGCGGTGAAGGATTGAAGTCACTTCTCCAGAGGCTACCCAAGGTCTTGTTTCAGCCCTGATGTTGGGCTGCTTCCCCCGACCATAAGTTCCCAATGCACTTCCAGCCAGAGTTAAAGGGGGCTTCTTCTGTTTTTAAGGCATTGCCATATCCAATGCCTACCAGGCCCCTGTGAAAGCACTACTCCTTAGGTCCAGGGTGCTGGGAGCTGAAGTAGAGAGGCTATGAGGCCCAGCTCACCCAGGATGCTGGCCCCCCATCACCCTCCTCCCAATTATCCTGGCCCAGCCTTCCCTATGCATACCTGCTCACGGAGAATGTGAGGTGGTCGTGGCAGCGGGACAGGAGGCCAGCGGGGGGCGTGGCAGTGGAGTGCGGGACCGGAGGCCTACACCCTCCCCCAATCCAGAGGGGCTTGAAGGGAACCTCAAGTCTTGACTCCCACCTCAGCACCAGGCCAGGGGACCTGAGGCCATGTCCTCCACCCAGTGGGGCTTGACGTGGGACCTCAAAGTGTACTTCCCGTCCTGGTGCTGGGCTAGGGGACCTCTGGCTGCTCTCCCCGCCCCAGCTCCAGGCTGGGGGACCTCAGGCCGTGCCTCCCACCTGGTTCGGCTTGACAGGGGATTGCAGGCCACACTCCCAACCTGGCAGGGCTTCACAGGGGACCTCAAGGTGCACTTCCCATCCTGGTGCTGGGTTAGGGGACCTCAGACTGTTATCTCCACCCAGTAGGGCTTGACAGAGGACCTCAAGCCACACCCACACCCTGGCACCAGGCTGGGGGACCTCAGACCATACCCTCTGCCCCAGCACCAGGCCAGGGGACCTGAGGCTGGGCCCCTCCTGCCTGGCTGGGCTTGACAGGGGACCTCAGGCTGTGCCCCCCACCCAGCAGGGCTTCACAGGGGACCTGATCCTGTGCCCCCATGCCAGTGAGGATTGACCAGGAGACCTGAGGCTGCGCCTCCCTCCAGGTGCTGGGCCAGGGGACCTGAGGCTGTGCTCCTCTGCCTGGTGGGGCTTGATGGGGGACCTCAGGCCATGCCCCCTACCCAGCAGGGCTTGACAGGAGATCTCAGGTTGTGTCTTCCACCTGGTGGGACTTGATGGGGGACCTCAGGCCACACCCCCATCCTGGTGCTGGGCCAGGGGACCCAAGGACGCCCCCTGTCCTGCAGGGCTTGACAAGGGTGGCACAGGCCAGGTCTGGATCTATCCCAATTCGTGGGTCTGGGTCTCACGTGATTTTGAGGCACATGTGAGTGAGTGGGGACTTGACTCTGAGGCCTGTGGTATGCCCCAGACTCTGACAGAAGGAAGGTTTTCATATACATTTTACTAATTTTCTTTAGTCTCTCTATAATACTTCTATTATAGAGAAAGAGCAAATAGCAATATTAAATTATTTTGTCTAATTAATACCTTTTAATATGCACAAATTTCATGCACCGGGCCACTAGTATTTGTATAAAAACTTACCAAACCAGGTTTTCTTTTTTTAATATATATATATATATATATATATATATATATATATATATATATAATTGATTTTTTACAGAGCAGAAGGGAGAGGGATAGAAAGTCAGAAACATCGATGAAAGAGAGACATCGATCAGCTGCCTCTTGCACGCCCCCTATTGGGGATGTGCCCACAGCCAAGGTACATGCCCTTGACCGGAATCGAACTTGGGACCCTTCAGTCCGCAGTCCGACGCTCTATCCACTGAGCCAAACCGGTCTCGGCCAAACCAGGTTTTCTATCCCACCTGTGAAGGTGTAAGTGCCCTGTCAGTTCTGGCCAATGGACATGGCCCCGGCCCTTGGATTGTAAATTGGTGACTAAAGCTTCAGACATGGCCCTTGTCTTGATGGCAGCAGTGGTCAGCCCTGGCTGTGGCCCCCCCCAACCCAGTCTCCCCGAGAGCCAAGTCTGCCCCCACCCCCACCCCATCCCTGTGATACCAAAGGCAACAGGAGAGGAGGGCCACCGTCCACCGAGACTTCTGGCTGTGTTCCTTCTGGCAGGATACTGTGCTAAAACAACAGTTGCTCCTTTGGATCTGGTAAAAGTTTCAGTACAAGTTCACAATCACCATTACAGACTTTTAGGAGTATTCTCTACATTACGTGCTGTTCCCCTCCGTTTGTATAAGGGGAATGGTGCAATGACTTGGATCCTTCCCTATGGTGCAATCCAGTTTATGGTGTTTGAGCACTATAAAACGTTCATTACTACAAAGCTGGGGATTTCTGGTCATGGGCACCGAGAATGGCTAGATCCAGGGCAGGTCTGACAGTGGTTATCTGTACTTACCCTCTTGACATGGTTTTCTGTCCTTACCCTCTAGCATTCCAGGTGAAAGGGGAACACACTTACACAGGGATCACTCATGCGTTCAAAACAATTTACACAAAGGAAGTGGTTCCTTGGACTTGACTGAGGCCTGATGCCAAACAGGCTGTACATGTAGGTGTTTTATTTTTTACTTTGGTACCTTGGAGAGTGTAGGGCTTTCCCAGGTGCCCAGCCTTCTTGGCAGGCCTTCATCAGGTAATCCTATTGTCTTAGTTTTGAAAACTCACATAAACTTACTTTGTGGTGGCGTTGCTGGAGCAACAACAAAGACAATATCCTATCCCAAAATCTGCTCTCCGGTGGAGACTATCGAGTCACTGTTTCCTGTTTGAAAGGCACCTTCAGCTTTCTGCTCATTTGAAGAAGAGAAATGAGGGATGTGCGCCAGCTCCCAAAATGGGGCTGCTGCTCAGTTCCAGCCTCCCCCCCCCCCCCATTCCCACCTGCTCCAAGTTGGCTCTTCTAGGAATCCCTAACATTGAGCAGAATTCTCCTTGAGGGCCCGTGCTTGCTATCTCCACACCTGGTAAGTGCTGGATCCATATAACATGGAATTCTCAATAGCAGTAAGAGCAGCTCATACAGGGAGCACCCACGTCAGAGCTTTCCAACACCCAGTCTCCCCGGGAGCCAAGTCTGCCCACAAAGACCTTCTCTCCGGAAGATAAGTGTCCAGTGTCCACGCCACTGCTCAGGACCAGCTCTGACTATCCCTAATGGCTCCAAGGCACAATGCTCACTCTGTCTTTTCAAGGCTTTTGGTTTTGTTTCCAAAATGTCAACAGATAACTAAGTGCTGATTAAACAGGCAGAAGAGCCTTGCCCAAGGAGAGCACTCACTGCCCAATCTTCCTCTAGCCCTGCTGAAAGCTCGGTCCACGAGAAAGGGCAATGGGAAGGTGGGCCTGGCTGTGCCCACTCTGTGTAGTCGGGACACTTTCTTCCCCTTTGGGGATTGGGGTTTTCTTCAGTTCTTTGATGCTGCAAAACGCATAGCAGATGCTCAGGAGTAGGAAAGGTCTGTGGTTTCACTTACCATTAGAGCAGGATCGGCCACCAGGCTAGGTCTCTCTGTGACACACAGTTTCCTACCTGGCCTTAGTCATTCCCATTCCCCACCAGTAATCTTTGCATCAGTAATTGTGCTCCTAAGTTCTATGTTGTAAAACAACAGTTATCTCCTCTTTCTCCCCCCACCCACACACGCATACACACATCTGCAGTTTGGGCAGGATTCTGTACAGAAAACATGTCTCCTCCTCACTCTGTATCAGCGGGGGCTGCTCACCTGAGGGCTTTTGATGACTCGCTTACTTGCTGGCTGTTGGAGCCTGGCCAAGGCCTGGAGGCTTGGTTCTTTCCAGGTGGTCTCTCCGTGTAGCCTGGGCTACCTCTCAACAATGGCTGAGTGCCTATACTTTGGGCAGCTTATGGTGAACATGCTCCATCTCAAGATACTTGTGAACTCTGATTTAAACTCTTTAAAAGTGATGATTTGTATGTGAAAGACAATGTCCAGGTCAACTGAAAAAATTTGGAGACCAAGAATTACAAGCATTATTGGATGAAAATGCATGTCAAACTCAAAGACAACTTGCAGAAAGATTAAATGTTGCTCAGAAAACAATTTCCAATAGTTTACAAGCAATGGGAAAGATTTTAAAGGAAGGAAAATGAGTGCCACATCAACTGAATGAAAGAAAAATGAAAAACCGAAAAGTCATCAGTAAGATGTTGTTTCAATGGCACAAAAGAAAGCCTTTTTTTAAATTGAATTGTGACAGGCGATGAAAAGTGGATTTATTTTGAGACTCCCAAATGCACAAAATCATGGGTTGATCCAGGTCAACCATCAACATCGACTGCAAAGCCAAATCGCTTTGTCAAGAAGACAATGCTTTGCATTTGGTGGGATCAGGAAGGTGTGGTATATTATGAGCTTCTAAAACCAGGTGAAACCATTAATACTGATCACTACCGACAACAAATAATAAATTTGAACCATGCTTTGATCATAAAATGACCAGAATGGGTCAGAAGACACGGCAAAGTAATTTTGCTTCATGATAACGCACCATTACACTCTTCAAAACCAGTTAAAGATACATTAAAAGATCTTGCCTGGGAAGTATTAACCTACCTGCTGTATTCACCAGGATTTACTCCTTCAGATTACTACTTGTTCTGATCAATGGCACACACACTTTCTGAGCAACACTTCAAAATATACGAAGAAGTAGGAAATTGGGCCTCTGACTGGTTTGCCTCAAAACAAGAGAAGTCCTATTGGAACAGTATCCACAAATTACCTGAAAGATGGGGGAAATGTGTAGCTAGTGATGGACATTACTTTGAATAAAGCACTTTTGATGTTTCATTTGAAATTATCGTGTTTTCTTTGATTACAAAATCCACATTATTAACCAGTACACCTGGTTTGCGTGGGTGACTTTATATAATTTCCTGAACAACTTCTATACTATGCAGTTACTTAAAAGTGCTGAAGGAAGAGGCTCAGGTTTCTGATGACATCTGTCAACATGACTAATGCTGCCCTGGAATGCCCTTCCTCAGGTACCGGTGCGGTTCATCCTTCACACAGGTTTCTCTCAGAGATGGGCCTCCTCTGATCCCTGTACAACTCTCACCATCACTTGCTCCCATCTCACCCTACTTTATTTCCCTTCATTCCATATATGCCCACCTGACACATTCTATATTTTTATTAGTTAACTGTCATCCCACTAGAATGTAAACCCTTTGAGGTCACAGGGTTCCTTGGGTTCTCTATCCTACTCCCCAATGCCTGGAGCAGTGCCTGACAGAGAGCAGACAGAGCTCAGTAAATATTTGTGAACAAATAAATGAGTGGATTGACTATGGGGATGGTGAGTATAGGCAGACTTGCCTTCTGGCCGTTCACATGGCCCTTAGGGATATCATCTCTCAATAGAAGCCGGTTGCTCTGTTAGTGATTCTGTTAACTCCAGGGCAGTCTCTCTTCACTAGGCCTTCTATAATGAAAGTGAATTGCCTGAAATGGAAAGTGAATTTCCTAAAATTCAGTGCCACCACCAGCTCAAAGTTTTATGCAATTACATCTGATTGCTAGAAATCCAGTGCTTTCTTTGCCAGTTCCCTCCCTTCCCACTTAACTGCTTTTTCTGATGTTGGCCAAGATATTAGAACCTGAGGTTAGAGTAAGAAGATTGGGACCCTCCCATGACCCCATACCAAGACTGGAGGTTTTTAATGACTAATACAGTCAGACAGCCTCTTTCCCCAAGGGTCCGGAGACTGTGGGAGAACTGATAATGAAACCTATAATTACATCACAGTATGATAAGGAGTGAGTTAGCTTCAGAAGGGTTTCCCTGGAGGAATGATATCTGAATATCAAGCTAAAGGATGAGTAGGATTTAACTGAGCAAAGAAGAGTTGGGTAAAGGAATATATTATGGCAATTCCTCAAGGCTAAAGAAGGAACCTAAGTGCCAGGAAACTGAGCAGGAGGTGGGAGTAGAGCGTAAAGCAGAGACAAACAGATCGGGATCCCAGCTCCACCACTACTTAGCTGTGTGACCCAGGGCAAGTTAATCAGCTCATTTGAGGATCAGCTTCCTTATTGTGAAAGTAGAAGTATCTAGGATAGGTTCAGGAAACAATATAGGTAAAATGCTTAGCCAAGTACCACCAAGTAAACAGTGTATATGGTGTTCTTGTACAACTAGTCCTGGTACAATGCCCAGCACATGGTGGGTGCTCAGCAGACCATGAATGAACTGAAGGCTCCTAAAGGTAGCAGTTCTTTCCCAGGCACCCAATTTAAAAAATATACATTTTATTGATTTTTTTTTTTACAGAGAGAAGAAGGGGAGGGATAGAGAATTAGAAACATCAATGAGAGAGAAACATTGATCAGCTGCCTCTTGCACACTCCCTACTGGGGATGTGCCTGCAACCAAGGTACATGCCCTTGATTGGAATCGAACCTGGGACCTCTCAGTCCACAGGCCAAAGGCTCTATCCACTGAGCCAAACTAAGTAGGGTATAGGCACCCAATTCTTGACCACCAAGAAGCCCACTTCCCTTGCTAGAGGTTCAGTCCTTTCCTGGGTCCCAAACCAGAGTCGGTTTACTTCATACCAAGCACACTGGAACTTTTTCTCACTACAGGCCATCTGACTTGCTACGTTAGGAGAGCAGCAAAAACGCTTTAAGAAGCTGTGGAACTGAAAGGCCGGTCATTTTTTACCAGACTTCACCAGCTGGAGTCCAGATCTGTGTGTGGAATAAGAAGGGTGAAGGATAGTAGGTGATATTTCTTCTGGAGGGAAGAGCTGTCCCCGAACCCAAGTCAATACAGGTTCTCTCCAGAGTTCTGGTGGTTCCATATTTTGTTTTGTGGTTTAATTCAGGCTAAGATGAAGCATAATGTATATACAGTAATTTATGGGCCCCTTGGCAACACATTACTTTCCCTCAAACTTTTCTAAGAAAAAACTGAATCTAGAGAAAAGCTGAAGGTTTTCTAAAGGTTCATAAATACAATGAACACATATAACCCTTTACTAGATTCATTACTTGTCAATATTTTCCCTTATTTGCATGCACTCTTTAATTTCTTCTTGCTGAGCACTTTTGTTTTGTTTTGTTTTTTTACATGTTGATTTCTTCTTTTTAATAATTTATAAAGATCTTTGGTTGATTACCTCCCACCAGCCCACCTGTGGGGAAGCACAAGAGACTTGGTTGGATACACTGTTAAGGGGGGAAAGTAAGATGAATGCAAGCATGTGTAGTATAATTTAAGAAAATACATTGTTTATTTTTAAAAATAATGAGAAAAGTATACCAACACATAAAAAGACCAGGAAGCCTTTGAAGAGGTACTGAACATCAGTAGCCATCAAGAAAATGTAAATTACAATTACAATAAAATAATACTACCCACCCAACAGAATGGCTAAAATTAAAAAGACCAAATAGAATACCAAGTATTGGCAAAGATGAGGCTCAATCGGAACCCTTATGCACTTGCCTTGGAGATGTAACACTCCTGTCTCTGTTTTTGATCACATGGCCATCTTCTCCCTGTGTCTGTCTGTGTTCAAATGTTCCTCTTCCTCTAAGGCTGAGCGAGGGTGAGTCTCATTTTAACCTGATTACTTCAAGGGCATGGAAGTTAGGACTTCAACATACCTTTTGGAGGTACAATTCAATCAGTATTAATCATTAAGGGCAGCTAGTATCACTGAAAACACCAAACATTATATGTTGCTAGGGGCCCAGTGCACCTTGAAAGGAACTGTGGGCATTGAGGCTGTGGTGGGCACAGGGGCAGGTCTCGGCCCTCCCACCACGGTCCCCAGTCCCCTGTCTGCCACCAGCCCTGCCCCTGCTGCCGCCGCTCCCACGTGCTGAAGGCACTGGCCCTGCTCACACCCGCTGATAGTGTGGAGTGATTGGGGCTGGCATCAGCAGCAGGTGCAAGCGAGGCCAGCACCATCAGCAATATGAGTGGCGGCTGCTGCCCTAATTGCCCCTCAGGAGCAGGGGGAGGTGGAGACCAGCGCCAGGTGCTGGCAGCAGATGCAAGCAGCAGCTTAGGCATTGGCTGTGGGTGGGAATGGGGTCAGTGTTGGCAGCAGATGCAAGTGCTGGACGGTACTAAGGCATGTGGGAGCAAAGAATTTTCAGTAACCACCAGAGGCTTGCCCGATGACAGTGACTGGCTCCCTGCCTTGGTCTGCTACCCCGCTCACCTGCTCCACCATCCCACTGTGGCCAACCTCCACCATGTTCCGCTTGTGTGCCCTGGGGTCAGCACACATGATAGCAACTCGCTGTTCTGCCTTTTGGTCTATTTGCACATTAGGGTTTTATATATATACTAGAGACTCATTGCAGGAAGATTCCTGCAAGAATAGAGCTTCCTTTAGCCTGAGAAAAGCTCCCTCCCATCTCCTCTGCCTTGTTCCCTCCCTTCTCCCCTGCCCTGCTTGCTTACTTCTCCACAGCTTTGCTCCCTTCTGCAGGGCTTGCTTCCTTCTACTCCATCTTCTGCACATGGATATGCAAATTAACTGCCATCTTGGTTGGGTTAATTTGAATATTCACTCTGATTGGCTTATGGGTGTGGCTTTGTGGGCATGGCTTGTGGGTGTAGCGAAGGTATGATCAATTTGCATATTACTCTTTTATTAGATAGGACTAGAGGCCCGATGCATAAAATTCATTCATGGGGGGCAGGGGATGTCCCTCAGCCCAACCAGCACCCTGTCCAATCTGGGGCCCCTTGATGGATGTTCAACTGCCCATTTAGGGCCTGATTCTAGTAGGATCGGGCCTAAATGAGCAGTCAAACATCCTTCTCACAATCCAGGACTGCTGGCTCCAAACTGCTCACCTGCCTGCCTTCCTGATTGCCCCTAACTGCTTCTGCCTGCCAGCCTGATCACCCCTTAACCACTACCCTGCCAGCCTAATTGATGTCTATCTGTTCCCCTACCAGCCTGTTTGCCCCCAACTTCCCTTCTCTGTCGGCCTGGTCACCCCTAACTGCCCTCCTCTGCAGGCTTGATTGCTCCCAACTGCCCTCCCTTGCAGGCCTGATCCTTCCCAACTGCCCTCCCCTGCTGGCCTGATTTCCCACAACTGCCCTTCCTTGCAGGCCTGGAACCTCCCAACTGCCTTCCCCTGCTGGCCATCTTGTGGTAGCCATCTTGTGTCCATATGGGGGCAGGATCTTTGACCACATGGGGGCAGCCTTCTTGTGTGTTGGAGTGATGGTCAATCTGTGTATTACTCTTTTATTAGATAGGATAGAGGCCTGGTGCATGGGTGGGGGCCAGCTGATTTGCCCTGAAGGGTGTCCCAGATCAGGGTGGGGGTTCCCTTGTGGCATGGGGTGGCCTGGGTGAGGGGCCTGTTGTGGTTTGCAGGCCACCACACTCCCCAGCGACTGAAGTGGAAGCTCTGGGATCTGGGATTAATTTTTGTTCTACAATTGAAACTTTGTAGCCTGGAGTGGAGTCAAACCTTTTGCTCCCTCCATGGCGATAGCCATTTCTGTTTAGGTTTATTTTAATTCTATAATTGAAACTTTGAAGCCTAGAGTGGAGGCCTAAGTGCTAGGGCTGCAGAAGATTGGTTTCTTTCATTGCCTGGGCAACTGTTGCCTCTGCTCTTTTCAGCTCCGTGGTTGCCGCCATTGCTGTTGGGATATATGTATCTTCTATAATTGAAACTTTGTAGCATTGAGTGGAGGCCTAGGCTGCAACAGCAGGCAGAAAGCTTGGCTTCCTCTGTTGCCGGGGAAACCCAAGTCTCCCTCCTGCTCTCAGTGGTGGCAGCCATCTTGGTTGGGGTTTATTTGCATAATTTGCTCCTGATTGGCTGATGAGCATGGCTGTGGGTGTGGCTTGATCAGAGGTACAGTCAATTTGCATATTACTCTTTTATTAGATAGGATAGATTGTCAAATAATTAGAACCAAATCAGACCAAGTTTAGAGCTAACTACCAATTTATAGTAAACAGAAGGGAGAAAAGAGCATGCTAAAAGCAACACAGGCATATAATTGGCAAAGTCCAGAATGTAGGATATTCTGTAGGACAAATGACTTGGTTTCTTCAACAAGTAACTTGCAAAGAGAAAACAGAGAAAAAAGAGAAAACAAAATTCATTTTATACATTAAAATGAATGCAATAGACCTAGCAACCAAATCCAATGTATAGAACTTATTTAAAAATTTGAATACTTTGTAGATATTAAATGATCTAAAAAGATTATTGATAATTTGTTGGTAGTGTTTTAAAAACAGAAAGTTCTTAACTCATTATTAGAATACATACCCTCTGATGAAATGACTTGATGTTTGGGAGGTGGAAAGGGAGTAGGGGATGGGTTAGGTATAAAATGAATTAACCATGTTAATGAGGTATGGTGTTGGGTACATGGGGATTCTCTGTACTATGTTCTTTATTTGCTGAAAATTTTTATCATATAAAATTATAAAAATAGGCCTGGCCAGTGTGGCTCAGTTGATTGTCATCCCATGCATGGAGGGGTTGCTGGTTTGATTCCTGTCAGGGCACATGCCCTGGTTGCAGGCTTGGACCCCAGAGGGGAGTGTGCAGGAGGCAGCCAATGAATGTTTTGTTCTCATGTGGATGTTTCTCTCTCTCCCTCTCCCTAAAAATTAATAAAAATATTTTAAAAATATAAAATGCAGTATGTTAATTCAGTTTCTTAAGTTGGGGTAGTCAGTATTGGATTTTATCTTCTAAAGACACTCCCTCCCCAGACTCACTGAGATCTGCTGGTGAATATATTTTTGTAGGATGTTGAATTTTCTTTTTCCGGAAGTATCTACTTGCAGCTTGATTTCTGATGGAGAAATTTTGTTTATTGGAAGCTCCTGGCTAGCTGACAAAAATATTTTTCATTGCTCTAATGAAAAGAGTTTTGCTCAATGGATAGAGTGCCGGCCTGCAACTGAAGGGTCCCAGGTTCAACTCAAGTTAAGAGCGTATATCTTGGTTGCAGGCTAGATCACCCACTGGGATGTGTGCAGGAGGCAACCAATAGGTATGTCTCTCTCCCTCTCTTCCACTCTCTCTAAAAATCAATGGAAAAATATTCTCAGGTGAGGATTAGCAAAAAAATAATTTTTTCATTAGGCAAAAAAAGAATTTTTAAAAACACCTTTTATTATGAAAGTAATATGAACATAACAGGTGCAGGAGTAAAAGAAACCCAAAATATTCCCCCCCTACACACACAAAAAGATCACTCCTTCTACCCCAGTTCTCCTCAGATGCTGTTTTCTAACTTCCTTGTGAATCACTCTATTTTTCTGGGCATATACAAAAATAAACACAAGTTAGACCTTACTGAAAATACTATATGCAACTTGCTTTATAATTTTTTTTCACCCAGCAGTATATCTTTAGAGTCTTTTTCATAGCAGCAAATTCAAATCCTCCTTTTTTATTTCACTATATGAAAATACCATATTGGCAAGAATTTCCCCCAATTATTTTGTCTTTTCTGTTAATGTTACCACACACCTTCTTGTACAGAAATAGCAAAGGAATTTTGTTGAAAATTGTATCTCCTAAAAAACTCCTCCTTCATTCTTCCACCCCAGGACAGGAAGTACCCTGTGGTATGAAGCAATCCCCCTCTTGGACCTGGCAAAGGACGTGGGCGGTCAGGAGTGCACCTGGCTGCCTGGCACAGGGATGCCTGGGGCCTGCAGCTCTGTGGCTGGTGTTGGATGCACTCTGAGTCCCCAGTGTAGACGCCCCGCCCCAGCCCTGCTGAGGTAAAGCACCCAGCATCACGTCAGTAGGTTAAGTCCACTGGCTTTGAGGGAGTCTGGGCTGAAGGGTGTGAAATTCAATTCCATTCACTGGATGCAGTAATTGTTTTGTTGGTGGTAGGGTGCATTTAAAGCTGAGGCACTAAAATGTTCATGTGGCCACTGCCTCTTACTGCCAGAGTGGCTGAGGGCCTAGTTGTTTATGAAAGGCGGCATGCTGAGTGGGTTAGCAGAGTAAAGTTTTATTTTAGTCTATTGCTTTTTTTTTTTCTTTAAGGCATTTTGTTTTTAATCCTCTGGAAGCCCTCTGTGTCAGCAAGGCTTTTCTTTGCCGCCGTGTGGGACTTTATTTGGGTATCTCTTGCCAGAAATGGGAATTTCCTGGCAAGGAAGAGAGGCAATTTGAGTAACCCCTACACAGACAAATACATTTCACTTTAACAGAGCTTCTCTGGTGTCACTGAAGATGTGTGAGAAACCGGATAGAAAGCTATAGAAAATGCTCTTTTAAAAAGTATTTTTGCCCTGGCTGTTATAGTCAATAGTTAGTGCATTGGCCTTAGCGCTGCCCGCCCCACCGAAGGGTTAAAAGGTTGAGGGTTGGATTCTGGTCCAGGGCACATACCTGGAGGGCAGGTTTGGTCTCCAGCCTGGTCGGGGCTTATGCAGGAGGTGGCATTGGGGACATGGTCACGTCTCAGGCTTCCTTTCCAGCTTGGACCACAAGTGTCTTCAGGGCTCAGAGCTAAATGCACATGAATGGACTTGTTTCTCCTGGTAAGAAGTAGAAAATGCTTAGGGTGTCTCTTATTGGAAGAGTAGAAAAGGGTTTATTTACCGAGTTTCTCCCTCAAGAGTATATGTTGGAGTGGCTTCTTATGGCTCTTAACACCCTTTGTAAAACTTGGCCAATCACCAGTTATCAGAAGACAAGCATATTCTTATTTTGAAGGGATCAATAAAGTTTTTGTTCATCTGACAAGTTTGGTATTTCCACGTCGCATTTGGCTAAAGAACAAAGGATGCTGAGGAAGCATTGCACTAGTAAGACTTGAGGTGGGGATTCCAGTAAGGAGTGAGGGGGTGGGTGGAGAAGGGTTGAATCTTGGGAAATGGTGGCGGTCCTGAGTGCACCACAGGAGATGCAGGGTGAGTTGGTTAGAAGTAGAGGGCTTGTTTGATATTGAGGAAAAAATGAGGAAAAGAGCTGACAAAGTGTTGTGCTGAGATAGGTGAAATTACTGACCTAGAAACACTGGTCTGGCACCAGACTCTAAATACAGTTTACTGTGGAAACCAATCACCAGATTTCATGGAGCTGTGGGAAAAAATTCCGTCCAGAAACCAAGTGGATTAAGTCCCAACTGAGAAGGACCCTGATTATGTAGGCATTCGTCCAGGGAAGCTTTCTCTTTGCTGGCTCCCTCTCCCTCCCCCCTGCTCCACCTGCAGGGGTGTCCCATTTCTCATCACCTGTCCAGTCTTCCTGAACAGCTTTTACATTCTGAACTAGTTCAGTTCCATAGAGAAGCTTTTGTTTAGCATTCATTAGCCTGCAGTCTTTTTCACCCTATGAAATTTTGTCAAGTGACTCAATGATTGGGTTTGAACAACTGTGACCTTCAGCTGCCTGAAGATATGTAATGACATCCTTGTTGACTGTAGATTCAAACTCTGGGATCTTTTCAGCCAGCAGGAGGAAATACTAGAAAGGGGTGTAGGGTCCTCCCTTCCTGTCCCCCGGGTCTGTAAGCTAAGACCTAGTCTTACAAGTAAGTGCTCTGGTCGATCTTGATTCTAGTTCCTCTAAACAGATCAATTTCTTAAAGAGACAGAATAAAAGGGTGCCTGGTTTAAGAGTCAGAAAACCTGGTTCAGTGTTGCTTTTACCACTAATTAGTCCTGGGCCCGCTGGCAATTTCCCCTTAAGTAAAAACGAAGGGGTCAAATCAAGATGCATATGGATTTCAACAGCATGAAAAGAGGGCCTGAAATGATGACATTTAAGGTTAAATTTAAAACAAGATAAAAATGAAAATAATTACATTTACATCTGGGAGAGAGCAAACATTGCTCTTCCTGTAGAAAAGGCTCACTAGCCCTTGAATGTGAATCCAGAATGAGCTGTGGCCTTCAGAATAGCTCACAATTGCAGGCAGCATGGGTAGATGCTCAGCTTCCTGAATCAGGAAGGGTAGTGTCCTGCTTTGCTCTGCTCTCTGGCTATGGCATCTCCTGCCTCGAGTCTCACATCTGCCTCCAATCCTTTCTCAACGTGCAATCAGAGTGATTGTTCTTAAAATCAAAATTTGATTGTCATTCTCCTGCTTACAAGCTTTTAGTAGCTCCCTGTTGCTCCCAGAATAGCCTCTTCCAATGCCTTTTATGATCTTGCCCCTCTTGACTTCTCCAGTATGTCTTGTTCTGACTCTAGTAGTTCAAAACCACAGGCAGTTCTTAGAGATGGTCCTTCTCTCTCTCCACTCTAAAAAACAGTTTCCAACACGCATACACACGCATGCATGGGAGGAGGTGTGGGCCCCTTCACTTGTCAAGTTCATTCTCTGGGAGTACAGAGCCCCTCAGCTTGTCCCTGTCATTGCACTTCCCACACCATATTACAAGTGCTTGACAGTGCTCCCACTTTCACCCCGCAGCAGGGAGCCCCTCCAGACAGAGATCTGCTCTTTTCCCCCCCCTGTGTTTTCTCAGCATCTTCCTGGTAGGCGCTCAGTTTCTATAGAATCGATGGAAGGCTAGGGGAACAATGGACAATCCCAAGTGCTTTCAGAGAGGATGATAAGGATGGCAAAGGCCATGGAAATAAGGGTGAATGACAAATGACTGAAGACATCTGAACAGTTCAGTCTGGAGAAGAGAGCATCAGGAAGGGCACAATCATGACTCACTTATGTCGAGGGCTGCCCTGGGGAGCTGGGATATGGTTCACGCCCACCTCTCCAGAGGGCACGTTGTGGTCTCTGGTAGGAGGGAGACAGGCATGGTATAGAGAAGCAGCTTTGGAAGACACTGTGACACACTGTTTGGCAACATTGGGTGGAGCAAGGGTGCATGGTAGAAAAGAGATGGCTTCCTGGGGACCTAAAGAACTCCTGGCCCTGAAGTCAGGACTTCCACCATTTCCCAGCACCATCTCAGGAGTGTGAGTAGAAGGATCCTTGTGTGGGGTGAGGCAGTCACCCCCATAATGCTGACAGCCCTGCAGAACATGGGTTCTAAGATCTGTAGGTTCCTGATAGCTCTAAATGTCCGCGACTTCCTCATCTAGGCCGTCACACCACACAATGTGGAAAAATGAACAGACATCATTTCTTCTTTAGCAGCTTTAGAGTATTTTACCTATTCCACACTCCTATGATGGAACAGGTAAAACACCGGCCCAGTTAATTGTTACACTGGGAATGGAAATAGGAATATGGAGGAGTGATAGAACCTTCCTAGTGTGTGCAGGTCATAATAAGAGGAAGAATCTTAACAGGAAATGGAACTCTCAATTGCTGTGGCATTAAATCAGATGACTTTTCCAGTTCCTGATAACTTCATGAGCCAAGGTGTCCTATGAACTGTCATGTTTCTTACCAGCTCACCTTCATTCCACACCTGAAGTTCAAGGACACAACCATGGCAGTGGCCATAGGGAAAAGTTACTTTCTGTGACCTCAGAAAGTTACTTAATCTTTCTGTGATTAACTCAATTGCCTCATCTATACAATGACTATAATAATAGAATCAACCTTATAGGGTTGTAAGGATAAAATGGGAACACAGTACATGGGTATAGTCAGTACTTTATATTGCCTAGTATGATTAGCACTGTATTGGATGAGAACAGGACTTGGGGATACAGAAAATTGATTTCTCATTCTGGGGCAAAGGTATAGTGTAGTGTCTTCAGCTGTTCTTCGCACAGCCTCAGAAGTGCCTTGGAGCTCCCACTGAGAACTCGGGCTTGGTGAAAGTGCCATAAGATGACAACCACTGGCAAAGAAGAATGAAATGGGGGGAAGTGGGGGCCCTGTGCTGCTGTCTGTGGTCCTGAAACATTTAATTCTCTAGAAAATTGAAGGTGAGTTGCAACCATACTTCCAGGACCCTCCGCCCCCACCCCTCCATAATTCCCTGCTTATGGATAATCTCCCCACCAAATGGGATTTGGATAAATTGTTGATAACCTTTTGAGTCATTAGTTTCTTTTTCTCTGAAGACAGGTAATTCCCATCCTCTGATGTGTTCACTGGCACATTGCCAGGTCACACACCTCTGCACCTGATGCCTGCCCAAAGGACACAGCCAGAAAGGGCAACATAGTGGCAACACACATATCTTTGACTGTGATCTCCCTCTTTGCAGTCACCGGAACGCTAAGCCCACTGAAGACAGCCCAGCTTCTGTCCAACAGTGGCCCAGGGCCTCACACAGTGTTTAGCAATCACTCGAGGTATCCTGAGGCTGGGATCAGAGCCACACTCTACTCTGTCCCCAGGTGGCCTGCATGGGCCATCATTGCCTCCGCCATTGCTCATGCTGCAGCTCCTTCCCACTAGTCCCGCTCCCCTCTTCCCCTTTCCCTTACAGGGCAGGCTCTCTCCCACCAAGGTCACAGCTGTTCTGTTAGATGCTGTAAAGCTTCTCTTGCTGTTTCAACTTAGATTTTTTATCAAGGACTTAGGATTGATTCCCAGTGGAGACACCCCACAATCCCCCGGTATCTTTCTCAAAAACCTTTCTTTCTTTTTTATTAACCTGGACAGTGCAGTCCATCACTGTCTCAGGAAAGGGTCCAGCTTCCACCAGAGGCCTCCCCAGGGAAGGGATGGCAAGCAAACTGCTGCCTCTGTCCTCTTTCTCCGTGTCAGAGCTTTATCTGGCATCCGGCTCAGCTACACCCTCCTCAAATACTCCCCCGGATGGCCTTCGAAGTGGCAGAGCTCCTGAGGGGCCCCTGCCACCTGGGCTCCCTCTGGGATCCCCCACCCCATGCACAGATGTGAAAGTGATTCAGGCTTTCAACATCAGGGAAATCCTCCAAACTTATGTAGCGTTATTAAAAGGAAAAATAAAAACAGAAAAAATTTTCTTTTCATAGATTAATAAAGCAGGGAAAAAATTATTAATGTTGATTTGGCCCATTCTGGCTCCAAGCAGGGTCAGACTCAAACAATAATTGCTTAAACTTAGAGAGAAAGAGAGAAAAACAGCATCTCTCAGAGAATGAAATTTTGAAACACCCCCTTATAGATCAGAGGTTGTTTTTATTTTTCTGGATACCAGTTCCTTCATGGTGCAATCTTAGCCCTTGGCCCAGTGTTCTGTCCTTAAGGGGACTCCGCGGGAAGAGGGTAGCTGGTCTGACTGATCACAGTGGAGTGCTCTCTGCCTGAGATCTTACCACCCCATCACACATCCTCTAAACCATAATCACTTGTGTCCGACTTGGCTCTCAGACATGAAGAGGGAGCCCTGGGTATGCAATACCACAAACATATTCCCCGCAAGAGTATGTATGCAGCAATCCAGACATTCTCATTGCTCTGCCTTCTAATTAGCTCGGGGAGTTGCAGCCTCACAGTGTGGGTGTGCTTGCCAGCTGTGCTGCTAGGGATGTTATATGTCTGCGCTCCTTCTGTCTCCTCCCTTGGTGTTGGGAAATTATAGAGCTGGTTCTCTCTGCTTGTCTTGGAAGTGTGCGCACTGACCTTACCCCGCAAAGCCTGGGGGACCGATCTGGTGCTATTTGGATCTCAGATCTTGCAGTCTGCTGTCCTTGAGGGGGTGGGAGTGGATGGCCTTTGAGCTGAAAGGGATTGCCTGTATCTAAGATTGTTCAAACCCCTTGGGTGACCTGCTGCAGAGTCAGTGCCCACAGGACCAGAGGAGGGATTTCCTGGCTCAGGGGGAACCTGCGCCTCTCATGAAGGCGCCTATTCTGGAGGCTGCCAGACACCTTATCCCCATGAACAGAGAGGCCTTGAAGAGCCCTTCCGGCCCTCCTCCCTCTGAGGCTGCCCTATCTCTGCGGTCCCCGGGGCCCTGGGATGGCTGCATGGCTGAAACAAAATCTGCTAACTTTCTAATTGTAACTTTCTCCCCTACGTCCCCCCTCGTTTTGTTTATGGGTTCTCCCTCTGGGTAACCAGGTCAGACTTTCAGCTCTAGATTGAACTTCCTCACCTTGCCCAAGGTTTAGCACATCCCCCTCTTTAAACCCATGGATTACGGCGTTACCCCAGCATTACCCCAGGAGCTTTTCCACCTCAGCTCGCAGTGGCCCACAGGGCTGTGTAGTTTTCTCCTCTACACTTCTTAGCCGACACCCACTCAGGCACAATTTTCTTCCTTATCTCATCCCTCTGCATGAATTCCACTGTTGGTTTCCTACTATCTGCACACCTGTTTTTTTAGCAGCTGTTCGCATCCCTCCTGCCCAACTTGGTCTTTTGGGCAGGGCCTTGGCCACCTCCCTCCTTGGCACGTGGCTTCTCCCCACGGGCTGCTCTCTGCAGATGGGGTCAATAGTCGCTGCCTGGCCATGGCCTCTGATAGTAGCTTTGCAGGTAGCCACTTGTTTGCCACCTCATCCAGCACGTCAGGTTGATGATTTTCATGAGCGCACCTCCTCAAAACCTGAAGGACCGCTGTCCCTCTGAGGCCTAGACTAAGGCAGAGCATAAAGGAAAGGCCTCCAAGCTCCTTGACAAGTGGCGTTTTCCACACCTAGAAATACGTCTTTTTGTAACCTCTATCTAATTTCAGAAGATCTGCCTAGAAGAAATGCTGTATTAGATGTTATATTTATTTTTTCAAATAGCATAGGAAATCAAGCTTTACATGGGTATTTTAGTTTTTTTAAAATATATTTTATTGATTTTTTACAGAGAGGAAGGGAGAGGAATAGAAAGTCAGAAACATTGATGAGAAAGAAACATCAATCAGCTGCCTCCTGCACACCCCGCACTCGGGATTTTGTCTGCAGCCAAGGCACATGCCCTTGACCAGAATGGAACCAGGGACCCTTCAGTCCGCAGGCTGACACTCTATCCACTGAGCCAAACCGGTTTCGGCTGGGTATTTTAGTTTAATTTTGTTAAAAGAATAATACATTGGCACACGGCTTCTCCCCATGTGCCAATGTATTATTGGCCTATTTGCTCCGTGGTGAAAGTATTGGACTGAGGACAGAAAGGGTAGAGGGTTTGATTCCTGGTCAAGGGCACGTACCTCAGTTGCAAGTTCCCCAGCCCCTATGGGAGTATGTGTGGGAGGTAACCAATCAGTGTGTCACCCCTCATAGCAATGTTTCTCCCTTCCATCTTTCTTTCCCCCTCCTCCCATTCTCTCTGGAAATAAATGGGGGAAAAATCCTTGGCTGAGGATTAAAAAAAAAAAAAGGAATAATATATCCACATGGTTCAAAACTCCCAAAACATCAACTCTTATATAGCAAACATTCTTTCTACCTTGTTTCACACCTGTCCAGGTGCCACTCTGCCTGGGTAAGCACGGTGCTTAGTTTCTTGAGGGTATTTCTCAGTTTTTGTTGGATCTTGAGAGACTTGTACCAGATACAAAGTCAGGTGACTGCTTTGGAGAAAATGGTTGTGTGCTGACTAGTCAAATAGGAAGGAGGCCACTGTCATTCAGTCACCCATTCGCCCTTAAGGCCTGAGGTGCCTGCAGCTTCCCCACTCTGTGGCTGCAGAAACTCTGTCCTAAGGTTTTCTTTCTCTGTCTACAACATAGCCTTTGTTGTACCATAGATTTTTATCGCAGCCATCTTTGTCTAAGTGTCTGTTTCAACGACTTGAAGCTTAAAGCAGATTCCATTACTTGGGAGCTTAGTAAATTGGCCCCAGTTAATCAGATAAGCTCTAGAAAAATTCCCTGGAAACCTCCAGCAGATACACTTAAAAATATCTAGCACAGTTGGGCTATCAAGAAAAGACTGCAGCCCATACCATCAGAATGAAGGCAACCTGTGGTTTTTGCAATAATTTGAGGCTCCAAGAAGGAGTCAGTAGTCAATTGTGGGCAGGCAGGCGTGCTCGCCACGGGCTGCGGGCGCCCTGCAGCCCGCTCCTTCTCTGGACCGAGCTCAGTGGGCCAGGTAGCAGGAGTGACCAGCACTCTTCGTCAGAGAGGAATTTAGCCCGGCCGAGAGGTTACATGGTTGAACGTCAACCTACGAACCAGGAGGTCATAGTTTGGTTCCCGGTCAGGGCATATGCTAGGGTTGCGGGCTCGAGGGGTGTGCAGGAGGCAGCTGATCGGTGGTTCTCTCTAATCATTGACATTTCTATTGATCTCTTCCTCTCCCTCTCTGAAATCAATAAAAAATATTTTTAAGAAAGAAAGAAAATTCATCTGGGCAGATGAATGTTTAGGGAGTCCAGCTGCCCACTTCCGGGGCTCTCTTGTTTCTCATTGTGGCTGGAAAGGCAGCTGGAAGCCTGGAGGTTATCAGTACCATCTTTGAGACTGCCCAGGATACTCATCACTCTACACACACACACACACACCAAGCTCTTAGTGTCACCTAATACATTTGTCCCAAATCTCCACTTCTCGAAATTCACTGACTCCAGTGGTTTTGGATTGGTGGGTTGCTTGATGGCTCGGCCTTAAGGCAAAACTTCCTTGGTGTTGCTCTGTGTTTGGAAGGCTTCCCCACATAACTCTATGAACTGAAACTGCACTTAAAGATATTGCTTGGTCTTAGCAATATTTTTTTGATATCTTTCTGTGGGCAAGGTCTACAAAAATAAAAATAGATGGAGCATTGAAGACCTTGTTCCCCAACATATGTCATCAGTTTGGCTTAAATGAACTCTTTATAAAAAAATTTAAAAAGATAAACAAATGGGACTACATCAAACTAAAATCTTGCTGCACAATGATGAAAACAATAAACAAAATGAAAAGACAATCTAAAGAATAGGAGAAGATATTCACAAATGATACATCTGATAAGGAGTTAATATCCAAAAAATGTAGGAAACTTATACAAATTAACACCAAGAAAAACCAAACAATACAATTTAAAAATGGGCAGAGAATCTCAACGGATATTTTTCCAAAGAGGACATACAAATACTCAACATCACTAGTCACCAGGGAAATGCGAATCAAAACCATAATGAAATATCACCTCACCCTATCAGAATGGCCATCATCAAAATATCAATGAATAAATAGTAAGTGCTGATAAGGATGTGTAGAAAGGAAACTCTTGTGCACTAGAGGTGGGATTGTAAATTGGTGCAGCCACTGTGGAAAACAATATGAACATTCCTAAAAAAAAATTAAAAATAGAGCTTCCACATGATCCAGCGATTTCACTTCTAGTCATGAAGCTGAAGAAAACAGAAACACTATCTTAAAAATAGATATACACAAAATATCAGACATATGTCATAGCAATATCTTTACTGATACAGCTCTAGGGCAATGGAAACTAAGAGAAAATAAACAAATGGAGCTACATCAAAAATAAAAAGCTACTGCACAGCAAAAGAAACCATCAACAAAACAATGAGAAAGCCCACTGCATGGGAGAACATGTTTGCCAATGTTACCTCCAATAAGGGTTTAATTGCCAAAATTTATAGGGAACTCATGCAACTTAACAAAAAGAAGATAAACAATCCAGTAAAAAAAATGGACAAAGGACCTTCTTTTTGAAAGAAGACATACAGAAGGCCATGAGATATATAAAAACATGCTCAAAGTCACTAATCATCTGAGAGATGCAAATCAAAACAACAATGAGGTACCATCTCACACCTGTCAGAATGGCTGTCATCAACAAATCAACAAATGACAAGTGCTGGTGACTATGCATAGTAAAAGGAACTCTTGTGCACTGCTGGTGGGAATGCAGACTGGTGCAGCCCTGTGGAGAACAGTTTGGAGTTTCCTCAAAAAATTAAAAATGGAACTTCCCTTTGACCTACTAACCCCACTTCTAGGAATATATCCCAAGAAACTAGAAACATGAATCAGAAAGGATATATGCACCCCTACGATCATAGCAGTATAATTTACACTAGCTAAGATTTGGAAACAGCAGATGAGTGGATTAGAAAACAGTTGGTACATCTATACACTGGAATGCTATGCTGCTATAAAAAAGAAAGAATTCTTACCATTTACAACAGCATGGATGGAACTGGAGAGCATTATGCTAAGCGAAATAAGCCAGAGAAAGATAAATATCATTTGTGGAATAGAATGAACAACATAAACTGATGAACAAAAATAGAACCAGAGTCATAGAAGCACTGAACAGACTGTCCAACCTGTGAGGGGAGGCATGGGTGAGAGGGTAAGAGATCAACCAAAGGACTTGTATGCATGCATATGAGCATAGCCAATGGACACTGACAGGGGGTTGGGGGGTGAGGGCATGTGCTCGGGGTGGGGGCAGCCAGGGAATGGTCAATGGACGGGGGGAGGAGACTTATGTAATACTTTAAACAGTAAAGAATTTAAATTGAAAAAAGATATATACCCCCCTCTGTTCATTGCAGCATATTTTACAATAGCCAAGGTATAGGAGCTACCTACGTGCCCATTGATAGATGATGAATGGATAAAGATAATCACACACACACACACACACTGGAATATTACTCAGTATAAAAAAAAGAATAAAATCAGGGCCATGTCAGCAAATGAAAAGGAATGAGTCTAAAATAAGGAGCGCTAAAGAGTTTGGACTGTATCCTGAAAGCTGAGAAGAGCCAGTGTAATTATAATGCTTGAGAAGGTGGTATTTGAAGCATGTGTCACTTACCAGCTGTGTGACCTTGGATAGGTTATTAACCTCTCTGGGTCCTGGTTTCCTCATCTATGAAATGGGAGAGACAACCATGCTTCACAGGATTACAGAGCACTTCAGCTAGGTCCTGGCATAAAATGGGCACTCAGTAAGTCTTAGCTACGGTAGAAATATCTGGACAGTTCCGTCACATGACCACACTTGTCTTTGAAAATGAACCCTGCAGCATGGAGAATAGATTGAAGATGGCAAGACAAAGGCATGAAGAGTAGGAAAGGAGCAGTAATGAGGCAAGAAATGGTGGATGGCTGCATTAGGGCCGAGAGAAGAGAACAGATCCGAGGGATCTTGAGGTGGAATGCAGGGGACTAGGACTGTAGTGCCGCGGTAAGAGAGAGAAGGAAAGCCTGCAGGCTGCAGGGTGATCATGAAAGGCTTTCAGGAAGACATGGGCTTCAGGTTGGTTTCAAAGGGGTGCCGCTGCAGAGGGGTGGGAGGAAAGCCTTCTGGGTAGAGGAAGCAGTGGGAAAAGAACCTTTTTTGTTGTTGTTTTTTTTTTTTAAAGAGTGTTGAGGTCACTGGGTTTTCAATAGACATCTGTCATTTGATTATTTAAATGTGAATGAAAAGTGGACAAAAAGCAGTAGGGTTAAACAAACAAGAATTGCCCGTGGGGTTCTGGTGACACTCAGGGCTCCCCTGGCTGCTCCCTCAGCACCAGCAGAGACCACTGGGGGACATGCTCAGGCACCAGCCCTGACCTGGCCCAGCAGGCAGCCTTCCAGCCAGAGCTGCTCCGGCCCTCCTGGGTGCCCAGATGGGGTGGAGCTGCAGTCATTCCCATACCCTCCTCTCCCCACCACCCCTAGCCAGTGTTGCTTAGAATGTTAGTCAAACACTGAAGGCTTTCTTTGTCATAAGCAGAGATGGGGAGAGAGACACCTTTCCTGTCTACACTGTGCCTGGTTTAAGTGTCCTCCTACTGTCATAATGGTCCTTCGTTGGTGGCAAAGCCATTCCTGACCAGTGGGGCAATATCTCACCCTTGCCACACTTTCAGGGCTGCTGCTGGCTGACTGTGCCACAGGCTGCGGCTTGCATCAGCCTAGACTCTGGGAGGTCAGTCTGGGGGACAATGAAAAGCTGGTGTTGGTTTCAATTCTGCATAGCAATGGGGAAGCTCAGTTGTTTCCCCTGAAGCAGGTAGCGAGGTGTAGTATTATACTTATGAGTGCTCTTGGCTGGGGCATGAAAGCCTGGAACCTTTCACAGTTCCCTTGCCCTAACCAACCATCCTCCCGCTTGGGTGGGAGAAGGTTATCAGTGGCAGAGAGCAGGACTTTTCTCCCGTTCTGTTCTCACACAGCCTCTCCTCACCACCAACCAATGTCCTTCCTCTCAAATGAGATGGAAAAATAAAACTATGGTACTCTAGCTGGTTTGGCTCAGTGGATAGAGCATTGGTCTGCAGACTGAAGGGTCCCTGGTTCAATTCCAGTCAAGGGCACATACCCAGGTTGTGGCTCGATCCCCAGTAGGAAGCATGCAGGAGGTAGCCGATCAATGATTCTCATCATTGATGTTTCTATCTCTCTCTCCCTCTCCCTTCCTCTCTGAAATCAATAAAAATATATTTTAAAAAATAAAGCTGTGGCAATGATGCCAAGGGGTGAACAGATAGCAGAGAACCAAGTTGGACCCAATTAAGTGAGTTGGTAAACCCAGCTATTTGGAGGAAGAAGATAAACACACATAAGATAAAAAAAAAAAAGTTAGGCAGCTATTGCCTACCTTTGGTCAGTATTTCTCAGAACATTTCTCAAATATTCTCCTCCTGGGGTCCCCATGAGTCTGCCATGCTTTAAAATTGACACACACCCGGAGGCTCAAAGTGGAGGAGGGTTACAATAACTTTCAGAAGTCAGTGAACGGGCCTGCTGGTAAAGACAGCGTCAGCACGAGGCCCAGGCATGAGCAGTCTGCAGGCTGCGACTCATACCAGCAGGCAGGCTGGCTAGTGAGAGAAACAATGTGGGGGGACCCTGTTTCCAGCAGGTTGGGAGTTTGGGGAAGGAAAGACCCAGGGAAAAGGCATGAACTCTGAAGGGTTCCCGCCTTGCGCTCTGCAGCCTGTGGGCGTTGTCTCCTCCATCTTGAAGGACAAGGAAAGGAAAAGAAGTGCAGAGGAGCCATGAGGCTTTGTGGAGAAGCTCAGTTGTTTGACCAGCGATTCACCAAGCACAAGGTGCAGGAACAATTTTATCTCATGTTGCCTGGACAGACTTAATCCCACAAAGTCATTGCTTGCGTCCCTTCAAAGTCAGCCTGGAAATTAGGCAGTTAAACTTACCACGAGCTGTGTCAGCGGAGTGAGATGCAAATCAAAGTGGGGCTAAGAGAACAGAGAGGCTGGAGGGAGCTGCTGCATGGCCCATGGAGGGCAATGGGAGGGAGGCCTGGCCTACTTCTCTGGCCTGGCTGCATCCCCCAGGCCCATGGCATAGACTCCTTTTGGAAGACTGCTGGGTATCCTCAGTCTAAACACAAACACCCTGAACATGACAAGAAACAGGAGTGAGGGTCTCTTTTTGTAACTCAGCAAGGAACCCAAAGGCACTGTTTCCGCAGAGCCCAGTGACCAGACACACTCACCCGTCCATCAGGTCCAGAGCAGGCCCCAACCACCATCACTTTCTTACATGGGGGTTGAGCTGGAACCACAGCTAGTTCCAGGAGATGCCCGAGTCCTGGGTCCCCTATCCAACCCTGAAGAGGCCAGCAGAGCTCAGCACTGTGCCCTTCCCCACTCTAGGCAGCTTGAGAAGCCTGGGGTGTGAATTCTGAAAGGCCAGGCACCCCGCACTGGAGGCTGACTTGTCCATAGCTCCTGGCACAGCGGCCATGGGTATGCAAGGGAACAATTGCAAAGCCATGGGACTCTCTGAGTGATGTTGGTGCCAAAAATCATTCCAGTCCTTTCCTAAGGCTGCACCTGGGCATCCCCAGGGTGTGCTTTGTGGTGAGGGACAATGGGCACAGACATGTTTCTGTCCAAATGATATATTACCTCGTAGGAACTAACTGAGGTCCTTTAGTTTCTGTTCATATTTTTGTTTAAAAATAACTTTCAAGAATGGAGAACAATTTTAGCTGAGGTTGGAAAATAAGCACAAGGTATTGACTTGCTTTGTTAGCTTTTTTTACCTACCCCCAGGAGCTGCCAGGGAGTAGAAGTGAAATGCAAAGTTTCCAATGACTTGTTTAACACGGAGTGGGTGCTGGGATCTCCAGGCGGGCCCAGGGCTGGTTTCTAACATGTGGTGAAGGAGGGCTCCGGAGCAGCGGGAGGCCGTGGGGTCGGTTAATAGACCAGCGGTTGGTGTTGGCAGACCTGGAGTGGAAGGAGCAGAGTTAAGAGTGAGCGTGCCAAGAGCAGCCCTGGATGACTATGGGCCAGCAATTTTCTAGAAGAGGGGCAACTAATGCTCCCCAGGCTACTAACACACAAGGGAGGAAAAACCAATTCTGGACACAACATGCAACTACAAAGCAGCTTACTTTGGTTCTTTAAGGTTGCACATAGTTCTAAAATTCTGTCCATCAGTTCTATGCACTTTGTCTATGTTGTTGACAGTCCTCTACAATCCACTCAACTGTTAACGGTTTTAGGGAGCAGAGCTGTGTGGCCCAAGTGACGGGGCCTGGTCTCTCTCTTTTATGCGTCAAGAGCAGGTGACCCTCAGCTGCAGGCTGGCTCCTGGCTGCGGGGAATCCCATTCTGTTTGATCTGCACCCTGGAGTCAGTGGCTTCAGATAACACTGGTATGGAATACGAAACAAAAATTAAACAATACAAAAGCCCCTGTCACCGGATGTCATCTTAGATATTTGGAATGATTAAATGCTTCCTCCTTTCAAAGAGTGCACATGTCACTGGTGCATGCGCACACACACACTCTTTCACTCTGAATCTCTTTATATGTTTATTAAATATTCCTGATACTTTACCCATATGCTGATGATAAAAAGTCTGGCTCAACTTCACCTCTGAGCTGTGTGGTGCGGGTCAAGTGTCACCATGGGAGGCCTCTGGAAAGATGAAGTGCTATAAAAATGGGAGGCATCCTTACGATAACCACATTTTACCATTTGTTATCTGATTACTTTGCATCCTGCCCTCAGTGTTCAGAGAACAAAGGAGGGCTGGACTTCAGAGCTAGGCTCTCAACGATGGCTGTGTTGACAGGACCAAAGCTGAAGGACTATGTAGGATGCAGGCATGTTTTCCCGGAAGGCTGACTGAGCAGTTCTTCAAATATCTGCAAGTTCAGGGCAGAATTCCATCCAGCCTTCAAACCCTGAGCCAAGATTCAGCATGAAAAAAGCCAAAAGTTTCATTTCTTTGACTGTGGGAGTGCTACAATCGCCCCTTAAAAAGCCATTCAGTTTGAAGTTCAATAAGCACTTTTGATTGAGAAACACTTTTACTGAGGGGTAAAAGTCCTTTGGCTTTAAATGGCACAAAATGAGCAGTGGCCCATATCACAGTTTGGACACTACATTCTCACCTGCCAAAGGTGGCTCCCTGGATAGAACATCTGAGTCACAGAGCCAATGCCTGATCTAGGTGTGTAGGGCAGGTGTGTGTGTGTGTGTGTGTGTGTGTGTGTGTGTGTAAGAAAGGGCAAAGTTTGGAAGCATTTTTTACCTCTTCTTCTCTTCAAGAGTTCCCGTGACTTAAGTCACAGTAAAATACCCATAAGTCTACACGCAGAGGAGCCCAAATGCCAGCCCAGTAGGTGTTCAGATCTTCTGACAGCAGGAAGCAAGACCTGTGGGCTCCCAGCAGTCATAGGCTTGAGCTGTTCATTAAAGCTCTAAGTGAACATATTCCCCACTCCAAGTCTGGAATAGGCCTGGGGGGAGCCTGAAGGTAGGTGTCTGTTACTGGAAGCAGAGGGCATTTTGTAGGTGGGCTGCTTCGCAGGACAAATCTGAGGGGACAGACCAGCAGAGAGGTTGATGTATCACCACTACCAAAAACAGGTTTCCTTTGGCCAGTGACACGTCCCATCCAACAGTGTGAAACCAGCCACCGTTCCCTGTATGTGTCGCCTTTAAAGATTTGACTGCATCTTTGTTCCTCACCCCCGCACATACAGTGGGTGTAACGCACTCTGTGTGTAATACAGGAACTACCGATGGGAAACTGAAGACCTGCTATGGACTTGGAGCGAGGCCTCCCTGAGGTTATTTCTTCACCTGTAGGTGGGGACAAGACCCACCTCAAAGTACTGAACTTACTAGAGTCAATGAATGTGAAAATGTTCCATAAGTTTAAAGCACTCTAAAAGTAAATAGCATTATTACTGACGAGATTCACTTAGCACAGCCCACCGTGTGACTCCTTATCGACTCGAGAGGTGAAGCTCACCGTAATAAGCACGTTGCCACAGCTGTACCTGGGCCTGTTCTTTTCCTAAACAAACAACAAATGGACAACACTTTGTTGGAGTCAAAGCCAGCAGTCCCCTCTGCTTTGTCTGCTTCCTGAAAGGAAGGCTGATGTCGCTGGTCCCCGGTCCCTCCTCGGTGAGAAAGGAAGCGGAGGCCTTTTGTTACATAGAGGGAGTGTGGTTCTGGGTGAAGTAAGCCCACAGTGCAGCCTCACTGGGCTCACAGATTTATCAGGCTTTCCCTCTGAGGCACCGACAGATGACAATTAGGGGTGCATTAACATAAAACACACACACACACACACACACACACACACACACACACAAAACCAAACAAACAAACAAACAAAAAAACACATTGAAACCTGTAAAGAATTTTTGTGAGTTTATTGGAGCCAAACTGTCGACAAGCCGGGAAGCAGAACCTCAACGAATTGAGATAATGCTCTGGAGTGCATTACATTTGTTTTTATTTACACATTGCAATCAAAGGAAAGGGATGTAGGTGAGTTACCTGAAATTCACTGGTGATAGTTTAAGGAGGTGGGATGAAGCAAAGCAGTAGGAAACCCCTGGGATTGGATAAAAAGTAAAATGATGGACACATACTTAGGTGAGTGCAGGAACAATTAACATGATAATGAAGGAATTTGTGGTATCTGTCTTGGTGCCCACCAGATCTGGCTGTGCCCCAGGGACTCCAGGAAAAAAAAAAAGGAAGTTACAAGTTACTCAGACATCTCACAGGTATGTTATCTTAGAGGCAAAAAGGCAAATGGGCTCAGGAAAGATCTAAGTTGATCTTTGTCAGGGAAAATATTGGCCTAGAACATGACTACCCACTATAACCTGTTTGTAGTTAAATATTTAATTTTCAGATCATCTTTTGTGGTTATTTTAGGTCTCTGAGTTTGCAAGACTGCCATGCAGGCCTCCCCTGAGCTTGTCAGGTTAGCATGTGGCTCCTTTGGTCCACAGTGTGACACGTACTATGTGCTGTTCAAGGGCATGTACAAGGGTAAGTTGGAAATCAGAGCTCCGACTGCCCTTCCCCAACCCTTTTCCTGTGTCAGAACAAGTGAGATCAACAGTGCTGTACATGTGACCATGAATCTGCTCTGATTTCAAAACTCGGTACTTTCTATTATTCATAACATGTTGCCTGTGACACACCTTACCACCACGTGACATGTACGTTATGCCTAAAAGTCACAATTGAGAACGAATGTTCTGCAAGTGAGGGCAGAAATTTGTCTTATGCATCTTATTATTTCCAATGCCTGGCAGGTGTTGGAAGGTCAATAGTGACTTGGCTTGGGCTGTAGCCTGAGGAGGGGGAACCTCCCAGCTCCCCACGATGAGCTCTGGGACTACCCCAAGCCCCAGGGGTGCTAGCTGCTTAGTCATGGTCCTTTTAGGAGCATTATGGTCACGTGACCATAATAAGCCATGGACTGTACAGGGGATTTCACTGTGAGACAGACAAGCCAGCTCCCTCACGCTCTGTGATAGTGACGGTGTAAGTGGGAGAATTAGTCTCTACCTTCTTTCATGTCTGCCTTTGAAGAGGGTGGCCTTTTGCCAGCAAGAGGTGCCTGAGGTTTGGGCTTGGCGAAGGCCGGATGAACTGAGTGTGCAGGTGGTACTGCTCAGAGGGTATAGTGAAAAGCCAAAGGAGGTCTTAAAGTGCATGGCACAGAGGTGCCTTCTGGGTGTTGTTCCTAAAGAGGTTCAAAGACACACCCTTTCAGCTGGGTCCTTTGGGTGCATCTTCAGAGTCAAGAAATGTGTGGGCCCTAGGGCCAAAGCTGGTCTGGATTTTCCCTTCCAGGCAAGGAAGGCCTGGCCAGGGCAGGGGCAGTCAGGAGACTGGCAGCTCATAAGAGCCGACTGAGAGCATCATTTTGTGGAGAACCTTCTAGATAATTTGTCGTGCTAATGGCTCTGGTGGCCAAGAGCAAATGGTCACAGCCTGTTTTTTTTTTGAGATTAAGGTGTGTAGATGAATTGCTCTGTGAATTATTTGTTATTGTCTTCCTGTAGCTAAGAAAGAAACAGACCCAAAGGGCTTGCCTCTGAGGCCGAGCAGGGCTTCCTGGCTGTTCAGCCTCGGGGCTCAGCAAAGGCTCCAGAGTGTGAGAACCTTCCTGGTGATGCAAGGCCAGATCAAAGTTCACCAGGTCAGAAAAAGGAAGAAATTTCATTCCATGTATTGAAAGAAGGGGATTGTTAAGTGGCAACTGGGGAAAGGGAGGAACTAGATTGGGCATGAGGGAAAGGCCCCAGTTTTGTGTTACCGTTCAGGCTGTCCCCCATCACATGGCAGAACCCAGCTACAGCTTAGGCGTGAGCTTTGTAGTAAGGCCAGACCCAGCTTTGGCCCTAGGGCCCACACATTTCTTGACTCTGAAGATCCACCCAAAGGACCCAGATGAAAGGGTGTGTCTTTGAACCTCTTTCGGAACAACACCCAGACCCCTTGGTCCTGCCACTTAGTCCTGTGGGACATGAGTAAATCATTAGCCCCTCTGATCTTCTGTTTCCTTGCTGTGAGATGGGAAACTCGTGACTTCCTCACTGGGTTCTAGTCAGAGTGGAGTAAGGTGAGTAAGTATGTGCCATGCTTGTACCAGGCACAGAGCAAGCATAGTGCTTGGTATTGTTCCTTTGGCTGCTATGATCATTGCTACCCAGTGTGACTGTTCCTTTGACCATTGCAGCACACATTTAGTTGCAGGAAACCCAACCATTTTATTATGCTCATGGATTCTGGGGGTCAGAATTCAGAAAGGACACAGTAAGCATGGCCTGTCTCTGCTCCATGCTGTCTGGCACATCGACTGGAAAGGTTCAGAATTGGAGGGTATCTCAGTGGTTGGAGCTGGAGTCATCCAAAGGCTTCTTCACTGACACGTCTGGTACCTGGCCTGGGAGGGACTTGAAGATTAGGACTGTTGACCACATGGCCTCCCTGTGCCTCTCCCCATGGCTTCCCTTCAGCATGGCGGTCTCAGGGTAGCTGGACTTCTGATATGGTGCCCAGCTTCTTCCAGAGTGTGTGTCCCAAGGGAACCAGGAGGAAGCTGAATAGCCTTTTTGACATGACCTCAGAGGTTGGCTGTGTCTATTGATTATAAGCCAGTCTCTAAGGTTGGCTGCCTATATTTGAAGGGAGGACATTTCCAGTGGGAGGAGTTAAAGAATGTGCAGACCTGATTTAAAACCACCAAAGTGACTGGAGAAAACAATAATGCCTTATACTTTTCATTTAAAAAGCCAATTCACCTAATCCTCAAAATACTTTTGAGAGGTGAGCAGGCAAGTAATATAACCCAATTTTGCACATGTGGAAATAGGCTTAGCTAGGCCAGTTCCTTTATTCCTCTGAGCTGCAGGATGGAGAATTTATAGGTGGTTTTTAAAAACTATTATATTTTTTCAATCCTCACCAGAGGATATTTTTCTATTGATTTCTAGAGAGAGTGGGAGAGAGAGGGAGAGACAGAGAGAAAAATTGATGTGAGAGAAACACATCAATTGGTCGCTGCTTGCATGTACCCCAGGCTGGGGAGGAGCCTGCAACTGAGGTATGTGCCCTTGACCAGAATTGAACCTGGAACCCTTGGGTCTGCAGATCAACGCTTTATCCACTGAGCCAAACCGGCTAGGGCAGGATAGAGAATTTATATAGGATCCCCTCTCTGGTCCCTGTCAACTCTAAAATATAGTAGTTTTCTGTTCCTTGCAGAAGGAGGCGGTCCTGAAAAGTTGGCTTTAGTGAAGGGAACACTAAAGATCTCTAGTGTTTCAACAATTTCTGTGACTTCCTGGGGCAAATTAAATTGCTTCCACTTAGCCCACACCTGGATTCTGAAGGAAGCTAATGTTAAATTCCTTGGTTCAGTGCCAACTATCAAAGAAGAGTTGAAAGGATAATTTTTGCTTAATTGGAATACAAATTCCTCCAATTGAGACTAATCCTGATGCCTCATCTTGAGATAAGAAAACCCTCTTTTATCGCATATCTTTATGCTAAAACATTTCAACCAAAGCAGGGAAAGCACAAAATCACCATTCTTTTTACAATGACTCACCGAGCAAGTAAATACCAAGAAGATGTTCATGAGTATGCAGTTACTACATTTGTCCAGGTACAATTCACTTTACTCAAAACTTGTGGTCATGATTTGCTAAGTAAAACTTAAACATTTTAATATCAAATCTATTTTACTTGACTTCAGAGTGATATAAGAATGAAAAATTGCCTAATAAAAAACTCCAGTGAAAATTTACTTCTGAGTTTCCATTTTATAAATGTGGGCTTTTAGAAATTGGATTTTCTTAAAGTGTGGCAAACCTTTGTCACATAGTTTCCTAGTCACCATTAAAGAATCTTTTTAAAAATATATATATTTTATTGATTTTTTACAGACAGGAAGAGAGAGAGATAGAAAGTTAGAAACATCGATGAGAGAGAAACATCGATCAGCTGCCTCCTGCACACCCCTACTGGGGACATGCCCGCAACCAAGGTACGTGCCCTTGACCGGAATCGAACTTGGGACCTTTCAAGTCCACAGGCCGATGTTTCATCCACTGAGCCAAACCGGTTTCAGCAAAGAATCTTTTTGAGAAATGTTTGGTTGAAATGTCTACTTTGAAGATTCCCATTTTTTGTTTGTTTTATTTTATACATGAGTTATATCTTTAAAAAAAAAAATACTGGGGAAGGAATGATAAAAAAGAGAACCAGGGCCCTGGCCAAGTAGTTCAGTTGATTAGAGCTTTATTCCGATATGCCAAGATTTCGGGTTCAATTCCCCATCAGGGCACGTATAAGAAATAACCAATAAATGCATAAATAAGTGGAACAAAAGAAAAGAGAGAGAGAGAACCATGAAGGAACCCTGACCAAAACTTAAATTCAAGCATGTTATTCTCCAGCAGTTCTGGAAGCCATGGCAAGAGATTAGTACAGAACCCCCACCAGCATCCCAGCTTGTTTTGTTGGAGGGCATCAGACCATTGCTTTGAGATAGACACAATGCCCTGTAGCTAATGCAGAACACCTTGTAATCCTAAATGTAATGATAATTTAAACTCTTAAGAAGGAAGTTAGCTGGCATAGCTATATCATTGCCAGTCAAGTGTTTACTCAGCACTTTTGTCATGCCCAGCATTGTGCTGAGTGTTGTGGGGAACAGAAATAGCATAAGAAATCTTTCCTACCCTAATATGTCCCAATCAATGTAGCTGGAGGGCACACACACACACACACACACACACACACACACACACACACACCACACGCCACGAAGAACAAGCCAGCTTCCTATGCAACATTATATCAAATAATAATACAGTTTTAGGCTGTGATGCTATTGAAAAATAAATAGGTCAGTATAGCAGATGCTATTAATTATGTAGCACAAACAAGGACGAAAGGATGACTGGTGAAGGAAGAAATGATGTTAATACCCTGCATTTATTAAGTTTTCCAAACATTTTGCAGTCATTTTATTTATTCCTGATAGTACATTGGAGGTAGCATGAGCCAGGATTATGAAAGAGGAAATGAGGCCCAAGATGGACGTGTGACTTTTATCTAAGGTATCTGATGGACATAAACCAAGAAATTCTGATTCCATGTCAGAATCTTTTTTCCCTGCGTGGTACTGACCCAAAATGCGACAGTCATTTAAAGGGAATGTTTTCCTGAGAGATTTGAATTAGGTCTTAAAGAGAGGGCAAAGGATGGACAGTCTGTCAACAGTGGGCATTCGAGGAACCTGAGAAGCTAGACCAGAGCCAAAGGACTGCCACACAGCATGGAGGAGGCAGGAGGAGACCAGCTGGGCTGTAGTGGATGGTTCTGACTGGGGAATAGTTTAGAAGAAAGTTGAATAGGTAGAGGTGGGCTGATTATAAAAGGGCTTGATCTCTGGGCCAAAATGTACAAAGTCATTGAAGCCCAGAAGTGATGTAAAGTATTTTTAACAATCTTCATTTGAACTCAATTATTCTGGGAATTCATGAATATAAAGAAATAACCTTAAATATGAAAAAACAAATGGTACAAAGATGGTCATCAAAGCTTTATTGGCACCAACATGCCAATAGTACTTATGTTAGGTTATGTCATTCTCTACTTTCCTAATTTTCTACATTTAGGGGCAAAGATGTGCTTCTAGATGTGTGAACATTTATTAATGAGCATCATATAAGGCCATTAAGCTAGTCCCAAGGAGATATACTCCTGACAATTTATTAGCAATGATCATTCCCTTAGGGTTGATTTATCTTCTCCACATCATATAAAACTATTCTGATGAAGAATATAGGACACACACACACACACATACACACACACACACACACACACACACACACACACACACACACCAGTTTAGTGCCCAGCACCATTGCAAGTTAATAACCAAATAGGTTATATAACCATTGAAATAACTCCATGTTTATTTTCTTTTAGGAAAACACCTTCTGTTCACTATGTGTCAAAAGATTATCACCAGGAAATTAGGATTATTAATGGGCTAGAGGCCAGCAGAGTGGAGGGGCCACGGAAGGTTGTCTGGCTGGGGGGAGGGACTGTGGGAGGTTGGCTATGGGAGCGCACTGACCACCAGAGGGCAGCTCCTGCATTTAGTGTTTGTCCCCTGGTGGTCAGTGCATGTCATAGCAACCGGACTGGTCATTTAGTTGTTCAGTGGTTTGGACGCTTAGGCTTTTATATACTAGTATATCGATAAGAGATCACCAGAGGTAAAACAAACAGACTGAAAAAATCCAGGCAAGCAGAGGAAGCCATTGGAGAGTGCACCAGAAAAGCTGGCTCAGTCAGTGCTATCTGTGGGAAACTCTAATGAGGAAGACATAAGCAATGAATACAGTAGGCTAAATAATGACCCCCCAAAGATGTCAATATTATAATAAAAAGGGTCTTTACAGATGTGATTAAGTTAAGGGTAATGAGATGGAGACATTATCCTAGGGTATCTGGGAGGCCCTTAAATGTAATCAAAAATGTCCCAATGAGAGGCAGAGGAGATTTGACACAGATGAACGAGGAGAAAACAATATGACCATGGGGACAGTGATTGGAGTGATGCACCACAACCCAAAAAGGGATAGCAGTCACTAGAAACTGGAAGAGGCAAGGAACAGATCCAGAGGGAGCACAGTCCTGCCAACACCTTAATTTTGGACCAGTGAAACTGACTTCAGACTTCTGTCCTCCAGAATGAGAGATGATAATACATTTGTGTTGTGTTAAGCCACCAAGTCTGTAGCAATTTATTATGGCAGCTACATGAAACTAACACAATGAAAAACTGTAACATTGGAATATTTATCTGGAGAAAAGGTGAATTATGGAAGGAAGGGTAGATGTGGTCAAGAATGAAGTGATAAAGAAGAGTTGTGTGTTGAGAATTAAGGGAGGATTAGCTGGACCTGGAACTGACTTACTATGAAGAGTGAAGGCAGTAGTATACAGGAGCTAGCTCCTGATGGCTCCCAAGAGTCATTATGCATGTTTTTCCCAACTCTACATTTAGTATTATCATGTTGGTAGCTCAAAATCAGCTTCAGTGAGAGTATTTACACCACAGAATTTGGCAATCTCTATGAAATAGGGCTTTTCTCCCGGAGAGCTAATTATTAAACATTTGTCACCAAAAAGGAAATAGAAATTAGTAAGTTGAGAATTTAGGACTAAACGAGTGGATGTTTGTCTATCCTATTGCTTGCATAAGTATTTACTAGGTATACCAGTTAATAATGCAGATTTTTTTCAATAGCTGGAGTTACACATATGTTGATATATATGCAATTTGATATGTATGCTATTTTGTTGTATTGATAGCAAGCTTCAAAACTTCATATGTCAAATTTTCTGAAGGTGTTAACATCATAGATATTTTTACACTTAAAAATGTCGAATTTCATGCCAAAAAAAGAGCATTAGTGGGAAGTTTTAATTCATTCTTTATTTTGAAGAAAAGTGCTGCTGAAAGTTATCGTATACTTCAGGAAGCTTATGGTGAACATGTTCCATCTCAAGAGAGTTGTTAACGCTGATTTAAACACTTTAAAAGTGATGGTTTTGATGTGAAAGAGAAAGAACGTCCAGGTCAACTGATAAAGTTTGAAGACCAACAATTACAAGCATTATTGGATGAAGATGCATGTCAAACTCAAAAATAACATGCAGAAAGATTAAATATTGCTCGGCAAACAATTTCTGATCATTTAAAAGCAATGGGAAAGATTTCAAAGGGAAAAAATGGGTGTCACATCAACTGAGTGAAAGACAAATGAAAAACCAAAAAGTTATCAGTAAAATGTTGCTTCAGTGGCACAAGAGAGTCTTTTTTGCATCGAATTGTGACTGGCGATGAAAAATGGATTTTTTTTTTGAGAATCCCAAATTGCCAAAAATCATGGGTTGATCCAGGTCAACCATCAGTGTCAACTGCATGGCCAAATAGCTTCAGAAACAAGACAATGCTCTGCGTTTGGTGGGATCAGGAAGGTGGGGAGTATTGTGAGCTTCTAAAACAGTGGTTCTCAACCTTTCTAATGCCATGACCCTTTAATACAGTTCTTCATGTTGTGGTGACCCCCAATCATAAAATTATTTTCTTTGCTACTTCATAACTGTAATTTTGCTACTGTTAGAATCGTACTGTAAATATCTGTGTTTTCCGATGGTCATGACCCACAGGTTGAGAACCGCTAGCAGGATCACCTAAGACCTTCGGAAAACACAGATATTTACATTACAATTCATAACAGTAGCAAAATTACAGTTATGAAGCAGCAAAGAAAATAATTATATGGTTGGGGGTCACCACAATATGAAGACCTATTAAAGGGTTGCGACATTAGAAATGTTGAGAACCACTGCTCTAAAACCAGGTGAAACTGTTAATACTGATCACTACTGACAACAAATAACCAAATTGAACCACACTTCGATCGTGAAATGACCAGGATGTGCCAGAAGACACGGCAAAGTAATTTTGCTTCATGATAACACACTATCACACACTTCAAAACCAGTTAAAGACACATTAAAAGATTTTGTCTGGGAACTATTAACCCACCTGCTGTATTCACTAGACATTGCTCCTTCAGATTACCACTTGTTCTGATCGATGGCCCATGCACTTTCTGTGCAGCACTTCAAAACGTACGAAGAAGTGGAAAATTGGGTCTCTGAATAGTTTGCCTCAAAATAAGAAAAGTTCTATTGGGATGGTATCCACAAATTACCTGAAAAGTGGGGGAAATGTGTAGCTAGCAATAGATACTATTTTAAATAAAGCACTTTTGATATTTTTCTTGAAATTAATGTATTTTCTTTGATTACAAAATCCACATTATTAACTGGTACATCTAGTATGTGCCATTAATATAAATGGGAATATTGAAAAAGTGATCTAATTTTAAGAATATGAATTCCATGTGAGATTTGGATTTTTCTTGTGGCATTTACTATATTTATATTTACATTACATTCTACTCTATATTACCTATGGGGCCAGGCACAAGAGATACTGTAATCCTTTCAGACACAGATCCAGCCTCATGGAATTTATAGCCAAGTGGAAAAGACAATTACATTAGAATTGGGTAAATGCTGATAAAGACATGCGGATATAAAAAAAAAAAAGTGCGAGGAAAGTAGAGGTGGAGTGGGGACTTCCCAGATGAGATGACCTTTGCCCAGTCTGAAGGTAGAGCAAGCATTTGCCAGATGTGAAAAATCATAAATAGCAGGACTTGCAATGACCCAATAGGGAGAGGAGGAAGTGAACAGTGGTGTGTGGATGGGAGGTTGAGATAGATTGTGATCAAAGAAGCTACTTTCATCTACAGAAGAGTAAGAAGATAAAGTCAAAACATCATTGAGTGTGGCCAACTCAAGTACAGCCAGGATTGGCATTAGTAATCAAGGCATCTGACTCAAGGGATAGAGTGAGGCACACTGTCTAAGGTTTACAGTTCTTGGGGATGGGTGGATGGCAGAGTTGAGGATCAAGGAAATAAAGCAAGGTAGTGGAAAGAGTATGGAAATTAGGATGCAACCCTCTGACAGTAAAGAAGAAGGTAGGAGCTGAGAAAACTGGAACTGGTGTGGAATTCAGTGGGAGAGGAGAAAACTGGAACTGGTGTGGAATTCAGTGGGAGAGGAGAAAACTGGAACTGGTGTGGAATTCAGCAGACAGTACAGAAGCCCAGGCAAGCAGAATAGCCTCAGGCAGTGGAGTTCAGGAGGCTTTGCACTCCATGAAGATGGGCAATGCTATCTTTCTACTGCTCAATACTAATACCCAGCTCAGTACCTGACATTTAGTAGGCATTCAACAAATATGTGCTGAAGAAATAAATGAATGAATTAGGAAGAGAGGAAGGAAAGGAGGCACCTAAGGTTCTGTTTATTCTGGGGACACAGGACACAGGACTCAGTGAAACAGGCATTTCTAGTCTCTAAAGGTGAGGGACTTTCAGTGAGCCACCAGGCTTGGCTCTCAGTCATTACTAGAGATACTTGACGAGTCATTACTGCTTGTGGGTGAATGAACCTGGACTAGGCAGAAATATCCAAAATCATTGCAAGCAAAGGCCTAGTGGTGTAAATCAGTGTGTATATAGGAAACACAACCAGTCAGATATGGCTGGAGCATGGTGTATGTGGGACAATGGTTGGAGATAGTATCCGAGTGTCATGTTAGAAGGTTCAGATTTTATCATGAAAGCAATGGGGAGCTACTGGAAGAATTTAAACATGGGAACAACAAAGTCCAATTTACATTTGGGAAAGATAACTCTAGCATCAGTGCAAATTAGATTGAAAAGGGTGAAGCAAGAGGTGGGGAAACTCACTGTGAAGCTGTACCAATAGTACAGATGAGATCCTGAACTAATATAGGAATGCTGACACACAGGAGGAGGCAAAATCAAGAGATGTTTAGAACAAGCAGCGAATGCCATGGTGTGAAGATGGCAGCAAGACCTGCAATGTGATGATGTGATGCTGTGGCTCAAGACAAAGGTCTTTGTGGGAAGCAAAGGATGGCCCCCACACCACAGAAATGCTAGGTATAAACATCATAGCTTGAAATACTGGATACTGAACACTACTTCTAGAACCTGGACATGGCAGCATCTGTCCTTCCAGAGTGGGGCCCTCCAGTGCATGGCTCCCCATTTAAAGGTGTGGTTTTTTGTTTGTTTGTTTTTTGGTGTTTTTTTTTTTAGCCTGGCTCCCATTTAAAGGTGGGTTTCAGGTGCATTTATTTGCCAGAGTCTGTGTCACTTACCAGCAACTTAGCTGCAAGGGAAGCTGGGAAAGTGAGCATCTAGACTATCTCTGCTTTCCACCTAAACTCTTTTTTTTAATCTTTATTGTTCAGTTTATTAATTACATTGCTTCCCCCTTTTTTATCCCCCTATAGCTCCCCTCCACCCTGTACCTATCCCACCCTCCACCCTCCCCTCCCCCTCCCCACTGTCCTCTCCCATTGTTGCTAGATTTTTGTCCAGTCTCTTGCTGCACTTTCCACAACCCCTTTCTCCCCAAGAATTGTCAGTCCATTCCCTCTCTATGTCCATGTCTCTGTCCACCTAAACTCTTAAAATGGAGAATTCTCAGGCAGAATAAGGCAGTTCAGAGGGGCTGGTTAGACATAAAGAATGACAAATACTTACTAAAAATATGAAGAATGCAGAATACAAAGAAGATCAAGACCAGAACCATGGGGAAAGCCAATCTTTTTTTTTTTGTCAAAACATCATTTCTTTGATTTTATGTGTATATATGAAAGATTTATTTTTTCATGATGTTTTTTTAAATATATTTTTATTGATTTTTTTTGCAGTATAACTTATAATTAATAATAGTACATGTTTTCCTTTCCCTCTCCCTCTTATCCTCCCCCCAGCCTCCACTACCCCCCAGCACATATCCCCACCCTTCCCCCTCCCCGCCCCAGTGTCTTTCATTCATTGGTTATGCTCATATGCATGCATACAAGTCCTTAGGTTGATCTCCCCCAGCATCCACCTCCCATCCACCCGAGCCTTCCCCCTGTAGCGTGACAGCCTGTTCAAGGCCACCCTGCCTCTATATCAATCACTCTCCCCTGTTTCTTTTCTTCAAAAATATCTTGCCTCTGCATACTAGAAATAAATGTGTAAGAACAAAAAATGTTTCAGTATCAGTTTCAATGTCCAACTTTTCTGAGTCCCAGTTTCAGCGTCAAATAATTCTTTATGTGTTCATGTCAGCAATGGTATCCAGATGGTGGACACATCGTGGCAATGCAAGATCCATCCTCTCTGGTTTGGTCCTGGGCTGCCTGCAGCCATGCACAGCTGCCGACTGCTAGCATGGCAAGGTGTCGTCAGTGTCCCCCATCTCTGGACCATCCTCGTGACTGGAACAGATCCGTCAGTTCCTCACAGTCGCAGGAACCCCTCATGGTCTTAGAGTTATTCTCTGAAAACACACAAACACATTCTCGACCAAAAGTTAACAAAGGGATCCTCTCTGCAAAAAAGACTTGGGATTCTTTTTAATTTTTGCCTAAAGGATTTTCCTTTGGCTTATTTTGACATGTGTGTTTTTTCATGGGTGTCCTGCAGTTGGTTTTACAAATGAAATTTACTTTACTGGAGTAAGAATTTTCTAGATGTATTTTACTTACTCGATATTTTTTTCCTTACATGATATTACCCCACTGCCCCCTCCCCTTTTTTGATTAATGGGGACTTTTGGAAATTTTATATTGCAGTCTTAGTGATTTTAAATTTTAATTTTTGCACACAAATATGACTGCTTTAGGTTCTTTGGATGTTAGGCAATTTTACAGTGAGATGAACTACTAATAGATTTTTCAGTTAATGTTTTAGGAAAAGCTTTTTGTCCAGTACACTTAGATTTTCTTGAGTATTCACTTATTTCACTTGGCCAATTTAAATTAATCTGAAAACTTGATTACTATTTTCCTGTCAATTTTAATACTCAAGCAGAAATCTTAGTTTACCCTGTAAATACTAGTGGAAAGGAATATTTGCAATTTTGAGTAGGTCCTGAGCATTCCTGGTAATAGACTGAATTTAGATATAGAGCAGCTATTGCTGGCTGAGTCTCTGTCTGCCACCTGGGTCCCGGTCTGAGTTGTGCGTGGCAGGCGAAGCAGCCATGGGGTAGGAGACCTCCCTCAGGAGGGGTGAGAATTCAAGCCCCTGCAAGGTTTGTGGGTGAGGTTCTGTGCCCCACCTTTGTTGACCTTTTACCTCTCTCCTGTTGGCCCCTCTGCGACTGTGCCTGTCTTAGGTTGTTCCTTCCCTGAGGAATCTTACCCGTCTCTGGCTAACCAGCCATCCTCCAGGGCCAAACAGGGTGATGTGAGGTTCAGTTCTGTGTCCTTTGTAGTCTATGCCCCCGTGGCCTCCACATCCAGTACCTGCCTTGGGGTCCCCTCGCCTGCTGGCGGGGTCCCGATGCTGATCACATATCTCAGGGGACCCAGGTTTCTTCTCCAGAGAGGGCCCAGCTCACACCATTGGTCGGGATACAGATCCATGGTGCCAGCTGCCCAGAGGCTTCAGCCACAGCTGGAACTGAAAACTCAGGCATCAGCTGTGTGTATTTGGATAGTAACAAGAAGGTCCCTCTTGGCAGAAAGGGCAAGAAGGGCCAATATAGAATGCTCGGATGCCTTCCCAGTGCCTTAATTCCTTCTGAAAGGGATTCATTTCTTTCCTATCCTTTTTTAAGTTGCTGCCCAACATTCAAAGAATTAGTTTATAAGTTTATTTGGGATAATTGTATAATATGCTGTTGTCAAATATCAAATATTATAATGACATTGTAGAATAATATCATGTAAGGGTATTATGGTGTCACGGGAGGTTAAGGAGGACCTAGCCTAAGGACTGGTGCCCATAGGATATGACAAGCTCTAGGCCATGTCAATTCAATCTCAAACTAGCTGCCATTTTTTTATAACTTTATATAAACTTTGTCAGGGATGTAAAAACACAAATCACTTACCTTAGTTCAAGAGTTCAAATATATTGACTTTTCCCCTTACTCCCACCACCTGCCACTTACCCTGAGGTTTGACATTCTGATGGACTTTTCTCAGTCTCTGGATCCATTCTTGTTCATCAGTCTATGTCATTGATTGTATTCCTCAAATGAGTGAGATCATGTGATATTTGTCTTTCTCTGCCTGGCTAATTTCACTTAGCATAATGCTCTCCAAATCCATCCATGTTGTTACAAATGGTAAGAGCTCCTTCTTTTTTTCCGCGGCGTAGTATTCCATTGTGTAAATGTACCATAGTTTTTTAATCCACTCATCTGTTGATGGGCACTTAGGCTGTTTCCAAATCTTAGCTATGGTAAATTGTGCTGCTATGAACACAGGGGTACATATATCCTTTCTAATTCGCCTTTCTAATTTCTTGGGGTTTATTCCTAGAAGTGGGATCACTGGGTTGAATCTGAGCTCCATTTTTAGTTTTTTGAGGAAACTCCATACTGTTCTCCACAGTGGCTGCACTAGTCTACAATCCCACCAGCAGTGCACGAGAGTTCCTTTTTCTCCGCATCCTCGCCAGCACTTGTCGTTTGTTGATTTGTTGATGTAAGCCATTCTGACAGGTGTGAGATGGTACCGCATAGTCGTTTTGATTTGCATCTCTCGGATAATTAGTGACTTTGAGCAAGTTTTCATATGTCTCTGGGCCTTCCTTTTGTCTTCTTTCGTGAAGATTCTATTTAGGTCTGTTGCCCATTTTTTTATTGGATCATTTGTCCTCCTTTTATTGAGTTGCGTGAGTTGCCTGTAGATGCTTGAGATTAAACCTTTATCACTGATAACATTTGCAAATATGTTCTCCCATACAGTGGGTTTTCTTGTTGTTTTGTTGATGTTTTCTTTAGCTGTGCAAAAGCTTTTGATTTTGATGTAGTCCCATTTGTTTATTTTCTCTTTAGCTTCCATTGCCCTAGGAGCAGTATCATCAAAGAAGTTCTTTTGGCATATGTCTGAGATTTTTCTTCCTGTAGATTCCTCTAATATTTTTATGGTTTCCTGTCTTAGGGAAAGCCAATCTTTAAGGGATAGAGGAAGCCAATAAAGAAAAACCACAGCTAAAGATTCAGAAAAGTAAGAGAGTGCAGTGTTACAGAAGCTTTGGGAGGAGAGGCTGAACTGAACAGCCATTGGACTGGGCAACTAAGAGGTGGCCAGTAGCCTGAGGGAGAGCATTTAGAGACAAGTTGGAATGAAAGCAGGAGTAGAAGGAGCTCGAGTGTGTGTTGTGTTAGTGGAGACAGAGAGTGTGCACTACTCTTTCAAGAATTTTGGCCGAGAAAGGAAGAAGAAAGAAAGTAGAAACTAAGGAGTGGCTCAGAGCAGGAGGGTGTGGATTTGGGTTTTTGAGCCAGGAGCGCCTGGAGTGTGTTTATAAGCTGTACATGCTGGGCAAACCCTGTGTTCCCTGAGGATACCCATGGGCTGTGGGGAAAACCAATTTAGTAATGGCCTCTCCCTTTCTGCTGCTCTGAGAAAGTTGCTCTGTTCAGCAAAAGGCATTAGTGCTCTTTTCAAGATTCTCAATTACCCATGAAGCTCTCCTTAGGGATTAAGAACATACGAAGTTTCAACTTTACCTTTAGTGTTTGCAAATGTTTACTGCAAAAGCTTCCTGAAAGGGTGGAGGAGGGCAGGTGGTTTGGGAGGGGAGACTGGAATTAAGCCCAATCTTGTAGCTTCTCAGCCTGGAGCATCCCTTTCCAGCTCCCAAACAGGAATGGCACCCAGACCACCCAGACCAGGATCCTTTGGCACCTGGGCTGGTGGCTGCTCCTGACCACTTCCTCCCGTGCCTGTCCTGGGAGACTCAGCAAGTCTGGGCTTTCAACTTCCTCCTAGTGCATGTGCTTACAAATCCAAGAGCTGATCCATGGCCACTGACTCTCCCCAGAGAGTAACTCAGACCTTTGCTGAATTACTTATTAAAGTTGCAGCCTTCTATCACTCTCATTGAGCTCTAGACTCCACAAATATTATGTACAAATGAATGAAAGCTTCTACCTCGTAAAGAGTTCTCAGCAATTTCACTTACATTATCACACAGCCTCAGAAATATGCCCTGGAGTAAATTCTATGAGTAGCCATACTTTTCAAATGGGGAAAATGTAAGACAAGAACACCCTCTCCCCACTTCCAAACACACATGCACACACACAGTTATGAAAATCTGGAAGAGACACCATGAGAATCCAGAACCCTTTTTTCTGCCTATCAAACAAGAGACTGGAATGTTTAGATTCAGAAAGAAATAAAAAGAGTGGGTGGGTGGGAGAGAGATAAATGCATCTGTATGACCCACTTGTAATTGGCAAGAAACATCTAGTCCAAGAAGCCAATGTTTGGCAGTTTCTGAATAACCAGCAGAGCTATGACAAAGCAGTTCTAGAAGCAAGTGCACTGTGGACCCTTCTGCCCCCCACAGATGCTGCTGACAAAGGCCCTGTTCACGGGCTGCAGAGTGAAACAATCTGGCCTCAAAGTGCCTAACTCCTGGGAGGCAAGCAGGGGCTGAGTCCAACGACCAATCCTCTTGCCCCCTTTCCCAACCACCACCAAGCCGTCCACATCCCAGGCACAGTCTCCTGACCAAACCAGCAGGTGATGAGGACAGTCTGCTTCTGCCCCATTAGGAGTGCTCCACCCTCAAGACCATTCATCATCTAAAAGAGTCTGTGTGTTTGTGGGGAAGAGAGTTGCTGTCACCCATCAGCTCTCTGACTCCCGAAACCCCAGCTGTGCCACAGGGGTGTGGGGCAGACGTGTGTGTGCCTGATTTCTAGCTATGGTTCCTTGGAAATAATTAAGTTAAAAAGAAATGCCTTTGGGTCTTGGCCCAGTTCAAAGTCAAGTTGGAGAAGGCCTGGGAGGGGAAGGAGAAACTGCATGGTTTGGGTGAATTGCTTTCATTCCGTTTCTTCTTTTAGACACCATGTCAGAACTTCCTCGGGGGATTTCCTTGTGGGAAAGCTATGTGATTCTTTGAATATGGCTAAGCATCCTCTTTAATGAGGGCAGTAAATCATGTCAGTGAGGGAGGTCTGGGAGAGCAGATTCAGAGAAGGTGGGACGGGGTGTCAATAGGAACAGGCTCAGCCCCCTTTATGCTCAACAATACAGTGGGGAGAAACCAAAGTGTCATAGGAGGTGCCCAAGAGGGAGCCTAGACTTCCGTGCATCTTGCTTCCTCATGGGGGCTCTTTCTAAACCCAGGTTCCCTGTGTTCAGAAGGGCCAGCCTCTCTAGCAGGCGTATGGCCCGTGTGCTGTGATTTGAAAGATCTGAGGAGGGCTCCCACATTCTCTCCTCTACTCACTTGTTGCTCTTGCCAGGCACCACTGTTGGAGCAGCACTGTGGGCTTTTCAGGGCCCTCTCTGGGGGTAGGCTGGTTTTATGGAAATTTACCCCTGTTAGAAGGTGTGCTGAGGGGGAAAACAGGCACTGATTGGACAACTTTGCCAATTTCATACTTGATTTAGAGCTGGCTCTGCAATCGAGCTCCATTGGGAATAAGTGATTTTACAACTAAGTTCTAATGTGACTAAGACCCTCATCACACTCTGCTAGTAAGTCCCGGCTCTTCTCATCTGTAAAGTGGGATAATAATGCCTACCTAACAGGGCCGTTGCAAGGGCGAAGTGAGGTCACAGAAGGGAATACTCTGGGATGTGCAATGCGAATGGTGGGGGCTGCTGGTGCATCCAGCCTGCTGCCTCTCAGGATTTGCATTAAATGGGCCTGGTTAGGTTAGACCCACAGATTTCCCCCTGCACCGTTATTTTTTAAATGAGAGAGAGAGAGAGAGAGAGAGAGAGAGAGAGAGAGAGAGAGAGAAATATCTATTTATTGTTCCACTTATTTTTGCATTCATTGGTTGATTCCTATATGTGCCCTGACCAGGGATCAAACCCACAATGTTGGCATATCTGAATGATGCTCTAACCAACTGAGCTACTCAGCCAGGGCTCCCTGCACCTTCTGTCACCTTCATCCTCATGCCCTTCCCAGGCACCATTTTATGTGATACAGTACTGTCGCCACCCTTAAGCCACAACCCCCTTTTAAGAAACAGACAACAGTAATGTAGACAGAGAGATGACAGGCACACGGACCAACTGACAATCCCTACACAAAGAGACACATTAAACAAATACCTGCTCATCTGATGGGCAAATAATGAGGTCAGTGTACTTAGGAGTAACTTGGTAAGAATGGGCTTGTCTGTACTTCCTGGGTGATTGGCTGCTTTCAGCAAAGTCCTCTCAACATTTTCCAAACAAAGGAGTGAACCTAGGAAAGCACCACCTGCTTGGAACCGCATTGGACAAGTGTCTTGAGGAAAAGCCGTATCAGCATGATCCTTTTATGGGCCATCTTTTAACAGTAAAAAAAGGCTTACTGGGTAGATTTGAGTGAATTTACTCTTATGAGGCTCCCAATGCAGAGGCTGCATGCTCCAGGGCAGTGGAAACTGGCATGTGAGATCCGTGTGATGGAAGGGGCTGATTACAGGGCTTCCTGCCTCTGCATGGGCTACTAGCCCTGATATGACAGGTCCACCTCCAGCCTCTCTTTCTCCTCTCTAGCATGATTTGGTATATCACCTAAACCTGAGAAGGCACAATTGATTTATGGCCCATCTTCCATTCCCTAGTAGATGAAATGTTTTAACAAAAATTACACGGTGTATTTTTTTTAATGCATCTTGTTATAGCTTTAATATCAATTGTCTCTTGAGAATACAACTTCCAAAACAACTTACACCCAGTTGTAAGGGGAGGGATCTTTGAAGAGTGCTGGCCTAGAGTTTGCTTGGCAGAGGCCACATTGGGGTAAAGGATTACCACGGATAAAGAAAATGCAGCTCTAGGCAGGGTACAGCCACCAGCAGCATGCCTGCAGCAAGAAGTCCATGAAGGGGATGGTGGTTTGTAGTGCTGGAGACCAACTAAAGAATTCAAGGTTTGCTCTGTTTGGCAGAAGAGGAACCAAGGGGGTTTTTGAGCAGAGGAGTCATGATCGGATGAATTCACAAAGGGAGGGAACCTTTTGTCTAGAATTCTCATTTCTTTTTCACCTTCCCACAATACAGCTTGAACTAGTCTTGGCTCAAAAACTGAACCCCTGAATGACAATTTTTTCACATTGTCTTTGAGGGTCTCTGCTTCCGCAGTACCGTAGCCAGTAGACTATTCCAAACCAAAAGAAGATGCCTCCAGGGAGTGGTGAAGAGCTATCATGCCACCCAGCCACATCCCACTAGGAAAGCAAGCTTTTCACATGATAAAGTGGCTTAAAAATCATTTAGTCTAATGGAAACGAGAAAACTTAAGTCTAGAGAATGAAAAGGATTCACTTAGGCCTGTGGTCAGCAAACTGCGGCTCGCAAGCCACGTGCGGCTCTTTGGCCTCTTGAGTGTAGCTCTTCCATAAAATACCATGGCCTGGGTGAGTCTATTTTGAAGAAGTGGCATTAGAAGAAGTTTAAGTTTTAAAATTTTGGCTCTCAAAAGAAATTTCAATCATTGTACTGTTGACTAATGACTTTGCCGACCACTGACCTAGACAAGTAAAACACATCAGTCAGCATTCACAGGGCATCTCTATGTTATAGATTTTATGCTGGGAACTGGGAATACATTAAAATGGGGCACGGTCCCTTGCCAAGATCGGTTTGGCTCAGTGGATAGAGCGTCGGACTGCGGACTAAAGGGTCCTGGGTTCGATTCCGGCAAGGGCATGTACCTTGGCTGCAGGCACATCCCCAGTAGGGGGTGTGCAAGAGGCAGCTGATTGATGTCTCTCTCTCATCGATGTTTCTGACTTTCTATCCCTCTCCCTTCCGCTCTGTAAAAAAATCAATAAAATATATTATTTAAAAATTTTTTAAAAAAATAAAGTGGGGCATGGTCCCGATCCTCAAGGAGCACATCCTATCGAATAAAGGGGAAATATGCTTATTGACCATCACTCCATCACAAAGATGGCTGTATCCACAAGTGAGGCCAAGTTACCGTAAGGGGCCTTAATGAGCAATCAGCAGGGACCTGAGGCTCTGCCCTCCCCCGCCTACCTGGGGCTTGACAGGGCACCTCAAGGTGTGCTTCCCATTCTGAGGCTGGACTAGGGGAACTCAGGTTGCTCCTCCTGCCCCAGCACCAGGCCGGGGGACTTCAGGCTGTGCCCCCAGCCAGGTGGGGCTTGACAGGGGAATTCAGACCATGCCCCCCACCCTGGCACCAGGCCAGAGGACATCAGACTGCACCCCCTGCCTGGCAGGGCTTGACAGGGACCTCAGGCCGTGCCCCTCGCCCCAGCACTGGGCCAAGGGACCTGAGGCTGCCCTCCCCTGCCTGCCTGGCTGGGCTTGGCAGGGGACCTCAGGCCATGCCCCCCCACCCAGTGGGGCTTGATGGGGAACCTGAGACTGCATCCACCCTACCTGGTGGGGCTGGATGGGGGACATCAGGCTGTACCCCCACCCAGTGGGGCTTGACAGGGGATCTCATGCCTTGTCCCCACCTGGTGGGGCTTGATGGAGGACCTCAAGACATGCCCTGGGCTGGGCTGGGGGACCTCAGGCCAACCTTCTTCCATCCTGGCACTGGGCTAGGGGACCTGAGTCTATGCCCCCTGGACAAGAGTGGGACTGGTCGGATCTGGATCTAGCCCAATGAGGGGGTGGGTGGCCAGGTCTGAGTCTCATGGGATTTTGAGGTGCATGTAGATGAGTGGGAACTTGACTCTGGGTCCCATGGTAAGCCCCAGACTCTGACAGGAGGAAGGTTTTCATAGACATATTACTAATTTTCTTTCATCTCTGACACTTCTATTATAGATAAAAGGCAAATAGCAATATTAAATTATTTCCTCTAATTAATCCCCTTTTAATGTGCACAAATTTTGTGCACCAGGTCACTTGTATTTTAATAAATAAGCTCCATTTGAAATGGAAATAGGTGGCTAGTACAGTGCTATTCAGCTCTATATTTCTGAGCATCTATAACTAAAAGCAGAAGCGTATAGTGGGATGTTGGGTGGGGTTGGATACAGGAAAATAAAGGAATTATTGGCACTAGCTGGAAGGTCACAGAAAGCTTCTTGGAACTTGTTAGTGTTAGAGCCCCCTGTGGTGGCCAGTCTCTAAAGTGGTCCCAGTGGTTCTTGCCTCCTGATATATTCATGCCCTTGTGTAGTCCCCACATTGAGTCATGCCCAGCCTGCATGACTGAGAGAGTCTGGTGGAGGGCAAATGGCACGTGAGTTTCATCTCAGTCTGTCGAATCTTTGTGGAGGGAGGCAGCCCCATGCCTTGAGGCTACTCAAGCAATTTATGGAGAAGTCCATGTGGAGGAGAACTGAGGCGTCCTACCAACAGCCCACACCGCTTCGTACAAGCCAGGTGAGGGAGCCACCTTGGGAGCTGCTCCTGCTGCCCCAGTCAACCCTTCAGATAATGCAGCCCTGCTGGACACGGCTATAGGCTCCCGAGAAACTAAACCACACCAAATTCCTGACTCATGGGAACTCCGAGAGATAATAAATGATTGCTGTTGTGTTAATCCAATGCTGTGGATTAATGTGTTACTCACTTATAAGCAATGAACCTAGTACCTGTGTTAAGAACTCAGGTCTTCTGTTACCCAACCCTGTCAACTCTTGACTGTTTGCAATTTAGCACCCCAAAGTTTTTTGATACCAAAAACTGATCCAATAATTTTATTATCATTATGTAAAGGAAACTGATATTCTACTGTTGAATAAATATGATTTAATTTCATATGTTGCGTTTTTTAAAAATAAGGAGTGATTTGAATAAAGCTTTATGGAGTTAAGCAGAAGATTCATTTTCTTTTCAATTCTACTCGATATGATGTTGATGGCATTTCAATAAGTGCCATTTTCTCAATCGTGTTCTTTTTATGGTAGCATTTTGGCAAGAGAATTTCTTTTCTATGTGGTAGCATTTCTGAAATAGTTGTATGTGGGTTTCACTGTTTGTTTGTTTTCTAAATAGCAGGCTTACAAAAAAAGTTCCCTGTTCCAATTTGTAAAATAATGTGCTTCAGCAGAAACCTAGGATGGTTTTGTCAGTGTTTTAAAACAAAAGGGATTTTTAGTACCAGGGATTTTAATTCCCAGTGTAATTCAGTTTGGGGGAAAATTTCTTTCACTAAAAGTAGATAACAAGGACCAAATGTGTACATAGGGAAAACGGCTTCTGACTGGTGTAAATTCCATTTAACGGGCCCATATGCTCAAACCAATTAGAGAAAAGGGAACCTGGCAGACGGAGAGAAGCTTATCAGGGACCCCTGGGAGCAAGGGTCAACCCCTGTGACAAACACTTAACGAAAATTTGGGAGATTATTAGAAACTATTAGCACCTTGTCAGCCACAACAATCAAGAGTGTCTTTTGCTTGAAACCTAAACTATAGTCTTCCACCTTTCTCCTGAGACTATGAAAGACAAGGTTTTGGTAGTGGCATGGAGCAACTCCGCTTGCTAAACTTTCACTCTAAGGAGGTCATTGCATTATAGCAAAAGTATGAATGGAGCAAGTGTAATGTCCCTCCCCTTAATCACATCCTTCTGATCCTACAATCTTTGGGTTGGCTATTTGTCCTCCCAAAGTGATGTCTTCACTCTGACACCCTGCACCAGCCCCCTCCCTTTCTTCAGTGTCCTGGGTAAACTCAAAAGGACATCTTCAGAGTCACCAGACCCGGACAGCTCTCCATTCTCTTCCCCACACTGAGGCATCTCATGGACGCTGGTATGCAGTATCTGATATGTCAGGGAGCCATCACTTGCCATGTGTTACTTGAACAAGTTCTTAAACTCTTTGAAGGGAGTTTTCACTCTGTCAGTGTGCATTCCTGCAGTATCATTGTGATGATTTAGAAATTAATAGTAGTAGACAGTTACTGAGCACTTGCTATGTGCCAGGCTTTGCTCTAGGTGTTTTATGAATATTAACACATTTAACCCGCACAACAACCTCCTGAAGGAGGCACGTCCATTATCCCATTTAACTGATGAGGAATCTGAGGCACAGAGAAGTTAATTAACTTCCCGGTGGCCACAGAGTTAAGTGTCAGAGGAAGGCGGTCTTATCTGAGCCAATGATGCTAAAACCACATTGCAATGTTTCCACAGAGATATCAGGCTTTAATGATTGTACCGGCTTTTGCAATTTGGCATGTGTTTCCCAAGTTGCAAGCTGTTGTCATAGTCTTGTCCCCGCTGCCATTGCTGTCATTGGGCTGTTGGGGGAATTTGGGGCCCAAACCCCAGCACTAACTGATGGGCTTAGAACTTCCTTCCATGCCAGCATCTAGAATGACATCTGACTCGGGAAGCATATTCCCTGAAGCCATCTGGCAGATTTGGGTGCTGGTCACTTGCTGTCAGCCAAGCAAGGACTTGAGCAAAGACAAGGGGGCAGAAAGCCAAGCTCTCCCCTGCGTCATCTGCAGCTTTTATCAATAAACGGTGGCAGAGGATGTGGAAGTCAGCGGGAGCACTTTTATCAGAGGCTGAACACAAGGCTGTCAGCTGAAAACACAGCCCGTGCTCTAGGGTAATTCCTAACTTCCTACTAGAAATAAACAAAAGGCCACTCGACTGGGTTTCCCACTCCGCTTCTCTGCTTGGCCGCCAGTCCCTCATGCCTATCACCTAAGATAGCAAAGACATTAGGCCAGGCCACTGAACTGGAACAAAAAGGATGGGAAAGGCCACCCTCTCCCCGACCTCTGCTCTGCTCTGCAGAGCAGCTGATGCTGTGGGAATCCAGATTCATCAGGGTTTGGGGGGCTGGAAGGAGACCGGGGATAGGGTTGGGATAGGGGAGGGCCTAGCAGAAAGACAAAAGGAAAAGAAAGCTAAGTGAGCAGAGGGGACAAGCCTAAGACCCCCTTCCAGCTTGCAGCTCCCCTTACATTGCTGGAAGTGCTACCCAAGGATCACTGACCAAGCCTGCTGGGTGAGCGCCAGCATCAATCCTGACAAGCTGATGGGGAGGAGGGGAGTCTGGCTGAGGATTTAGAGCCTGTGCTCTGGGGGATTCCAATGGATGGCCCGTCTGTGGCTCAGGCAAAGATGCTCTTTCCCAGAGACTCAGGCAAAAACAGCTCAGGATTGTGCTGTTCTTGCCTGAGTCTCTGGGAAAGAGCGTCTTTGCAGACATGCTAACTAAACTAGGCCTGACATGTCTTACCTGGCAGCTGCTGGCAGTATTTTGTGCCACAATGAGCAGCCCATAGAGGACAAGATATCTGCCTGATGTGACTTTCCTCCTCAAATGAAAATGCCTTCCTATTTATGGTTTTATGTCACCGTGACACAAGTTCAGGGTCTTCAAGGCCAGCATTTCAGAAGCCCCTTTTTTCTTCTGTGCGCTAAGGATGTGGGTATCCTGTGTATTGTCTGGCAATCCTACTCCTGCCCTTGCACCCCCTTGCTTGACTCAGGATGCCTTCCTAGGCCTGATGCTTTCCCCACCAGCATCGTCCAGCAGGCGTCCTTGGGCTTGGCTGCTGGTCTGCCCAGCCTGCCAACCCCCTGGTGATGGAATTTGCAGATGTGCTGTTGGAGAAGCCCTTACCCACTTTGGAAGATGCTGGTGCCAGACGGAGACTTCCACTGACTACGGCCAGCTCCGCTCGACCTCAGTCAGCACATTCTTTCTCAGCTCAGCTCATCCTTGGCACTGAGATTGGCAGCGAGGGCTAAGCTAGGAAGGGCCAGGCACATCTATCACCAATCTGTACAGTGGCCTTGGGCTGGGTTCCTACTATGACAATGGCTTAGACAAGTTCTTCTCAATTTAATTTCGCTTTTAATCTTCCTTTTTAGAGATGAGTATGAGAAGTATTGAGTGTCAGGAATGTGCGTATTTCTTTATAGCATGTCATTTAATCCTCACAACAATACTAGGAAATGTAAAATTGTCCCAACTTGGCAGATAAGAAAACTGAGCTGCCACTTACTATTGGCAGGTGCCAGAGCTTGCATTTGAACTCACGTCTTTTAAATCCAAGCCTGTGCTCTGTTACTGCCTAAGTCCTTCACTGGCCACGCAAGCAGAAACTTTCTAATAGTTAATTGTTCATACCTCAAGTCTTTATCATTGAACCATTCTGCCATTGAAAACACCTCTGGATGCTCTGTCCCTCCGGTCCAGACACTCATCCCTGCTGGAGAGGACAGGAGGCTCTTGGTTGATCTTCTGCTTCAACGCTTCTTCCTCTCCAACTCATGCATTGGCCCAAGTTCAGCTTTCTGGACAGAAAATATGACCACTTGCTCCCTCCCACCCCCCAACTTAAAGATGGCCATATGAGTGTGCATAAGAACCACCTGGAGAGCTTTTAAAATTCAGATACCAAGACTTCTGTCTCAGTTGGCCTGGGGCCAGGCCCAGGAATCTGTATTTTTATGAGCTCAAGCCGGTCCTCATGCATAGATCCCACTCTGAGAAAAGTATAGGATAAAATCTCAAATCCTAATATGGCTTTCAAGAATCCTCCAATTTCTGGTCCAGTTTCTAAATTCAGTCTCATCATCCAATTCTCCAGCCTTGGCCCAGAGGTCTGTGTCCAGTCACATGGACTCTTCCTCTCCAGCCGCAGCACCTACCTGCGTCATGGTGAGGAGGGTAAACATCAGGATGCCGGAGCCTGACTGCACAATTACTTAAACCCCACCTCACACCCAACCCCATGCCTCATGTTTCTCGGCCGTAAAGTGGAATGACATTCTTACCATAAGAGTGTTATGAGGATAATTACTAACTGTGAAGTGCTTGGAAGAGAACCTGGTGCTTAGAAAGTACCCAATGAAAATCAGCTATCATTTTTTAATTTATTTATAGAGTTTTGCTCATTTTGCCTTTTCTTCCTGGGGTTCTGTTCTCTCCTGGAAAATTTCCTTTCATCCTTCAAGATCCAGTTATGATGTCACAGTCTCTATGCGATCTTCCTGGGCTCCCCCAGGTCCCACTGATTAAAGTCTCCTCATCTCTTGCCCCATAACTATTGCTTGGTATTCTTTATTTGAACTAGCATGTCACATTAAGTCATCACACATATTCTGTCTGCATAAACAAACCACCTGAGGGCACAGTCTTTCTCTAGGACTTAGCATAATACCTAGCATATTTCATAATTAAACTCCTCATCACCACTCCTCATTCCATAAAATTGGATGTTCAATTGGTTATTTTAAATCAAAGTTTGGGAGCTATTTCTGAACTTAATAATTGTACCATTGAATTAGCTCTTCTTTCTTCCCACCTCTTCCTACCACATCCCCCTGTTTTCTCTCTCCCAGATTCTCCAAGTTTCAGGCTGTGGGCATTGTGCAATGACTAGTCTAGCTGGACTGCTTTTGCATTCCAAATGCCTTATTTAGAAACTCATGCTCACCACCTACTCATGGACACGGGCCCTTCATTCTGGTGGCAGGAATGTTCTTCCTCTGCTCCTGCCTAGAGAACCCACAGGAAGGCTGCCAAATGCTGTACTTCAAATGGATGTGTCTGAGCCCATAAGGAAGTTTGGCTCCTACCAGCAGATGCTAGGAGCTTATTTGGTGGTTCCGGCAGTGGAACTTAGCTACTATGGACACAGGACCACTTTATCTAACAAATGGATAAATGAACTTTGCTTGGACCTATAAAAACTTGAGGTTTGAAAGACTATATAAAATTTTCAAAATAAGAAAAAGAAAACTATGATATCAAAGTTGATAGGTCTTCAATTAAATGTCTGCAAAACATGACTTCAGCTAGTCAACTGTATCCGAATCCACTCGTTATGTGGTTAAACATGCTGTATTTCACATGGGGCAACAACATGTTAGTGATTTTTAATATGGGATGTGGTCTCCAAAAGCAAAAGCGCCCAATGCTTATGAAAGTCTCAGATCGGCTAACAGAGCTCATGACTTTGAATGGTGTGCACATGCGGGCACCACCACCACCCCCCCCCCCCCACTGTGAGGCTGCTGCCCCAGTGCAGTTCTGGAGAAGGGTCTCCCTCTAAGCTCTGCTCTGCCTGCAGGCCAACACTCTGCTGTTCCTGTCCCAACAGGGTGAATGGTAACACCTGTGACAACCAGGGCGGAGGCGGCCAGTGTGTGTGTGTGTGTGGGGGGGGGGGGCAGGCATGAAGTGGGGATCAGGAAAAAAAAAGATTTAGAGTTTTCAGTGTGCTTATTCCTTAGGGACTTTTTCTTCTCACAACAAAATTGAGAGGACGGTTTAGAAATTTTCCATATATCCCCCTTTTCCATGCATCCGTTGCTTCCCCACTATCATCCTCACTCATTTGAATGGTACTTTTTAACCCTGGTGAACCTACATGAACACATCATAATCACGCACAGCCCATAGTGTACCTGAAGGCTCCCTCTTAGTGCTGTATAATCTATAGGCTTGGACAAATTTAATAGTGTGCACATGCGGGTACACACACACATACACACACACACACACACACACACACACACACACACACACACACACACACGCCAGCCAGCTGTGCTGGAGTCTCTGTGTGGAGGAGAAGGCCACCGTTATAATATCATACAGATATTGCCCTGAAAGTCCTCTGCGCTCTGTCAATTCTTCAGAGGTTTTTAAAAAGCAGCCTGGAATTTGGAGTCTAGGGAGGACACATGTCGCCAAATTCCTTTCCCCAAAAAGATCTAGTAAGATGCTGCATTGATCTCAATTTTGTATTTTGTGCTGTTGCTTTGCAGGGACCTCAGATACCAACCCCACCAATAGAGGGTTCCGGATGCAGGACCAACACTTCCTCCTCAGCTGTTCTTTGTCTTTGTGTGTAGCTGATATTTATCTAGAAGTGATTGTTGCTGCAGGTTGGGTGGGGAGGGGCCCCACTTGGCAGAGCCCAGTCGGTACCAGGGGATTCTGAAGCTGCTACCCAGGGAGAAGTCAGACAGGAGGGGAGTGGAGGTCTCTTTAGGTTCTTTGGGGTTCAAGGTTTTGGAGCAGGTGATGTGGTTGAAGGACAGTGGGGGGCTACCTCAGGAGGCAGGACAAGGCAGTGGGAAGCCACTGGTCAAGATCCTAGAGGGAGGAGGGCTACAGGAGCAGCCCACCCCTCACTCAGGTATAGTTTGTTTTGTTTTTTAATTTGAGAGAGAGAGAGAGAGAGAGAGAGAGAGAGAGAGAGAGAGAGAGAGAGAGAGAGAGAGAGAGAGAGAGAAACATTAGTGTGAGAAAGGAACATCTATCGGTTGCCTCCTGTATGCACTCTGACCCGGAATCAAACCCACAACCTTTGGTATAGGTAGGGGATGATGCTCCAAACAACTGAGCCACTGGCCAGGGCTGAAGTCATTTTTGAAAGCTCAGGTCTTTCCAATCAGATTTCCTCCCCAGTCCTTTATTCTCTGCCTGTACCCATGCTTGGTGTTGCATTTTCTGCCCCAGCTTTGTTGGCCTTACAAAGTGTCCTCTGGTGTTGAGCTCATTGTCTAGGAACAGGTTTTGTCCCCAGAGCCCTGTCCTGAGCTACCAGACCTGCTAATTTTGGCTCCACACTATGAAGCTGGCTGTGTGACTCTCCTTCTTTTCCTTAAATTGGCCAAGCAGTTTTTTTTTCTCACTTTCCCTAGAGAGTAGTCTCTCTAGGACCCGCTGATCCTAGGAAGACGTCACCTGCTCAGGAGGCTTGCTTCTCAGTCTTGTTTCACAGCTTTGCCTGCCAGACCTTCTCAGCCTGGCCCCAGGGAGCCTAAGTGTCAGTGTCCTCACAGCCTGCGTTGCCCAGATGAGGCGGTGGCGGGAGAGGAGAGGAACTCTCAAAGCTACCCTCCACTCCCATGGGGACGGCACTTCTAGCCCCTGAATAGAACTGTTTGTTAGACATGCTGCCCACACTTGACCCGAGCTGGAGAAGGAGGGGAGTGTGGGCTTTTGAACCTCCTTTTGGAATCTTTCAGCCAAGCACTGTGCCGAAGAGAAAGTTCCTTGGATTCAGGTGGCACTGAAATGTTTTATTTTAACATTTAACGATTTATTTAGATAAGACACCAGCTTCCCACTGATGTTTTCATCCCATTTAGGACATGTTTTTATAGCTGAGCCCTTGACCTTGCGCCTCCTTCCTTTCTGACACCCCCGCAGCCACCCTCTCCACAATGGAGCAGGCCCATCAGAGTGCTGAGCAAGCCCAGTGGCTTTCCCCTGGCATGGAACTGATGTTGTGCTTCTCCCAGATTAAAAAAAAAAGAAGAAGAAGAAAAAACAGAAGAGATTTTTCTTTACTGAAAACTTGCAAAAATAGTTCAGAATTCCCCACTGTGCCTCGCCTGGTTTCCCCTAGTACTAATATCTTACATTGCCATGGATCACTTGCAACACTAAGAAACCAACACTGGTACATCACTGTTATTGACTAAACCCCACCTTTTATCCCGATTTCATTCGTTTTCTTCCTGTGTCCCCTTCTGTTTTAGGATCCTATCTGGGAGAGCATATTGCATTTCCTTGTCCTTAGTCCTCTCTGCCCCGTGATGGTCCTTGACTTTCCTTGTTTAGATGACTTTGGCAGGTTTGAGGAGTACTGGTCCAGTATTTTGTAGACTGTCCCACGATTGGTATGTCTGATGCTTTTCTCATAGTGACACTAAGGTTATAAATTTCGAGGAGGAAGACCCCGAGGCAAAGTACCATTCTGATCACAGTGTATTAAGGGTACGTGTTGTCGACATGCCCTATAACACTGATATTAACCTGGAGCACTTGACCGAGTGATATCATTCCTCTGCTATGTAGTAACTCCCCCGCCCCCTGTTTCATACTTTAGTCTTAGAAAACAAGCCCACGCTCAGGGTAGGTGGAGAGAGGAGTTTCACTTCCTAGAGGAAGGAGTACCATATATTCTTTGGAATTTTGTATAGAGAAGATCTCAGAGGTGTTTTTAAAGCAAACCAGAAGTTTACTCCAGCACCTGATAGAAGGCCAGTGGCACTAGGTGGGTACATTTTTCAAGGCTGGTGCCAAAGACCCCAAGGAGAGCATCTTGTGGGGCCACATACCCTGGAAGTTTTCATTTCCTGGGTATTCGGGGAGCGGTTTGGACCTGTAGAGTGTAGTATATAAATAACTACCATGTAAAACCACTGAGTCATTCAAAAACATTTAGCAAGTGTCCACAAGTACACACCGGGTGCTGAAGGCATCAGGCAGTAGATGAGACTCAATCTAGACCCCAGGCCTTGCCGGGTGAGGTTACATGCAATCAACAAATATCTCTGCACTCCCACTGTTGGCCCAGTGCTAGGACCTGGTGAAGCAGCAATTGCAAGTGTGGTGGAAGTAAAAAGGAAGGTACAAGGTGCTTTTGGGGGAGGTAATTTAGGGGTGTCAGTGGAGGGCTCTCTGTGAGAGTGGGTTTCAGCTGAGGCTGAAGGATGAGCAGGAGTAGTCGGGTATATGGGGAACAGCGGTGAGGCTCCAGGGAGAAAAACTTACCAGGCAGGGAACAGTATGTGTCAGAAACAAGTTGGAGTCAAGAGAGTCACCTGCAAGAATGGAAAAAAGGCCAGAATGTCAGGAACTGAGAGAGGTATATATAGAAAGAAAACTCTGTTTCCTGGGAAAATCACATGATAACCGAGTCAGATAGAATAGTTCTACTTGCTTAAAATGAACTTGTTTTAGACTTTAACACATAAAATTCAGTGATGTTTGAGTAATGGATCCCTACTTGAAATATTCTGTAAATCCCCATACAAATGTATCTAAAGTTCAAATGTTTCAGAAATTAAATCCTGAAACTGAAAACGTGTGTCAGAGAGGAGTGTAAAAATGACTGGAAGAGCATGCTGATGAGTCCCCAGTTCCCCATTTCAGGACCAAGGCTTTCATTTCCCCAGATGTTGGAAGGGGTGGCTGCTGAGGGCTCACAAATCAAGGACTGCCAATTAGAATAGCAAGATGCCATCAGTCAGAAGACACAACCTGGACGATGTTCAGAGTAAAATAACTATCTGGAGAAAATTGTAACTTGATTGAAAGGTACTAAAGAAGACCTAAAAACAAAAAACAAAAAAACAAAGAGGTAATTTATGTTCATGGACAGGAAAATTCAGTATCATAAAGGTAGTGAGTGATTTTTCCTAAACTGATTGGTAGAGCCATTGCATTCCTATCATAACCCCACCAGAATTTTGGCAAGTACTTTACAAGATAATACTAAAATATAGATGAATCATAGTGTTAAGGATACCCAAGAACCTTTGAAGGAGAAGAATAAGGAAAAGGGAATTGTCCTACCAAAGAACAAGACTTATTGTAAAGCTACTGAGGCCTGGTGCATGAAATTTGTAGGGTTCCTAGGCCTGGCCAGTGATCAGGGCTGGTCTGTGGAGCGAATGGTGGGGCGATTGGGGTGGAAGGGTGTGTGGGGGGAGTCCTGCTGGCACTCACCTTGGCTGGCCTGGGGCCTGTGAGTTGGGGGCAGGTTCTGCATTGAGCATCTGCCCCCTGGTGGTCAGTGCATGTCATAGAGAGTGGTTGTTCCACCAATTGTTCTGCCGTTCGGTTGATTTGCATTTTAGGCTTTTATTATATAGGATATTCTATCTAAAAAAGAGCAATATGCAAATGGACCATACCTCTGATCAAGCCACATGCACCAGCCATGCCCGCCAGCCAATCAGGAGCTGGGGTGGAGCCAGCTGGTGAGTGCGTGGCCCCTGGGACCAGGTGCTCACCAGCAGCTGGGGCCTCAGCCAGAAGCTTTAGGCCTTGGGCAGGCCGGGGGTGAGTGGTCAGTAGGACATCCCCTGAGGGCCCCCAGTATGTGTGAAGGGGCAGGTTGGGCTGAGGGATCACCCACCCCCAGTGCATGAATTTTGTGCACTGGGCCCCTAGTAGGATAATAATTAAAACAAAATGTATCAATGCAAAGATGAAAAAAGTGGCCAATGGAACAGAAAAGAGAACCCAGAAACAGATCTGCTAACATCTGAGCTTTGAAATAAGGCAGAGGTGATATTGTGGATCTCTGCTGAAAGGAGAGATTAGTGAATAAGTGATGAGATACTCAGTGATTAATAATATAAAAAATGGGTCCTTACTTGCTTCATACCCCAAATCAATTCCTAATGGACTAAAGAACGAAATGTGAAAGCCCAAAGTTTAACACTTTTAGAAAAAATGCTAGAGAGTATATATTTATACCTCTGGGTAGAAAAATATTCCTTAAATAAGATACAGATAGTACTAATCCTCAAAGAAAAGATTAATAAATTAAACTGCATTAAGATTAATATATCCTGAAGAAAAAAGAGAAGTCCCAAGCTGGGATCTATACATATAATCACTACAGAAAAGGTTTCCAGACTAAAGGATTTCTACAAATCAAAAAGGAAAAGACAAATAATCCAATGGGAAAATGAGCAATAAATATAAATAGGCATTTCACACACACACACACACACACACACACACACACAGCAGATATCTGGTAAACATTTGGAAAGATTCTCAGCTTCATCAGCAAAGGAAGTACACAAGTCAGGTTGGGTCTTTTTAAGGCCATCACAGGTTTAATTTATGTTTATTTTTTGGAGGCTTCATCCTACCTAATAAAAGAGTAATGTGCAAATTTGACCGTACCTTCACCACAACCGCAAGCCATGTCCACAGCCATGTCCACAAAGCCAATCAGGAGCAAATTATGCAAATAAACTCCACCAAGATGCCGCCACTGAGAGCAGGAGGAAGGCTTGGGTTTCCCTGGCAACAGAGGAAGCAGTTAGACATCAATTACGCTGGCAGGGTAGTGGTTAGGGGGTGATCAGGCTGGCAGGCATAAGTGGTTAGGGGCAATCAGGGAGGCAGGTAGGTGGGCAGTTTGGAGCCAGCAGTCCTGGATTGTGAGAAGGATGTCCGACTGCCTATCTAGGCCCGATCCTGGTAGGATCAGGCCTAAATGGGCAATCGGACATCCCTTGAGGGGTCCTAGATTAGAGAGGGTGCAGGCTGGGCTAAAGGACATCCCCCGCCCCCATAAGCATCCATATCTATATTGAACTCACCCAATCAGTACGGGTCTGTGAGTGCCCGCCAGGCTGTGTGCTGTGTGCTGTGTGCGGAGAATGTGTCTGTGACCAGAAGAAACAAAGCCTCTGCCCTTGGGCGCTCGGTGGGACATAGGCAGTCAGCACACGGAGCTTACGATGTGGCAAAGGGCAGTGAGTGCCATGGGATACAGAGCAAATGTCGTGCAGGTAAGAAGTGGGTTGTAGGACAGAAGGCTCTGTCTGAGGTGTGGCATTTAAACGAAGTACATCTCATAATGTCTCCCTCGCTCATTGTTTTTTTTTGGAGGCCCCTCAGTATGTTGCTTCCTGGGGTATCAGCTAATGACAGCGTTGAGGGCATGCTGCTCTCAGAGATATATGGAGGAGAAACTCTGGGGACCCCTCCCCAGCCCCGTTGTGTTCAGATACAGATGGCGGCAGGTCACTGGTAGGAGAGGCACTGCCATGGGGCAGGGGGCAGAGAGGACATTTCCACCCTCCTCCTGCCATCCTCTCCTTGCAGCCCATCCCAAAGAGGCCCACCTCCAAAAAGACCTACTAGAAAGGACTTTCAGGGGAGACAGTCCACTGACAGTCAGGCTGGGTGGCAGGAGGGTGCCGCAGGGTTGCTCAGACTGGATGCCCAGCCACCCTTGTGGACGCAGCCTCACCATGCTGATGGGAAGCAAGCATTTTCTTGCATGAGAAAAAAGTTAAGGCAGCTTTCTGAACTCTGCAGGCCCTGCTTATGTGTACCAGTTGGGTAAAGGGCTATTTCCTGGGAGTTTCTAGACAATCCAACCAATCAGGATTTCTGTGCAGATTGGCCAGACCATCATACGGCTCAGGTGGGAGCAGCCTGCAAGGCACCGTTGGCCAGTAACGGATGCAACCCTCAGGAAGTCCTCTGGAAACAGCACCAGTATGAGGGCATCCTTTCTTTACCAATGTCCCAGCCCTGGAGGTGGGATGGGAGCCCAGCCACCAGCAACCCGCATCTTCCTTTGGCCTCTGCTCCCCTCCAGGCCTCCCTGTTTTCACTTGGGCTGAGCTCCCCAGGGACCAGCCAAGGCTCAACAGACCAGTTCTCGGCTCTTGTTAATCACTTTATGGCCACCTGAACCTGTTTGTCCAAAGCCCTTCTGCCCTGGACAGAGCGTCAATCCATTTCTTTCAAGTCTGCAAGGACAAAGGCGCTGCCACGAAGTCCCCAGAGGGAGGTGGCTGAGTGGCTTGTCTTTCACACTGGAATGCGACTTCCCTTTCCAATTGCAGACCACACAGGAGGAAAATGTGAGCAGGGCAGCCTTTGGTGTGGAAACCCATCAGCCTTTACCAGGAGGAGCAGCTAGGGTGTGTGTGTGTGTGTGTGTGTGTGTGTGTGTGTGTGTGTGTGTGTTGGGGGTTGGGATGGGGTGAGGTGTGGGAGGGGGTGCTTTTTCACATCATCCCTCTGCCTCCTTGTCCTTCGCGGGCCCCTAGACAAACTCAGGGTCCTGCCTGAGACAAGATTCCTTTCTCTGGGCACAGCCAGTCCCCAGGGTCAACCTCCCAAGGCTTGTTGTTATTGTGGTTTGTGTGGCAGAGAAAGACAGATCAGGCTTTTGAGACAAAAATAAAAATCAAAGAAGCTGAAACCAAGCAGAAAGTTGGTATCCATCTTTACAGATATGTACGCCCCTCCTCCCCACCCCCAACCCTCCACCCCCACCCCCGCTGCCAGGAAGACTGAGTGTCAGGATCCTGGGGAGGGGAAAGTAGGCGCTCCTGGTGCGTGAAAGAGCACAGCGCTCAGCTGCAAGTCATGGTGGAGTCATTTGCATTGGGGAAGGGGGAGGATGGAGGGCGGAGAGGGAGCCTCCCACACAGGACTCCCCTACTGTGCAGGGTGCCCACCCCCAGAAGGCCTTTCCCTAAGGAATGGAAGGCCTGTCACCACCCTGGGCGTCTGTCTGTTTGCCTCCACGCAATCGACAGGGCAGCTCAGCCAGAGGGCACTGGGATGTATTTTTCCGTTTCCAATCTCCCTGCAGGGTCAGCTTCCCTGGCCAGCACCTAAGAGCTAGGAGCATCGTATTTCCAGAGGCCCCTGATCCCAGGGCTGACCCAGTGTCTGGGGAAAGTGTTTTTCAGCCACACCTGTGGGCTGCTGGGCTTCCCTTCTCTCTCTAGGCGTCTGATGTCTTGCCTGGGAGGCAGGCAATCGCACTCCCACCGCCACCTCTTTGTTCCCCAGGCAGTGACCTTTATTGACATCATCTCAACACTCCCTCCCCCTCTGCTTGAATCCCCCATTCTTTTTTCCCTCTCTGGGACCTAATCCTGTAGCTCTTATGTGTGACTAATCCCTTCCCCTCCCCCCCACCCCCAGCTCCCAGCAAAGAGGAAGGGGCCTGTTTGCCCTACTGAAGGGGTCTGCACCCCTTGTAGGCAATGAAAGCACAAACGCATTCCTATGGGTGATTTCCTGCTCTGAAAAGCCGGCTCTGGAACACAGGCCTCCTCTGTTCCCTCCCGCCACCAGCCCCAGGGACAGGACTTTTGCAAGAATTTATGATATACGAAGTAATGTCACCCTTCCAACCTGCCAGCGTTTAGTGTGAAAGTGCATTGTATTGTTGCTCAGACAATATGACTCTCCTTCCCAGAGAAGAAATAGTGTCCCTAAGGGCCTGGCAGTTCCCTGGTGGCCTGCTCGCCTGCCCGCTGTGAAGGTGACACAGCCAGGATGGAGGCCTTATTATCCTCAGAGCACCCCACAGGCCCCCCAGCGGGTCAGCTTCAGGGGCCTGATTTCTTAAGTTAAAAGGCACATAATTATGGTATTGTTAGACTGCCAAGAATTCTGGGTTAATCTCAGTTTTATTTTGACTGCTACCTAAAATAGCCTGTCCCCAAGGAGAGCAGCAAAGGCCAGGCGGCCAGCAACAGAAAGGCAGGCCTGAGTTGCAAGCAGGCCTTCATGTAGAACCCCAGCCAGGGTGTAGAGTTTTGGGGAGGCTCCCAAGTGCCTGGGATCAGCCACTGGAAGCTGGGTTCATTCCAGCCCCCTCCCTTATAGAGAGGCCTTTTCTAGGGCTACCCCCTCTCATTGGACCTGGCCTGAGCCTTGGGAACAGCAGTGATTGCCAGTCCTGTCCTCGGACACATTCGGGATAGTCCCTGAAATTGTCTGGACTGTGTTTCTGTGACTGGGAAAAGACAGCAATTAATATATCTATATCTGTATCTGTATCTGTATCTGTATCTGTATCTGTATCTGTATCTGTATCTATATATAAAAAAGCCTAAGCGACCATTACCACTGGTCAATCGATCATTCAGCCACTATGACAGCACTGACCACTACAGCCAACCTCCTCTGGCCAGCCAACCTCCCTTGGTCCTTCCCCACCAGCTGGCTAGCCCCAATTGGGACTGGGAAAGACAGCCTTGATTGGCCCCTATTGCCGGCCAGGCAGAGGGACCCCACCTGTGCATGAATTTGTGCACTGGGCCTCTAGTAGTAGTAATAGTAATAATAATAATAATAATAATAATAATAATAATAGCTACATTACTGAATGCTTGTTACATGCCAGACACTGCTACTGCATGAAGTAACTTCTCAGTCCTCACTACAGGTCCCCATGGTAGGTACTTTTGCTGTCTTCTAACCTGCCCAGAGCCACAAGGCTGGTAAGGAGTGGAGACAGAATTTGAACCCAAGGAATCCTTACAGGGTTGCTCCCTCCCTGCACCACTACATGGCCTCTGTGGAGGCCAGGGATGTCAGTACTCAAAGGCTAGAAAGAACAGCTCCCTCTGGAATCTGTGGGAGAGATGCATTCCGTTGTCAGAAGGGGAGGCCACTAGAGAAAGGGGCCTGGTGAATGGTATTTCTCTGCTTGGAGATGAATAGAAGACATGCCTTGTGTATTCCCCACTCACTCCACTCAACAAACATTCTCTGAGGGTCCCGCTCTGTTCCTGAGGTCTCTGGGCCAGAGGTTGCCAACCTTTCAGACCTCACGGACCACTGGTTGGTGAGCACTGCGAGTCTGGGCCACTGGGCCCTGGGTCTCTATGAGAAGTTTGATGTCATTAAAGGGAGAATCACAATGTGAGATCAAGGCTAGTCTTATAGAGGAATGCATTCTGTGTGCAGTCAAGAAGGGCTTCCAGGGGAAGTTAGATCTGAAAGAAGGCTGGGATTCTTCTGGGTAGACAAAGTGGAGATGGGGTTTCTAGGTGGAGGAACAAAGGGGCTATCTCTTGCTGTATCTGCCAGGCTCGAGGCGTTTCTAAGGGTTCTGAGCCACGGCTCTGGGCTCCAGTGTGCAGGCTATGACAGGAACTGAGTAATCCCTCCACCCCCTCACTGCTAGCCCCCACTGTGCTGACTTCAAAGGAGCCTTCCCAACCCTTCCTTCCTGCCCCACCTGAAGGCCTATGAGATTTTTTCCAGCCTGAGGCATCCCTGAACTTCTAAGACATCCCAAGCTGCCAATCCAGCCACTGCCGGTGGCCATTTCTGTGCATGCCACTAGGGTTCAGCATCACCTTCACCAGCAGCACCCATGCAGTTGGCTCAGGTTCATTGCAGCTGCCCCCACCCGATGCCTGCCCCACCCCAGCACCCCTTCCAGCCACCCCCAGCAGGCAAGTGGCAGGGCAGGTGGCACCTGGGAGCACAGGGGTTCCAGCATGCGACTTCATTCTTCTTTCTTCCTAAGGGAGAAAACGGCCAGAAGAAAGAAAGCTAAAGGACAGCCTCCCAGAACCAGTGGGTGTGGTATTGGGTGGGGTGTGTACCTTTGTTTTAACAAAAATGACTCTCAATTCCTTCAATAGAAAACACAAAGGCCTGTTCAGAGGCAGGAGTGAGGAGCAGCGCCCTCAGTGTGGGCCCTGACTGGGTTTGCCATCCGGATGCTGTGGCCTGGGGAAGGAACCTCCTGTGTGAAGGCAGATATGGTTGAAGGAGGCTCATTAGAAAGAACAAAAGACACTCCTCTGACTCCTGGCCCTCAGAAATTTCAAAGTTGTTTAAGTGCTTCATGTCAGGAACTGGGGATGGAGACCAAATATGTATTTCTTGTTATATCACAATATCACAGGTGATCTTTCTCAGGAGGGCAAAGGCTCATAGATCAAGAAAGAATGTGGCTTTTATACACAAATTTTAATAGTGCCTGACACTTAGTAGGCTTGCCAAAAAAAGTGATAGCTGTTATCATTATACTGTATTCAGGGCATGAATAGTCATGTAAAGGGTAGATTGTATAACAGAGAGGGTTTTTGGTGGATGAGGAAGAAAAAATAGTATGGGAGGCAGTCTCCCAATAGTCCCAGCTCCTGGTATTGTCACCCTTATGTAGATGCTCCCACATTGTTCCATAGCAAGTCTGTGCTGATCAGTGCCATACAGCTGTGCTATGAACAGTCCTATGGAGAAGCCTACATGGTGAAGAACTGAGACCTCCGACCAATAGCCGGGAAGAACCAAAGACACTTGCCAGCAGCCATATGAGTAAGCATGGAAGCAGATCCCCACTCCAAGTCAAATCTTCACCTGATAGCAGCCCACGCCAGCATCTTGACTGCAACATCATGAGAGACCCTGAGCCAGAACCACCCAGCTAAGCTCCTCCCAAATTCTGACCTTCAGAAGCCATATAATAATGTTCCTTGTTTGAAGCTGCTATGTTATCAACCAGGGTGATTTGTTACACAGCAATAGCTGACTAATACATGTGGTATGGTAGATGCTCTGGTGCCCCTGGTCTACTCTCGAGCAGCAGTCACCAACTGGTGGTCTGTGGACCACTGATGATGGTCGGTGAGGTCCAAAAGGTTGGTGACTGCTACTCTAGAGCTTACCCAAAGCATAAGACAGTCACTTAAATGTTATGTCAATTAGTTTTGATGCCCAATAAAGCACCCCAAAATTTAGTGGTTTAATGCAACAATAATTTCTTTAGTTTATGATTATGAGCTTGGCAATTTAGGTTGGGCTCACCTGAATCGTCCTTCTGGGCTGAGCTGTGCTCACTCATGTGAGCTGGCAAGTTGGCTGGGGGCTGGTTGATCTGGAGGTGCTCAGCTGGCTAATCCTCTCTGTTCCATGTGGTCTCTCATCCTTTAGAAGCCTAGCCTGCCCTACTTGTACAGTGGCAGCACAGTTCCAAGAAAATAAGAGTAGATACTGTAAGGTTTCTTGAGGCCTAGCAAAGAACTACTACAACCTTGTCACCTCCATAGTCTATTCTCTAAAAGGCCAGTCCAGATTCAAGAGGTAGATAAATATATTCCCACCTCTTGATGGGAAAAGCTGCCTAGTCTTGAGGCCATTGTGTGATTCAGCCAGCCCACCTGTAGCTCCCGAGCTCAAGCACCTGTATGTCCCTGCCCAAGTGCATTCTCTAGTCATGACAGTGTGTTCAGTGCTTGCATGTGACAGCCTGGAAGAGCAGAGGAGTTAGTGCTCTTAGATCACCCTCCCAACCAATGATAGATCCCCCAGCTTCCTCACTCTTTGTCATATAATTAATTCCTAGGTATCTTCTACACAGTCTCTCAGAGGGACCCTGGGAGATTGCACCAAGTTTTTCACAGTCATCAGCTCATAATGCATACTGCATTTATTGGCATTCCTCCCTTTCCTGTCTCTTAGATCCCTACCACCTTGCCATGCACTGGGAACCACCTCCCTTGAGCCATCATTCACTGCTTCAACCCAACTCCTTATCTAAGAATTGTCTGCTTCAGGGGAAACCCACACTAAGATAGGCAGGCAGGAGTTAGATCATCCTGATTTCATAGGCCAAGCTAAAGAGTCTGAATTTATTCTGTAGGTGATTGAGTTTCTGAGGAAATTTGTGTTTTAGAAACAAAATTAGTGGCAGTGTAGGAACTAACACCCAATTCCACTGACTTCCAGGCCAATTCTATCAAATCAGCTCAACATTGTTTCAGGCTTTGGGTATCAGACTGTACAGATCTTTTATTATTATTATATTTAAGTTATTTATTTTTCAGTAGGTAATAAAATACACATGGTGCAAAATTAGAAAAGCACCAAAGGTCAGATTTATTTTTATAGCCATTTTCTCCACTAAAGAGTGTTTAAATCATTATTGTTTGATTGTTAGATTTGTTTTAGATCACACTAGAGCTAGCCCTTGACTCCGTAAGGCCACTCCTGGCCTGTTTCTTGCCTTTCCCATTCCTGTAGCTTGTCAGGGGCCCTGATAGTCCCCACTGCCTGCAGGCTTTTTTGCTGGAGGTGAAACAGTTGTCCTTTGGAGAAAGACGCTGACATTCTTGATCCAAAGTAAACTCGGCAGATGTCAACATCCTTGGTGGATGCCATCTTTGCCCCCGTCACCACATATAATAGCAAGTTGGCTGAGCGCTCCCCAAATGCATTAAGGTTTGTGGCCTGTTCTGACAAAAATCTGAAAAGTGCATCGTCAAGGCCAACTCTGCAGCTTTTATCTGTTAGTTGGGAAGAGGAAGAGATCATGATTCATAACACCCGAGGTCTTTAAGTTTCTCCTGAAGAGCTGTCATGTGTCTATGATGTGAGAAGTGCTGTCAGGGTTAATTGCCCTGGATCAGCCAAACCAATCTGCATTACTGAAATCAAGTCAAGTCCATGAATAGTTTTTGATTGTCTGCTGTGGGCCAGCTCTGAGCTCAACTCTGCGGATATTCAAAGTAATTGTGAGCCACCAGCTTAAGCGCTCAAGGAGGCAGACTGGAGGCGACGGGTCTGGAGGCTGTGGAAGCAGAGCTATTGAGAATCCCAGTCCCAGTGGCCAATGAGAGCTCTTGGGCCACTTAGTTATGTCTCCAGAGCCTCTGTTTCTTCCCCTTTAAAATGGTCCTGCCTGTTCCACAAAGGGAGGTGAACATCCCCAAACACTGCTTCGTTTCCTTAATTTTTCCCTTAAGGAATTGATAATCTAGCTAAGAAAAGAAGACTCACAAATGAGAAGTAAAGAAACCATCTCTAAGAGATCATCAACAGTTCAAAACAAAAGGAACATAAAACAAAGGGAGAGAAAAAGAGGTATACACAGGGGCAATGAATCGCAGTTTGAGGTGCGTTAGCAAAGTACCTCAGACTGAGCAGTTTAAACAACGAAGATTTATTTGCCTCACAGTTCTAGAGTCTGAAAGTCCAAGATCAAGGTGTTAGCATGTTCGTTTCTTCTAAGGTCTTTCTCCTTGGTGTGTACATAGCTGTCTTCTCCCTGTGCCTTCACATGGTCTCTGTGTGTCTGTGTCCTAACTTCCTCTTCTTATAAGGACACCAGTCATATTGGATTTCATTCTATCTTAATTGCATCTTTAAAGGTTCTGACTCCACACATGGTCGCATTTTGAGGTACTTGGGGTTAGGACTTAAACATCTGAATGTGGGAGGAACCCATTTGAGCCCATAAGATCAAGCATAATGTTTGCTCTAAAAGTTAAGCAGAGAGACTGCCATCCATTATGGTACCTAGGCACTGTGGCTTTTCAGCACTTTTTATATGTGGTATGATTGAGAAATTGCAATTTCTTTTAAACTGCGTTGCTCTAAGATAAAAATTTTATCTTATCTTAATTAATTTAAATGTAAATAGCATGTGTGACTATAGGACAATGCAACTCTATAGTTTCAACTTCTTTTTAATGTCAAAACTAAATGGTGAGATTTCATGCTAATAACACAAATAGACATACAGCACTGAATCCTTGCTTTTATTGTCTTTTGCCAGGTATCTTATTTTTTTGAAATTGATTTTTAGAGAAAGAGGAAGGGAGAGGGAGAGAGAGAAAAATATCAATACGAGAGTGAGACATCCATCAGCTGTCTCCTACACTACCCCAACCAGGGATAGATCCTGTAACCAGACATGTACCCTGACTTGGAATCAAACCAGCAACCTTTCAGTGCATGCCCAACCAGCTAAGCCATACCAGCCAGAACATCTTTTATCCATTTATTTATTTATTAATTATTGCCAAGTGCCTTCAATGCACAGAATGTCCATTTAGTTATTGCCACAAGAATTTTGAGGTTATAGAGCACTTTAATCATATTTTTATTATGGCATTTACCTAAATAAACTGCAGTTTATTTCTTCACATATCTGCTTCTGTCGCTAGAATAGGGGTCCTGGGGGGCTAGGACATCGTGTTGACTACAATGTCCTCGCTCCCCAGATAACTGCCCGGCACAGAGCGGGTACCTCCTTGCAGGAACGCTAAACCATAGAAAATACTTGGTTAGATCCAGGATCCACTCAGCTGGCAGTCTGTCTCCACCATAGGAGTCACCATCCCAAAGGATCTGAATCAACTTGTGCTGAGACCAGCCTCCCAGGAACTCTCCGACCCCCCTGCCTTAGTTATATTTTCAGCCTCTAGTATCTGACGGAATAGGAAATCTCTAAGTGTATTGATCACAAAGCTGACCTCATTTCTTTTTCTTTCCTTCTTTTTGTACAGGAGTTTCACTGCTAATTGGAGTTCAGCTGTATTCATGTTTAGGCCAATGGTTGTGTTCTAGACACCCCGAGAGGTGTGGAACAGGATTGCTTCCCTGGGTCAGGCGGGTGAGCCAAGGCTGGGGCTGGAGGAGCCAATTTCAGAGTGGTACTGGGATTAGGCAAAGGGAAGGGGATGATGCTCATACAGTGCCTGCCACTGTGTTCAGCACCACTGCACTTAAACCCTGTAAGTTCGGTGGTAGACACTCCTATTTTGTGGAAAAAGAAACCGGGGCGGCTGGGTGAAGGAACTGGTGACAGATTCAAGATCCCAACCCTGCTCTGTTAGATGGCAAAGCCTGTGCAAATCTGCTGTGGAAGCCTTGAACTCTGAGGAAGGCAAAGAATAGAGAGGTGCAAGGATAGTTTGAGAAATTTGGCCTTATAGTTATTCACCACTACTGAAGTCCAAGGCCATGTCCATACCAGGTGCTGGGCTCTGAGTCACTAGCCATCACTCGGGGTGGCCGGTGACTTGTGGAAGGACTGCCAGCTTTGGGGAATGCTTCTCAATCCGCCATCCTTTAGGGAAGAGTGGGAGGTTCACAGCTTGAATGCAGGAGATGTGTTTGCCTAGAGGGTGGGGCTGGGGACTGGGGCAGAGCTCAGTGGGCAACTCAGTCTCTGCACCAAGTTCTCCCGTGAGCCCCCTAGAATAAGGTTTCTCCAAACTAGTAGCTTTGGAGTTTTAGTTCTCTCTACTCAAAGGAACCCGTTAAAGGGCAAAGGAAGAGGTGACAGACACCTGGCCTAGTGAGGGAGGGGAGGGGAGACTCCAGCCACAGCTATGAGCTATGCCAGGCCCAGCAGAGCTACACTTGCCCAGCTTCCAGGACTGGCCCCTCTGGCAGGTTCAAAGGCAGAAACAAGGGCCTCAGCTGCAGGGGAGGAGGCTGCTGCTTGGCCAGCTTCTATTAGTTCTCAACCTCTCACCCTTCCACCCCCGGTCCCAGCAGCAATGGATCTATACTGTTTCAAAAATATTGGGGGAGGGGGACTCTTATTTCTTTCTTTGAGGATTTGGTCAAGCTGACCAAACCTTTTTTCTCCAGAGATAAAGAGTCTAAAAATAGGAATGCCTCCCCCACTCCCAAACAGCTTTGCAGACACAGCATTGAACAGAGTTATTCTGTTTGTGACTTGATTGTAGCAAGATAACATTTTTTTCCTCATTAAAAAATATATATATTTGAGATGGCAATGTGAGAATTGCATGATGCTCCATCAAGGAAACAGATTCCACTGAGATAATGTGAGAGAAGCAAAACTTCAGTGCTAACATAAGAGGGTTGTGTTGATCAGGCAAAGAACTTTTCCCACTAACCTAAAACTCATAAATGATACACAGGATTTTAAAAAAACACAACAGCTTTGCCCTGGCTGAAGTGGCTCAGCTGGCTGGGTGTCATCCCAGGCACCGAAGGTTTTGGGTTCAGATTTCCTGTCAGGGCCCATGCCCAGGTGTTGGGCTTAATCCCAGATGGGGGCATGCAGGAGGCAGCTGACCAGTGTTTCTCTCTCACATCAGTATATCTCTTTTTCTCTCCCTCTCCCTTGCTCTCTTAAAATCAATTAAAAATTTTTAAATAAAATAAAAACACAATGGTTTTTCCATCTAAAGGGCCTTCTGTTTTCTCTTGTTCTCTCTAGTCTGGGAAATACTCCCCTCCTGTTTGCTGTTTAAGGGAGAAGCGAAGGGAGGCTGCCAGAAGCACACCCCACTGGCAGGCCCGATCTGGTATCTGCAGTTGGAGACATCTTTATACAGGCTCACCTCTGCTGAGCTCCGGGAGCCACTGCAAACACCGGCACAGCCACAGCCCTGCTCCACTGAAGCGCAGGGGACCCATTTTAAGACAAAGCGAGTGTCAGGATGTTGGTGCTTGCTCAAAACCACTTCCCAGTGAGGCAGATTCATTGGCCTCTCGTTCCCTTGCATGTGCTGTGAACAGACCGCAGACTGGGAGGATCAGAAAGAAGGGAAAAGAAACGCAGCTATAAATCAGTGTAGTTTCTCTAACTCGTGGGGTCAGAAAGCAGGTCCTGCAGAAAGGAGGGAGCCATCTCCAGCTCCAGGAAGGCCCGGTGCTACCAAGCGCCGCCCAGACCAGGAGCGCTCCCTCCACAAAGCCCTGGACACCCCCTTGGTCTTTTCTCCTCCATGGCTTTGAACCAGATGCTCTTGGAAGGAAAAAAGCCCTGACTTCATTGTACTGTCCTTTCTCTAAACACTGGGAAGACTTTTTTTCAAGTGATTACAGCACTTCTTCTAGTGCCTCTTTCCTCTGCCTTCCAATGTGCAGCCGGTTCTCCTGATACTAAATTTGTGACCCCTGTTTTGACAAGCCTGAAGCTTAGAAGCTGATCCCCAACAAGCATTAACAGAAAGCGTTGGGGTGTTCTAATCACTGCCAGCTCTTGCTGGAAAGGCAAACAGCCCGCCAACCCCCTCCTGCCTGTGCACTGGGCAGAGCCCTGGAAGGGGCTGATGCAGCCCCGGACCCCTGGTTCTTTGGAAAGAAGGAAGCAATTCTAGCCAGTTCCGACATGTAGGGAATTATTGCAATGATGGCTTCCATGTAAATATCCATGTGGCTTGTCACTAGGGTAAGTAATATTAGGGGCTTTGTGGTGGTGACATTTGAAACGATTGAAGGGAGAACTGAAACCAATCTTTTGTCAAAAGTTTTATTCCACCAGCACAATTTCAAAATTTGCAACTAGTATCTTGTTTTTCTTTTTCTTTTCTTTTCTTTTTTTTTACATTAGGAGTAAATGTTTCTGTTTTTTTAAATTTTTTCCTCCCCCCCATTACCCTCCCCCCAGCTTCCCCTACCCCCACCCAGCACATGTCCCCACCTGCCCCCTCCCCGCCCCAGTGTCTTTCATTCATTGGTTATGCTCATATGCATGCATACAAGTCCTTAGGTTGATCTCCCCCAGCATCCGCCTCCCATCCACCCCAGCCTTCCCCCTGTAGCTTGACAGCCTGTTCAATGCCTCCCTGCCTCTATATCAATCACTCTCCCCTGTTTCTTTTCTTCAAAAATATCTTGCCTCTGCATACTAGAAATAAATGTATAAGAACAAAAAATGTTTGAGTCTCAGTTTCAATGTCCATAGTGTCTTGTTTTTCTTTCACAGCTCTTGACATCTTCTGAAGGTAGCAGGATGCTGGGGAGAGAATTTGTGAACTAAAAGTGTGGAGATGAACAAGATCATGACATCTTGCAGTGGTTGCATTTGGGAAAGGAGTGTGTGAAACTATGAGTGTCAACAGCAAAACCAGGCAAAGCCAGACAGAGCCCCCTGGCAGTGAAGTTGAGATGGTTTTGGATGCACCCTACTGCCTCTGATATTGTTTAATTTAACATTAGTCCCATTCATCAGAGCCCAGATGCAGCATGTCAGGTTTTAAAAGACCCAGGAGCAGGGTGAGAAGTGGCTTGATGACAGAGTAGAAAAGTCTACCCTTACTGAAGGTCATGGTTCAGGGGTTAAGTCTTGACTTATTCTTTTCTCCATTCAAGTGAGTAGTAAAAAAAATAAAATACAACACACACACACACACACACACACACACACACACACACACACACGACGCTTATCTCCTTCCTTTATTTTAGCAGCCCCCGAAGTTCCATTTCCTTCTTGAAACCTCTGACTCAATGGCTGGAAGAATGCTCTCTCCACTCCACCCCATCCTATCTATGTGTGCAATTTTTGTGACTCCCCCTTTACTCACCACTTTGCAAAGCACACTCAACTCCTTGCTTTTGAACACTGCCATTTGCTTCTTTGTTTATTTTGTATACGCGGGCCACCTGCTGCTTAGGTCAGATTTAAGTCTGGCTAAGTTGGTATGGTTAGCTTTTGATTATTCCCAGAAGGAAAATAGTGTGTCATATCCCATCTAAACATGTATGTTATTATTTTATCTTTTTGATAGTAACATTTGGCTAGTCATTAAAGCTTGTGGGAGTGGTCACCTCTCAGCCTCAGCTCTGAATGACCCATGTGCTGGGGGCTATCAGAATCATCATCATCATCATCACCACCATTTTAAAGCATGCTCATTTAATCTGGATGATGCACATCTACTATATTTGAATAGTTGTTATTGTCTTTATTACCGAATGATTTTATTGTTTCTTATTCTAAGTAATACAGAACAGAAACTTTGGAAGGTAGAAAAAAAACCCTTTTGGTGTGCATATTTTTAGCACATTTTCAATGTATATAGATTTATTTTCTTTCTTTTAACAATAATGATATACTGTAATTTGTTTTAGAGTCTAGTAATGGTCATGAGTATATTTCCATGTTACTATTATTCTGTAATAAAGATTTTAATGATAGTGTGGTGTTCCCTTATATAGATTTTTTTTATAACTGATTCCTCATTATTGAACGTTTATTTATGCAACATTTATGTAAGCACATGATTTATGCTGGGCATAGATCTAACTTCTATATAGATGTTAACTCATGTAGCCTTCATAATAACTATGTGAAGTAAGTACTATTATTATCCCCATTTTGTAGATGAGACAATAAGTGGTTAAATAACTTGTTCAAGGTCACACCACTTTGTAAGTGGCAGAGGCAGATTCAAACTCAGACAGTTTGGCTCCAAGTCTGTGCTCCTAATCACAACACTTTGCTTGCCTCCCCTACTTATCCTGAGAAGTAAAGACCTTCCTTTACCTGGGAGAAACGCCTAATCTGTGTAAGACTGCTCTGGCCAAGAAGGGAACTGCTGACCTGTGAGTCAGTGTTATTGAGAATTAAGTCGTCAGCTGTTGAGACAACCAGCAAAGAAGCATCTGGGTTGGTCAGTGTTAGCTCCACAGCCTCAGGAAGGCAGTCCCAGGAGAGGCCACAGAGCTGGGTCCCATCAGCCTCTGGGGTTACTCACCCTCTGGCAGAACCACAGAGAGCCGCCCAGCCTTGCCTGACCTCCCTCAGCTTCCTCACACCAAACTGAGAAGGCCTTTGCTTTGCATTCTGTGGGAGCAGCTGCCTCTGCCTGAAGCCGGCCTCCGTAGGCAGGGGACAGGCAAGGGAGGAACGTCGCCTGCTGCTGTTGTGCCCTGAGCCTGGTAATGCTGAGCCCGTGGAACCTGCAGCCGGGCTGCGGCGGGTGTTGATCCAGCCGAGGAAGTGACCTCTGGGGCCCTGGAGCCCAGGAGAATCAATCCCCTGACTAACCCGAGGAGGCTCGGGGGTGGCTGCTTCCGGGGTGACTTCTGCATCTTTACTCACTGGAGCCTGGAGCCTGGGTTTTGGATCTGGCACCTTCTTTCTAGCCTCTCCCTCCCAGTAATAGTAATATGATGTCATAGCTAACAATGCTAATTGTTCTGTTTTACTTATTTAATCCTAATTTATTTAATTCTCGCAACACAATGAGGTAGAACAATAATTAATAATTATCTTCATTCTTGTGATAAAGGAAGGGAGCCATGGAGGGTTAGATAATCTGACCGAGGGGAAAGGGTGTAAGGTGTGGGGAGCAACCCAGTTCGGTGACCCTGACTTGAACCTCCCCTCACCACGCTTGGCCTCAGAAGGTAGCCGTGGCTGGAAGGCAACACTAGTTGAGTCATCTTACTCCCCTTATCCCATTGCTTCTGGGAAGAGAAGGTCTGACAAAACATCAAGACCTGGATGAGAGAGAGTGTTTAAGGAATTTGATGATGGAGGCGATTACAGGTTGCATTTTTTATAAGCACCTTAGGCAACTGTTTGCAAGAGCTCAGAGAAGATTGATATGAAATAGGACCCATGCAGCCCTCCCTGGGAGGTCTGTCAGTTTGCTTTTATTCTGTCATTTACAAAAGAACCTGGAACACACAGGCACCACATCCCAAGTCCATATCACCCGATAAACTGGCCTGGGGCATTGGTTTCTTCTCATTTTGGGGTTTCAACTAAGGCACCTCCTCAGAAAGACCTTCCTCAGTCTAAATTAGCCCAAGTTGCTCTCCAGCTCATTGAAATGTTCATTATTTAGAACACTAGCCACATTATCACTGTGGTGTCTGCCCTCCGTGTGCTTGAGATCAGGATGCTCAGGCACTGCACTGTCCCTGAGCTTGTCTTCCCCACAAAAGCCCCTCACTCGGGCTTCCCAGCCACTCAGCCCCTTCTCTTGGCTGGAAAGGACCCTGGATAGAGCCTGAGCCAACCTCCCAGGTTAGAAAAGTCATTGGTTTAATTTGATAACTGTCTAAGGAATATAGAAAAGATTACTTGAATGGGAATTAGGTCTGATTGGGGAAATTGGCTTTCCTATCAGTAAATGAGTACTAAGATTTTTAGAAAAGATGCATTGATTTATCTGCTAAAGTTCTTGAAGGTAAGTTAAGTCATGAAAAATAAAAGTGCAATGTCCAATAAGCTTTAAAAAATAAAAACAGAGCATCGCTGCCATCCCAGTCAGAGCCCAGTGATGTCACTGCCTGGATTACGAGGCAGCTTCCTCTTCAATCTATTCTGTCCCCTAGGAGGACATCAGTCACTCAATAGTGCAATCGACTGGATCACTCTCCAGCCGGAAGACTTACAACGACTTCCTGTCACATCCAGGTAGGGTCCCAACTCCTCACAGGATGTCAGGGCCAGCCCTGTCTCTTTGGGGAGCCAGTGCAGCACAGGGCCGAGCGCTCCACAGGGCCCGCCCAGTTGAAACCCGCTCTGCCCGCAGGAGCTGTGTGACTTTGGCTAAGTGTGTCTCATTCTCTGTCTCAGTGCTCTCATCCTCGAAAGGAGGACAGTAGCACCCACCTCAGAGATGTCTGGTGCACAGCAAGCTCTCTGCAGCCGCCAGCTGTTTTCAGTATTACTTTTTACCTCCCTCACCATTCTCCCTTCTCCATTCCCCACACCCTCCAGTTCATTACACTCCAGTCACACCGACCTCCTTTCTGTTCCTCACGTGTGCCAGACTCATGCCTACTTTGTGACCTTGTCCCTAGAGTGCCTGGACTCTGTGCCCACTCCCCCTGATCCCACCCAGGTCTGGGAGGCGGGCGTTGGTTTCTTTTCATTTTGGGGTTTCAACTCAAGACACCTCCTCAGAAAGACCTTCCTCAGTCTAAATTAGCCCAAGTCACTCTCTAGCTCATTGAAATGTTCATTATTTAGACCACTAGCCACATGTGGCTCTTCAGCACTTGAAATAGAACTAAATGTTGATTTTATATAGTTTTCATATTAATTTAGACTTAAATTTAAATATCCATGGGTGCCTAATGGCTGCCATGTTGAGCAGTACAGCCCCTTACCTGACTTATCATCTGCACCCACCCTTATTGCTCCCTGAACTTCCCTTGCTGACCCGCTGTCCGCCATTTATGATCTGTCTCCCCAACTGGAGCGTGAACTCAGTGTAGTAGGGGAGAGGGGTCTCAGCTGCCTTGTTCGACACTGTCCCACCAGAGCTAAGGAAGTGTCAGGACCACTGCAGGGCCTCATGAGGATTTGTTGACTGAATGGATGAGCATGCAAAAGTACTTTGTCAACCATAATGCATTATGTAAATGTAACAGATATTTTATATATAACTGGAAAGCCTGCATAGATGTTTCACTTAAAAATTTATTTGTTGAGCCGAGACTGGTTTGGCTCAGTGGATAGAGCGTCGGATTGCGGACTGAAGGGTCCCGGGTTCGATTCCGGTCAAGGGCATGTACCTTGGCTGCGGGCACGTCCCCAGTAGGGGGTGTGCAAGAGGCAGCTGATCGATGTCTCTCTCTCATCGATGTTTCTGACTTTCTATCCCTCTCCCTTCCACTCTGTAAAAAACCAGTAAAATATATTTTTTAAAAAAGAAAAGCTGTTAGTTACCTACAAACTGCTTTAAAGAAAAAAAAAATTATTTGTTGAGAGAGAGAAACATCAATTTGTTGTTCCACTTATTTATGTGCTCACTGGTTGATTCTTATGTGCCCTGACCAGGGATTGAATCCCCAACCTTGACATGTCAGGACAATGCCCTAACCAACTGAGTTACCTGGCCAGGGCCTGGATGTTTCGCTTTTAAAAAATCCCTAACACACACACACACCCACCCACACACAAAAAACTGATCTTTAAAAACAAATAATTTTAAAAAGTAGTTTTCTATATTATGAGTGTGTTCTGCATTTGTCCAAATAAGACGCCTCACTACACAGATTGTGTATATAATCTACCTCTCCTCTGGCAACTGAAGGAGGGCTTTACCTGACCCAAACCCCACATCCTGTAACTCCTGAGCAGCCATCTGCGCTGTGGAGGGCACACCTGGACCTCGGAGAGCAGTGTCCCTTCGCTGATGCCCAGCCCTGTGTGCCTGCCTCCCAGAGACCGCAGTGCTGGGCTTGACTGGGATCAGGTCTGAAGCCTCTGAAGTGCGTAGGCAGCCGCCACTCTGACTGCAATGAAAACATGAGTGTTCCTCAGGGGATTACAGTATTCTTGAAATTAAAAACAAGGTGGGAGCGAGCTCTGTCCTTCCTGTGGGAGTAGCTGAAGCAAAGGTGTGCTGAAATATGATGCCCGGGGCTCCTGGGAGGGCTGGGACCTGGTCGGTTCCGGGCCAGTGGCTGGTGTGGGGTTTCCAAAGAGGCTGGGGCTGTTATCTGACCTCCAGTCATAATGCAGTGTTTTGGCTTTGAGTCTGCCTCCCAGAGAGCTCAGTGACTGGAGCAGCAGAGTCAGATCCGGGACAGGGCACCTTGTTGTCCCCACCGCACCTAAGCTAGGGACTCCAGGATGCAGAAGTTACTTCAGAGCCTGGTGGCCATGACAACCCCTTCCATTGCTCAATGGCAGATGCTGGGTCTGGGAAGGCGGTCAGCTTGCTGTGCAAAGCGGGCCATGGAACTCACCTGATCCTGAGCCTGAGCTGATAAGTTGGGGGCACAGAGAGGAGACAAGTGGTCTGCAGTGGTCTGTAAGATTCTGTCTGGTCTATGGACTTGGCTTTCTTGTCAATATTTTCCCTCCCTGCATGCATTCTCTCCCCTGCTTCAGGTCCGCCCGCCCCTCCTCCCCCCTCATTTCTGCACCTAGACACACGTTTTCTTCTCATAATCTCGAACAGGACCCTTGCACTGTGCAAAGGTAGTACTAGCAGGGTGTGTGGCTCAGTTGCAGAGGTGTGGATGCTTGGAGGGGCAGAGGTGGAATGTGTATTGGCCCCAAGATTTTCTACCATGAGAATTTCTTTCCTAAAGTACACGTGGGATAGATAGGTCAATACCTTTCGGAAAGGTTGTGTTTCTTTTGTGGATAAAGCAGTGTGTTGACTCTTCACCTCACTCCAAACCATGTCCCCTTCAGCCACATTCACCCAGCCCCTTCTCCCAGCCCGGTCTCCGAGGGTGCCTCAAGGGCTCTGGGCGGAGAAGACATCTGTGGGACAGGGATAGGCATCAGTTTGGCTGCCTGGTGCCTCAGGGACACAGGAAGGGGCTCTCCTGCCTCAGACACCCACTACCTGACTCATGAGCCACCAGGAGAAGGTTGGACCCCAGGGCCTCCTTCCGTATCCTGGGGGTCTGTAGACAGTGATAATAGAAGCGAATTCGTCTTCTGAAAGAAGCCCGGGGGTGGGACCAGAAAGTGGGCCTGAGACAGGGGCAAAGAAGGCCACTGTGTCAAACAAGCCTACTGTCACCCGGCCAGCTGACACCACTCTGCACTGCTCTGCCTGGACCATGTCTTTTTTTGTCCCAAGGGTTTTATATTGCTTTGCTTTTATAAGCATGTATTAATTTTGCTTTATCTTTTTCAAAATAATATGCCTTTGTGAAGAAATGTCCCATGCCAGGAACCTGTGGGGCTTTGCCCATGGCCCAGCCAACCTGACTGGTGGGGGCAATGGCTGTCCAGTTCCAGCATGGAGCTTGTGGCCAGGGCAGCCCCATCACTCAGGGCTCTCCCTCCTCCCCAGAAGTCGCATTTGGGGGCAGGGGAGGGGCCCCAGGCTCTCTAAGGGAAGCTCAATAATGGGGACAAGTGACAGCAGAGAACACACTCTGTGAGCTCGTTGCGAGGAAAGTGTTTGTGACTTTCGAGCCCCTAGCTGTGCCAGGGCCCGTGCTCAGTGCTTCCCCCGCAGTATTGTGTCTAGGTCTCAGGGGCTAACCCAAGAGGTGAGTGTCTTTTTCTCCATATTTCACAGTGGGGAGCCTGAGGACCAGAAAGAGGTGAAGGGATTTGCCCTCGGTCACACAACCCTAAGCTCAGAGCCGCCCTCAAGCCCAGGCTTGACTGACTGAAGGCTGTGCTTTGACCCCCTTTGCCTCCCACTGAGGGCTCCCACAGCCGGCCCCACCCAGCCAGGGCACAGCAGGTCTAGGCAGCCCCTGCCTCCAAATCTGCTTTCCTCCCGAAAGGTCTGAGAGTCAAAATCCCCTCCACGGAGGTGCTGCTTCCTCCTGTGGACTCTGCTGACAGACCACTCCTGTTTGTTCTCCACAGGAGCCTCCTGCAGGGGGAAGGTTATCAAAATATTTGCCGGCCTTGCAGGCGGTGCTGAGAGCCATGCCTAGCGCCGCAGGACGTGAGAAGGAGCCACTCTGCTCCCGGCTTCTGTTTGGCTCTGTCTGCTGGGAAGGGGGCGGCAGAGGAGCTCCTGGGAGCTATCGTTAGCAGTCCCCGAGCCCATCAGGGATGCTCAAGCACAGAACCGAGTCAGATAGACGAAAAGGTATTTAAGAATTTTCTAGTTCGGAGCATTGAGCGGGACCTGAGCTCGGTGAGGTGCCATTCGCACACCCCTGGAGTCTTGGGTCTGCGGAGCAGGAGGCCCCAACATCAGGCCTGGCTCTGCCCTTGGCCGGTGCAGTTCTCCTGCCCTCCCACCCGGGACTCGTTTCCCCGCCTGTGAAAGGGGCAGGGCAGCAGGAGAGACCATCCTGAGAGGCAGGGCAGCCTCTAGGAGCCAGGCTGTGTGATTTTTGATTCCCAGTCCCCTTCATCGCAGCTGGGAGACCGGGCAAGTCCCGCCACCTTCCTGGACCTCGGTTTCCTCCTTTGCACTTTGTGTGCGCGCGGTGTGTGTGTGTGAGTGTGTGTGTGTGTGTGTGCATGTGTGTGTGCGTGCGCGGTGTGTGTGCGGTGTGTGTGCGGTGTGTGTGTGCGTGCGGTATGTGTGTGTGTGTGTGTGTGTGTGTGTGTGTGTGTGTGTGTGTGTGAAGATTAAGCGGGTTGTTACCTAAGGTCCCTGGAGCAGAGCCTGGCTATTATGGAACATCACCATCCTTCCTGCGCTCACATTTTATTAACTACACGTGGGTCTTGGCAGTTGCCCCCGACAGATGATGCTTTGCTTGAGCAGTGGGTTGAGGAGCTGGCTGGCTTCTGCATAATCAGGTTATGACGTCTTCTACCCACCCCATCCAGCTTTCCAAGGGTGTAGCTTTAGTGCCGTGATTTCACCGGAGTGAAAACCCCTGGGGGAGGCAGAGAGTATCACTCCCCCCTGAGAGTCTCCTGGAAGTAGAAGAGAAAGGGGAAAGGTTATAGGGAGGTTGGGTTCAGGTGCCAACGCAAAACTTCTTAAGCTTTTGATGCTCCTTCTCACTGTTTTGATTTTTCTCTCCCCAAAGGAGACGCTTTTGCAGATGACGCAGTGTAGGTTACAAAAAAAAAAAACCCCAAAAAAGAAAAAAACCAACCAAACAAACAAAAAACCCCTATGTCTGAGCCAGACAGACCTGGAAATCCAAATCAGATTCCCTCTGTTTGTTACCAGGCCAGGATTACTTCTTCACTTTGAGGTTCAGTTTCTTCATCTGTAAAATGGAATTAATGATATCCAACCTTAAGTACCGGGGATCGTTGGAGAATTAAACGTGACATGTACATACAGCACAAAATAGGGACCTGGAAAAGCTAGTTCCCCTGCCCCGGACTCCTTCCCATGACTGCCTGAGAGGGACCACCTCCTGTCTCCAGCCAGGAGGGCAGGGGGCAATGCCCAGGTTCCCTTAGGTTGTGTGCTACAAGGGAACTAGGCTATAATCTTCCTAGCAGTTCCCTTGGCAGGCTGGAACCCGTGAGCTACAGCCAGGATCGGATGCTGTTAAGGTGGAGCTATACATAGTAAAGGAACAAAGAGGGAAGACTCAACAGCCCCTTCTCGCCCGGCATTCAGCGACAGACTGGTGGCCTGGCTCTGTAGCCAAAGTCTCTGCTAACACCTGAGCAGAGTGGTAATCCCAGTATATTGCCTGAAATTCTGTTTCCCTACCTAGCAGGGGCCCTGGGGCTCCCGAAACCCTTGTCATCTTCTGCCAGATCCCAGATTTCTCTTACATTCTTCGGAGCTTTTCCACTGCTGCTGTTTGCCATCAATGTCACTATAATCCCAAATGATGCCTTTTTGCAATTTACAAACAGGCACCTCGCCAGCAAATGCAGATCTGCACCAGGATATGCAGTTTAGCAAGTGGGTGCCCAGGCTGGATTTCAGCCCCATTTGCTCCCGGCACCGTCAATGACCTGCACGACTGGACGTGCAGTGCTTGCTGTTCTCCACTCCCGGCTTTCATGGTTGGGATCGGCCAGGCTGCTTTTGCTGCTGTCTCCTCTGAATGTGCTGCCGCTGCCCCCACTGCAGGCCTTCCCGCAGCGCGGCCAGCTCTCTCAAGTTACAAAAGACAGCCTGCACGGCCCATCCTTCCAGCCCTGCCTCTGAAGGAGCTTGTGGCCCATTCCCTCCAGGGCGGGGTCAGAGGACATTTGAAGGGCTCTGTGGAGCCCAGTTTAACAGTGGTTTTTCTGACATTATTCAGCACTGCAGGCCCAGGTTGTCCCATCTCCTATAGCAGCCCATCCCCTGCAGACCCAAGGAGCTCCTATGGAGGCTGAGGGCAGTGCCCCCTCTACTTTGTTCAAGAGAGTTCTCCCTGGGGTCCTGTGGATTCTGGGATTCGTCTCAACTTCTTCACTTCTCCTTCCAGAAGACTGGCAGGTGGCTTGTAAACCCCTCCTAAAGGCCAGCTCTGACGTCTCAGGATTCCTGAGAGGGCCAGCAATGTGGATTAGTGTCCTCCTCCTGTGTGGCTCTCCATGAGTACAGTGTCCCTCACCAGTGACCTGGCCCTTAGGGGTCAGTGTGGTCCCCAAAACATGCATGATATGATTCTATCTCTCCCCCTCTTTAAACCCACGTCTCTGCCAGAGTGTCTGGACCACCTGCTAGATATGGATGGTTCAAAGCCAAGTTTCTGGTAGCTTTGCCAATTGCCAGGGGAGGCCACTCCCTTTGAAGAGCAGAGATAGAGGTGGGCTGATCCCTGGGTGGTCCTCCTGCTTCACCCAAGAGGCAGAGGGAGGGGAGAGCTGGCTTCAGACACATCCATTGTGTGAGGAAGAGCCAGCTCTTGGTCACTGTGGTAACAGCTAGGGGTTGAGGGAGACTCCGAGTCTATAAAACAATCCTCAAGATTTCTCTCTTTCCACACTTTTTAAAAAAAATTTTTATTGATTTTTTGCAGTATAATAGTAGTACATGTTTTCCTTTCCCCCTCCCCCTTATCCTCCCCCCAGCCTCCCCTACCCCCCAGCACATATCCCCAGCTTCCCCCCTCCCCGCCCCAGTGTCTTTCATTCATTGGTTATGTTCATATGCATGCATACAAGTCCTTCAGTTGATCTCCCCCCGCATCTGCCTCCCATCCACCCAAGCCTTCCCCTGTAGCTTGACAGCCTGTTCAAGGCCATCCTGCCTCTATATCAATCACTCTCCCCTGTTTCTTTTCTTCAAAAATATCTTGCCTCTGCATACTAGAAATAAATGTATAAGAACAAAAAATGTTTCAGTCTCAGTTTCAATGTCCAACTGTTCTGAGTCCCAGTTTCAGTGTCGAATAATTCTTTATGTGTATAAGTCAGCAATGGTATCCAGATGGTGGACACATCGTGACAATGCAAGATCCATCCTCTCTTTCCACACTTAAAGGCTGAATTGGCCACTGTCATCTGGTAAGTGTAAGGTGTTATAGGTGTTACACATATCAGTGAAAGGGTGTTACAGGAGCACTTGGGGAGCACTAATCCAGTCATATCGAGCCAGGAAAGAAGTGGTGGGAACATGATGCCTGGGCTGAGGGAGGAAGAAGGGATGGGAGTTGTTTAGAGAAAGGAGGAAAGAAACTATGAGCAGGAACATGGAGGGATGAAATACAGTATTGCATTTAGAGGAGCCATTCTTAGGAGTTTGGACTTCAACTTGTGGGTGGCAAGAAACTCTTGAGATGCTTTAAATGATAGAGAGCTGGGATGAGGCTTGGGTTTTAGAAAGACCACTCAGGTGATTGAGTGGAACACTGCTTGGAAAGGGCAGAGTGGGAGGGAGAGAGACCACCTGGGAGGCTAGGAGAGTCCAGGTGAGAAAGGATGAAGACCTTGCTAGAGTGGTAGTAGGAGAAGGAGGGGTCACATGAATTTGAAGACTATTTAGACATAGGACCCCAGGACTTGCTGAATGGCTGGCTGTATGTATAATATGTGGAGGTGGTGATGGGGACTGGGATGTAGGATGATTCCCAGGCACTACCTAGACAGAGGTACCATTTGATATGTGATACAGGAGGAGGAGGAGCTGGCTTTGGAGTGAGTTAGGTTTGAGATGTGCTCATTTTGAACTGTCTGTGCCAAAATTTAGCAGACCATTTGATATAAAAATGAAAACTCAAGAAACAGGTTGCATTAAAATCATGGAAGAGTGTGTGAATCAAAGTCAGGGAGAATGGGCTGAGTTCAGGTCCTCAATATGTCCATTTTCATGATGGTTGGAGAAAGAGGACCCACAGGGAAGACAGACTAAAAACTTTCTTTTTGTTTTGTCTTGTTTTTAAATTTATCTTTATTGTTGAAAGTATTACATATGTTCCCTTTTTCTTCCTCATTGACCCCCTCCACCCAGCCTCCCACCCTGTCCCAGGACTTCACCACACTATAGTCTGTGTCCATGGGTTATGCATATAAATTCTTTGATTAATTTCTCTCCCCACTCACCTACCTTCCCTCTGAGATTCATTCATCTGTCTGTCCCATGCTTCTATGTCTCTGGACTGATTTTGTTCATTAGATTCCACATCTGAATGAGATCATGTGACACTTGTATTTCTCTGACTGGCTTATTTTGCTTAGCATAATACTCTCCAGGTCCTCCATGTTGTCTCAAATGGTAAGAGGTCCTTTTTTACATCTGTAGAGTATTCTATGGTGTAAACATACTACAGCTTTTTAATCTACTCATCTACTGATGGACACGTGTACTATTTCTAGATCTTAGCTGTTGTAAATTGTGCTGCAATTGGTGTGCATACATTCTTTCAGATTGGTGTTTCAGATTTCTTAGGATATATTCCTAGAAGTGGTATAAGTTCCATATTTAATTTTTTGAGGAAACTCCATACTGTTTTCCATAATGACTGCACTAGTCTATATTCCCACCTGCAGTGTACTAGGGTTCCCTTTTCTCCACATCCTCACCAGCACTTGTCATTTGCTGATTTGTTGATGGTAGCCATTCTGACAGGTGTGAAGTGATACCTCATAGTTGTTTTAATTTGCATCTCTCTGATGATTAGTGACTTTGAGCATTTTTTCATGTTTCTTGGCTATCTGTATGTCCACATTGGACAAGTGTCTATTTAGGTCCTTTGCCTATTTTCATTGTATTGTTTGTCTTCCTTTTGTTAAGTTGTATGATCCTTATATATTTGAATATTAACCCCTTATCAGATGTAGCATTGCCAAATATATTCTCCAGTGGGCTCTCTTTTCCTTTTTTAATTTTTTTTTTGCTGTGCAGAAGCTTTTTATTTTCATGTAGTCCCATTTGTTTATTTTCTCCTTAGTTTCCTTGCCCTAGAGGAGATGTATCTGTAAACATATTGCTATGAGAGATGTCTAAGATTTTGCTGCCTGTGTTTTTTTCTAGGATTTTTATTGTTTCACCATAGCTTACATTTAAATCTTTTACCCATTTTGAGTTTAACAACTTAGAACCACCAGCTGGGAGGGAGAGGTTATAGACACAGAGAAGAGAAAGCAGGTGACTGATAGAGTGAGGGAAGGAATGGAATGGATGGAGTCAAGAACACACCTGATGGGCTCATAGTGAACAACAGAGTGAGACCCAATCCTCTGCTGTTGGAGGGACAGGCAGAGAGGGTGGCTGTGATGTCAATCCTATTGTAGGAAAGAGTGAGAGCTGAAGTCTTATGACCTCATGGCCTCAACTATTAGTTGAAGTTGAGCTCTGCCAAGCTTGAAGTTGGTGGTCTAGCTTATTTTTTTGTTTGTTTTTGCATTTACCTGTCCAATTTTCCCAACACTGTTTATTGAAGAGACTGTCTTGACTCTATTATATGCTTTTACCTCCTTTGTCAAATATTCATTGAGCATAGTGGCTTGGGTCAATTTATGGGGTCTCTGTTCTGTTCCATTCATCTATATGTCTGTTCTTGTGCCAGTACCAGGCTGTTTTGATTACAGTCACTTTATAGTATAACTTAGTATCTGCTATTGTGGTTCCTCCAACTTTGTTCTTCTTTTTCAAGATTGCCGAGGCTATTTGGGGTCTTTTGGTACCATATAAATTTTTGGAGTATTTATTCTAGATCTCTGCAATATGCTACTGATATTTTAATAGGGATTGTATTAAATCTATAGGTTGCTTTGGGTAGTATGGACATTTATTGATGTTAATCCTACCAATTCATGAACATGTTATATTCTTCCACTGGTTATATCTTCCTCTATTCCTATAGTTTTCCAAGTACAGGTCTTTTACCTCCTTGTTTAAGTTTGTTCCTACCTATCTTAAATTTTTGTTGCAATGGTAAATGGACTATTTTTTTAGTTTATTTTTTTGAGAATTCATCATTGATGTATAAAAATGCCATCATTTCTGGGTCTTAATTTTGTATCTTACTGCATTGCCAAATTCATTTATTAAATCTAGTAGTTTTTTTGGTGGAGTCTTTAGGGTTTTCCACGTACAATATCATGTCATCTGCAAATGAGAGTTTTACTTTTTCCTTTACAATTTGGATGCCTTTTATGCTTTCTTCTTTTCTGATTGCTGTGGCTAGGAATTTCATTACTATGTTGAATAAGAGGGGTGAAAGTGGACATCCCTGTCTTGTTCCTGTTCTTAGAGGAAATCATTTTAGTTTTTGCCCATTGCATATGATGTTGGCTGTAGGTTTTTCATATATGGTTCAGACTGGAAACTTTCAAAGAGGGAGGGGCATCAGGAGAAATGGTGTCTCAGAGGTCAAGGGAGTAGAAAGAGTTCTGAAGGAGGAAGTGATCACAAATGTCAAATGTAGCAGAAAGGTCGATAACACAGAGACCTACAGAGCCTTTGGAGAAAGAAATAAGAGAGATCAGATGGTAGATGGTAAAGGAGAGCATATAGTCAAGCAAGATGTCTCAGAGGAGGGAAACTTTAACAACTTAATAGGCTGAGCTAGAACCACCAGCTGGGAGGGAGAGGTTATAGACACAGAGAAGAGAAAGAAGGTGACTGATAGAGTGAGGGAAGGAATGGATGGAGTCAAGAACACACCTGATGGGCTCATAGTGAACAACAGAGTGAGACCCAATCCTCTGTTGTTGGAAGGACAGGTAGAGAGGGTGACTGTGATGTCAATCCTATGGTAGAAAAAGAGTGGGAGCTGAAGTCTTATGGCTTCATGGACTCAACTTTTAGTTGAAGTTGAGCTCAGCCAAGGTTGAAGGTTATAGGTTTGTGTGGGGTGAGCCTTAGGATTATTGGGCTTTCTCTGAAGATCTCAGATTCCAGCCCCCTAGGTATAGAAAAGAAGAAGTTGGGTGAATTAATATTAGATCTGCCAAGAAAGTATAGCAGAACAATATGGGCTCAGATTCAGACTGTCAACACACTAGCTCATATGCTCAACTATGATTCCAGATATGCTGGGAGAAAAGAGTGAAGCACAGGAGGGGCTGATAGACCAGGAAGATGTGGTTGCATGAAAGGACAGTGGTCAGGGGCCAGGAGCAAGGGAGTGAGAGTATGGGTAGGTGAGGAGGGTGTAGGCAGAAAGGATCTCCTGCTGTGTACATGTCAGGGAAAGCTGAGCTTGCAACGAGGACATGGGGGCAGGGAGCAGGCAGGTGATGTGGAACATAGATACAGGTTGCTGAAGTTCAGAGGTCAGTGTACTTTGAAGCTGGCACATTGAGGGTGTTGTCACGGGATAGGAGTAGGTGGCTTTGAGGACTGTGGCAAGCTCTGGGGTGAATTAGTAGTGTATGACAGCAGGGTTGTACAGCTCAGGGTTTCTAAACATGTTTGATTATAAAGACATGGGAGTCTTATTAGACACTGGGTCTCTAGCTCTCCCCCTGGATCTTTACAATCCAGGCACATAGGAGAGTTCGCCAGATGATTGTCATGCTTAGGCAAGTTTGCAAACATTGATATCGGGAAAGGGTAAGCCTCCACAGGTGGAGAAGCAAGCTTTAGAGGAGGATGGATGAAGGAAAGGTGCCCTGAGAAGGGAGTAGGGAGAGTTGGGCCAGCTAAGAGGAAAAGTGTGCAGAGGAGGGAAGCAGAGAATCCATGCCTGGAGGACTTACTTTTTGGATGTCCAACCAAGATTCACTGGAGCAAAGATTCTCCCAGGGAGCTCTACTGTGAAAGGATTGTAGCCACTCAACTTGTGTGCTCTGAGGGAAGACTGAGCAGCATGCCCTGGAACAACTAAGTGCTGAATCATTTGTGGGTCTGGGCTTGGATTCTCTCCCTCGGAGGAGTGTCTCACCTATAAATAGCAGGATGGTTGAAACTTGGACCAACTCCTCTGCCACCCTTTCCTTTGACTGGCTTTCCTTTTCCTGTCCTAGGCCCTCGTTGTCTGCCTCTCATCCGGGCGGGTCCCAAGAGCAAATGGCCAACTCGTCTCAGTTTCAAATGCAGAGGTACTTTATCAAGCTCCCTCATCTCTGTTTCCAAACAGAGCCAATAGAAAGCTAACAGGATGGAGTTTACACAATCCCCCAAACCTGATGGGCTTAGATAACCCTCCAGCACTGTGGTGGTAATGGGGGAGGGGGTCCTCTTTTGCCCCTTGGTGATTCATGTAGAGCATCTCCTGACCCTGGAGCTGGCACCAGACAGACACATACTGGAGTTGCCATGCATTAGCATGGTGAGATTTAGAGCACCAAAGACACCTTGCCACCTCCGTCCCCACTCAGCTGAGTATGTCTCTCACCTGAAATTCCACAAGGAGGTGGATGAGATTGAAGCAGCCAGGTACAGGAACCCTGGGCTTTAGAGTCCCTGTCAGATCTGTATTCCAATCCTTTGACATTTACTAGACACAACTTAACTTCACAGAGCCTCAGTTTCCTCATCTGTAAAGTAGGGCAAATAATACCCCAAGATACTGTTGTGAGGATTAACAGGTAAAGCAGTCCTAGCTGGTTTTGCTCAGTGGATAGAGTGTAGGTCCGTGGACTGAAGAGTTCCAGGTTTGATTCTGGTTGGGTGCATGTACCTCAGTTGCAAGCTTAATATCTGGGCCTGGTCAGGGCCTATGTGGAGGTAGCCAATCTATATGTCTCTCTTGTCATTGAGGTTTTTATCTCTTTCTCCCTCTCCCTTCCTCTTTGAAATTGATTTAAAAAAATGTATTTAAAAAAAACAACACAGGTAAAGCACACACACTGCCAATAATACCAGTAGGTGCTCAAGCAACAGGCACCCTGGGTCACTGAGAGCCCAGAGCAAATGGGAAAGGGACAGTGAGGGAGAGTGAAGGAGAGGGCAGGGGTTAGAGTCCCTGGGGGTAAGGGTGATAAGTTTCTGACCCCATTAGTTAACAAGTCAACAGAGTACATGTTTACAGAAGCACCTTACCTGCCCTTTTATTTTACCTTTGCTACCCAAAGAGGAAACAGTATAATAGTATTTCTGCATCCAGTGCCTCAAGGCCAGAGCCACCTGCTCTGCTGCCCCAGCACCTTGTCTGGTTGAGAGAGGGGCGAGGGGGGGCACGCTATAGGTGTTGGTAACAGCTTGCTCTGAATTAAGCACAGAAACCACAAGTCTAGTCACCTGGAGCACAGTCTCCAACAAAGGCCAGCATGACTCACTTCAGAATATGGAGAATTATTCACTAATTTCCTTCCACGTGGCGCCTTTGTCACTGCCTGGTCACGCAGGAGGAAGAGCTCCCCGGTGCCCTCAGGGCGTAAGTCCTGACACAGAGGAGGTCACGCGGGGTGCGCCCAGGGCGCTGAACTTCCCGGAAATGCTGACACCCAAGCCTTCTGCCTCCCACTCCCCTCAGATGGTCTTTTAAACAGAAGGTTAGGGCAGCATGTGGTTTAGCCCCTTAAGCCTAGAACAGGAAAAGGGACTTCCTTTTTTATATATATATATATATATAATGTTTTTTTCTTTGATTAAGGTATTACATGTGTGTTTTTATTGCCCTATTGCCTCTCCACCCCACCACCCACCACCCACCCGTGCCCTCACCCCCCTGGTGTCTGTGTCCCTTGGTTAGGCTTACAGTTCTTCGGTTGATCTCTCCCTCAGACCGAGGAGGGTGATGACTGCACTTCCCTGCTGGAGGGTTGCTGAGCCAGGCAGGGCCTCTCTGACCCGTCACCTGGGAGGCTAGTGAACATTCAGGCTCTGAGTCAGTCTGGGGAGGAGTGGAGGTTCTGCATTTCTGACGAGCCCCCCCACCTCACCCCGGGGGATGGCAAGGCTGCCACTCCCAGACCACAGGGCGTGTGGACCTCGGGGCTCACACCTAGGAACCTGTCTGCGTGGTTTCCTCAAAGAGGGGAAATTCAAGTGTGCACAGAGGCCCAGACTGTGGTTTCCAGCCCTCCCCCACCACAGACTCCCCACCTCCACCCTGGGTTGAAACTCCCTTCAAAAAGTCCAGTTCACAAATATCTGTTGAATGCCGGGCACTGCGCTAACCAGCTAGCATGCTTCTTTTTAGTCTCTTTGCTATTCCAGGCCCTGCTCAAGCCACTCCACCCAAACTCCCCGGCTCTCTCTGAGAAACAGGGTTCATGCTGGGAGGGGATATAGAGAGTAGCGTCAGGGAGTCCAGTCTAGGGGCTTCCACATCTTAGCTGTGTGAAGTTGGCTGGTTACTCTGCCTATATTTTTTCACCTGTAAAATGGGCTTAGTAACCTCCACCTGTCTGGATTGCTGAAAGGATTAATTGAGATGATGTGTGTAAAGCTCTTAGTCCAGCACAGGTAGATATAGCTGTTATTCATAGACTCTTTCTTTGGTGCCCTGCCCCTCACTGAACCAATTCTAAGGGTGCTTGACTGTCTTCTTACTGCTTGGTAACCTAGGTACTGTCAATAGGGTCATTCAAAGGCGTTTCAAATGGTCACCATACAAGAGGAATGCCCCACACCAACAGAGAGGGAGAGAGGGAGGGAAGGAAGGAGGGAGGAGGAAGGGAGGGAGGGAGGAGAAAGAGAGAGAGAGAGAGAGAGAGAGAGAGAGAGAGAGAGAGAGAGAGAGAGAGAATGTGTGTGTGTGCTGGAGAGGGAGGAAAAGGCCATTTGATGACTTTGCCCAGCCCTCAACTTGCTGTTCTAGCTGCTCTTGGGATGGGGATTGACGTGTGTGGCAAGCACTTCAATACTGATAATGCAGCAGCACAGATTGGGAATAACTTTATTTTTTAAAATAAACTGACAGATACAAGATTCTCTACTATAATACCACTTTCATACATTTACATTCCAAAAGGCTACTTAAAATTTTATTAACTTTTTATCATGGCATTTTTCAAGCCTACACCAAAGTAGAGAGGACATTGAAACAAACCCCAGCTCTAATCATTATCTGCACTTAGCAATCAAAGGCTCTCTGACTAAAGGAAAAGGCTGTGGGATCACACGCCCCTGACACTCACATGCGCGTGAACGTGCGGGTCTTGTCGGAAAACAGGCCGAGAATGCTGGGTCTTTCTGATCCATTTCTGGTTGTCATCTCTTCTCTCTGGGGAATGGTAACGACCCTGCCTGGCAGCGACTGACTGAGTCTGAAAGTGGGTGGCACAGTAGGAGCTTCACAAACAGACAGTCCTTCCTTGACTCTAGCCAGACCCCCAGTGCTCTTGAGTCAAGACTGCAGAAGGATCAGGCAGAGGCAAGGGGGGCTGTGGAGCCCAGAGCAGTGAGCAGGGCTCACTCTGGACCCTCCCACCTGCCTGCAGCCACCTGCCTGCTCAGGTCACCTGCCTCCTCCAGGAGGCTGTGTCCTGTTTTGTAGAACAATGACTCTTGTGAAGATAAGGACCACAAACAGCTGGAGAGAAAGGGACCGGTAATCTGATCTTGGGCTGCCCAGTCCCCACAGGGAGGGACTCTGTCACACTTGTCAGTGAGTCAGTTCAGCTCTAAAGTATGGAGGAGGCCATGGGCATGCACGCAGAAGCAGCATCAGCAGCAGCACGCGGACTGATGGAGCATCCCCCTCTGGGCCGGTGACTGTTAGGACCATCTTCCTAACGTTTCTGTAGCGTTTCCCTCCTGAGCGGCTGCAGTGACCGCTTCCTTATCTCTCCTTAACTCAGGCAGTGTGTATCATGGAAAAGAGGGTGGAATGTGAAATTAGAAAATCTAAACTTCATTCCCGGCTCTGTCCTTTAATTGGCTCAGTGACCTTGGGCAAATCCCTGGACTTGAATACCCTCATTCTAAAAGTGAGATATTTGACTCCAGAATTTTCAAAAACCCAAATAAATGCTATTAATATATTAGTCTCTTAACTGGACCCGTGTCAGGCAAAACTGTGAAGAAGGTGGTTACATCAACATGTTCTATTTTTCTTGGTCCAAGCCAATTCCCGCTTATTTCCAAGTCCTCCTCCTCCCCTTACCCTTGAAGCACCAGATGCTGCCAAACAGCCAACCAAGAAAACAGCGAGTAAAAGTTATACGTATGAAAGGGCTGGTCATTTCATCTCAATAGAGGAAGTAGTCCATACTTGCCAATGCTCACTCAAGGCCTGGACTGAACACATGAGGTATGTGACTATCGTTCCCCATGTTACTTACAGCTGGGGAAGCTGACCTACAGGCCAGACCCGGGCTAAGAAGCATGCAGCCAGTCAGCAAAAGTTGAGATTCACACAGGTGTGTCCGATGATGTAGAATCAGGCTATTTGTCCAGAAATGTGACCTTTTTGAGGCAGTATAGCCTAATGACTAAGAAGGCACAAGACTGAGCCAGATGGTTTGGGTCCAAAGCTCAGCACCTTTACATTTCGCTGTGTCAAAGCTCAGCCCCTTGCCTCTGCCCCATGTCCTCATCTAAAAAAGAGGACGAGAATCGTGCCGTCTCACAGGATATTGTTGGAGCTCAATACGTTAATAAACATAAAGCTGAGAGTAAGGACTATGTAAATTATCTTTAATTATTATGAAAGCAACCAGCGCTCATTGGGAAAAAATGCAGTTTAGAATAACATGAAGCAAAAAGCAAAGTCTCCTCTTGCTCACATATCCAACCCACCTCTCCAGCAGTTTAATGGGAGGAAATTCTCTCAGACATTTTTTTGTGCATGTGGACACATCATCCCACATAAATATGTGGTTGTTATTTTTACATTCATGGAGCAACGTGCTTGTCAGTTAATATTTCATAGATACCTTCCTGGGTCACTACCTCATTCTCTCTAGCTACCTAGTGTGTCCCATAGTACATATGCTCTCATATCTCAGTCATTCCTTTGTAGATAAATCCTCTTTTTTTTTTTTAACTGCAAACAATGCTGCCATGAATATCTTAGAGTGTGTGCAGGAGAGTAAGTGTTTCCGTAGGAAAGGTTCCTGGAAGTTGAGTTGCTGGGCAAAGGCCACATTCTTGAGCTAGTGTTCTCTTTAGTCGTTCCTTAAGGATTAACATTGTTTATGGGAATAAGAAAAAGAGCTATAGAGAGGGGTTAATGCCTCACAAAGGAAGGAGCAGCTAATGATGGAGGTTTAAGTGAAACACTGCTAGGGAGATTTTAAAGTAGGTGAATCCTAAGATGGTGGGCAAATCCTACCTACATCTCACAAACCATTCTCTTACTCTTAAGAGCAGTGGTCGGCAAACTCATTAGTCAACAGAGCCAAATATTAACAGTACAACGATTGAAATTTCTTTTGAAAGCCAATTTTTTTTTAAACTTAAACTTCTTCTAAAGCCACTTCTTCAAAATAGACTCTCCCAGGCCGTGGTATTTAGTGAAAGAGCCACACTCAAGGGGCCAAAGAGCCGCATGTGGCTCTCGAGCTTCAGTTTGCCGACCACTGTCTTAGACTATTGATTTTCAACCTTTTTCATCTCATAGTACACATAAGCTAATTACTAAAATTCTGCACCACACCAAAATATATGTTCTTTTTGGCCAATCAGACAAAATAAAAAAGTGTAATTTTGATTCATTCACACCAGATAGCTATTGTTGTGTTGGCTGTTGCCACATTTAAAAAATGTAATAATCCAAGGGAAAAGAGGTTAGTGCCCCAGAATAAATAATCAGTTATTGCATGTTTTTAAGATTCTTGAGGCACACCAGTTGAAAATCACCGTCTTTGATTGGAGAGCCAGTCTGCTCTGAAAGGTTGAATGAGTACATTGGAGCCAGTTAGGTTTCCTTGTCCACCTGGCTCCTCCCTTGTAAGGGAGCTGATGGGCTTCATGTTCCCTTCATTCCCTCCAGCTACCCAGGCTCCTTGCTCTGCACTAGAATGGTATGCTGGTGGCTCACCTCACCTGCTTCTGGGGCAGCTTAAATGGTCTAACCCCAATGGCAGCAGGTGGCCAGGGTGCTAGTTTTACATACATTTGTTTCCTCTCTTCATTTCCATGGTAAATTTTTCCCCTCCCAGCCCCCCCCCCAAAAAAAAACTCCCCCCTCTCCTTTATTTTCAGCAGCTTCAATAGCCTGTCTCCTAATACTTTTACTCATTCCCTCCTCTACATTGCCCCTGCACAGGGGCCTATGCTGCGGCCAGTCCTTCTCTCACTTTGTATGTCTGCTGTGTTCTCCTCTAGAATGTATGTTCCCCAGGATGGACTCACCTTCATGTCTCCTTAGGCCGCTGATACTTTCCACATGGGAGGGTCTCAAGGAATTTGTTCTTTAAGTGATGTTGTTAATAATGAAATAATACATGCTTACTAAACAAAATACAAAGAACTGTGCCACAAGGAAATGAAAATAATAGGGAATTCCATAACTATCCAGAGACATTTTGGAGTATTTTCTTCCAATTGTTGAATAATGAATACCTGGTCATCAGATTAAGGAAGAAATGGGGGACCAGAGTTTGGTGATAAATCAAGCCCGGTAACGGGTCAAAAGTGAGCCTGTGTTATCAAGAACACCATCTCTTTTTCATTCATTCATTCATTCATTCATTCAGTAAATGTTTATCGAGGTTCTACCCAGCTGTAGCCCTCCTACAATGACTTCTCTAGCTGAGATGACAGCCCTCATACAGGTGTTTCCAAAGTTGGATTGATTTCCCTGCTTGGTAGACTGGGGATTCCCATGACCAAGTCCATGGTAGCTCTTCACAGAGCAGGTACCTAGAGGGTAAGGCTCTCAAAAATACTGTAACATTTGCTGCTATGGTCCATATTAGAACAGCCAGCTTTTTGTATCAGTGGTGTGTTACATATTAACTTCAGGGGATTCTCGGTCCCTCTGTCTGCAGTCGTTGAAGTTCAGATTTTCTGCTTGGTCTTCATCGATTATAGCTGGAACATCTGGAGGCCATGTAGAATGAAACAGAAGTGAGAGCCACGGCAGGACACTGGCTAGAAGACCATGGCAATGTCATGTGACAAAGGTTGCACTGGCTTGTCAGCATTTAGGTCTGAGGAAACCTGGAATTTGAAAAGCTACTCTTCTTTAAAACGCATTTTGCCCAATGCCTCCCCTTTTGCCTGTTAACTAGTGATATTACCGGGTGGGACTCAACAAGTTACTTTGTGGCAGGAGGGGATCAACATGAGGTTGAGTGCTCCGTGACAAGGCCTCTTGCACTTCGAAAAAGCCATCCGTTCTATATCACTGCTTATATTGTCTTTTCATATGTCCCTTTGGCTGAAGCGGCCTAAGGTTTTGTTATTTAAGCATTAATATGAAAGCTGGCTTGAAGAGATTTGAATCCTAAAATTGTTTATAGCACAGCCCACATCCATGGCATTATATTTATTTAGCTTACTAGAGGGCTGGTGCACAAAATTTGTGCATGGGGGGTGGTGGTCCCTCAGCCTGACCTCCACCCTCTTGCAATCTGGGACCACTGCTTCTAACCACTCACCTGTCTGCCTGCCTAATTGACCCTAACTGCCTCTGTCCAGTCTAATTAGCATATTACACTTTTATTATTATAGAAGATAGGGAGCTCTGTGATATAATACAAAGGTAAAAGGGCAAAGGGTCTAAGAGCCTGGAGTTCATTCATACATTCATTAATTCAGTCATTCAATAAGTATGTAGTGAGTGCAAATAATGTGCCAGGCCCCAAACTAGGACAAAAACAAAAGCAAAACCAGATATGGATCTTAGAGTCAATAGAGCAACAGAAATTAAAAGGAAAGGACAGATATAAATGTGTAATTGAGAACTGTGATAAATGCCAGGAAAGAAAGGAGGCTATAAGGCACATATAACTGAAGTATGTGACCTGCTCTGGGTTTTAGGGAAGGTTTCCCAGAGAACAGGACTTCTAAACTGGGACTGGTTATTTAATTTCATGGTGCCTCTGTCTTCTCATCAGTAAAGTGGGGGTATACCGCTTCCTTCACCTCACAGAGACATTGTGGAAAGAGTAATCATGTACATGAGAGGTTTTGAAAAATGCTCAATGTACCTAAAGGAGAGCCTGTTTCTCTCCAGTCAGAGGCAGCTGTTCCCTGGCTTCTATCCCTGTCATCAAGCCAGACATGACTCAGACACATAGACCGCAGATCTTTAATCCATTGCCTTCACCCTGCCAGGCTGCTGGGGTCAGATAGACCTGGGGTTAGCCCTGGTCCTGCTACTTTATGTAGTGTGAATCGGAGTAAGTTCCGTAACTGCTAAAACTCATCTTTCTCATTGTAAAGTGGGGCAAAAGGAGTCCCAGCCTAGCTCGTGGCTTAAAGCTAATAAAGCACTTAGCACAGTATGTGTGGCTTGTTGTTGTTAGCTGCTGTTATTGTCATCTTTATCATTGCTAATTATTAACTCCTGCCAATTAGTCCTTGGTAATAAAAACCTGGTCATTTCAGTCCTTCCGTTCCCACTGTCACCAGCCAGTCAAGCCCTTGTCACACGACATTGCCATGGTCCTCCAGTCCCCGTCTTGCCTGGGCTCTCACTTCTCTATTTCATTCTACATGGCTTCCAGCATGGCTTCCCTAAAATAACAGTGCTTTGCATTTTTCACTTCTTTTCTTTAATATCATCGCTGAAAAAAATATTTGCAGCCCATACCACAAGGAGCTGAGGTTCCTAATATAAAAGGAAGTCCTAGAAAATTGGTATGAAAAGAGCTACAAATGGATAGAAAAATGGATGTACAAATTCCAAAAAGGAAACGCAAATGGCTACTGACCATGAAAAGAACAGTTGCCTCATTTATAAGAGAAATGAGAATTAAAATTGCACTAAAATTCATTTTACCTATCAGGTTGACAAAAAAAATCAAGTTTCATAATACATTCTGGCAAGGATATGGGGAAATAGGCATTTTCTTATATTGCTGGGGAGCATAAATGGAAACAATCTCTAAAAAAGGCAATTTGGCACTATGTACCAAAATTTTGAAAGTATATACCCTTTGACAGAAATTTTGTCTTTGGAAATTTATCTTACAGGTATACTTACACATACATACCAATGGCATATGTACAAGTATTATTTGTAGTAGGAAAAGACTGAAAATAATTTAAATGTCCATCAATAGGACACCGATTGAGTAAATTATAGTACATCTCTTCAAAGGAATAGCATGCATTTAATATGAGAAAATGTTCAATATGTGAAAAAAGCAAAGTGTAGAACTGCAGGTATAGGACTAGTATGTTACTTTTCGTGTAGGGATGGGGGGTAACATACATATAGGAAAATCTGGTAGGCATACACAGTACTAATAGCAGTTGTTACCTGTGGTGGGATGGGATCGGTCAGATGGAAGACAGAGTTCAGAGGGGAGCTTTTTACTGTTATACGATTACATTTACATTTCAAGTTGTGAATCTTTGGTAACAACCTGGTCATTTTGGTCCTTAATATTTCCTAATCCAAAGATTATATTAAATACTCCTATTAATGTATTGGGTACCTACTATGTGCTGGGCACCTGGGAAACAAATGTGAAAGTAGTTGTGATGGAGTGAAAATACCATTGACCTCCAAGTTAAAAATACCTGACTCAAATTGATTCTGCTTCTCACTAGCTGTGGGTCTTGGCACATAATACACATGCAAGAAATATTTGTTGAATGAATTTATGGTTGAAGTTATTTAATCTTTCTGAGTCTGTTTCCTCCCATATAAATGGGCACACAGATGCTTTTTATCTCACAGGGGTATTATAAAGACAAATGATAAAATGTATCACCAATTCCAATAATAGTTAATGGTCACTACCCTATGCTAGGCACTTTCACATCCATTTTTTTTTACCTTTATTGTTCAGTTTATTAATTACATTTTTCCCGAATAGCTCCCCTCCACCCAGTACCTCCCCCCCCCCTCTGTCCTCTCCCATACATGCATGATTTTTGTCCAGTCTCTTGCTGTACTTCCCGCACCCTTTTTCTCACCAAGCATTATCAGTCCATTTCCTCTCTATGTCCATGATTTTGTTCTATTCCTCATTTTATCCTGATCATCAGGTTGTTAATTCACTTGATTTTTAGATTCATTTGTTGATAGATGTGTACTTGTTGTTCATAATGTACATTTTTACCTTTTTCTTCTTCCTCTTCTTAAACAATACCTTTAAGCATTTCATATAGTGTTGGTTTGGCAGTGATGAACTCCTTTAGCTTTTTCTTATCTGTGAAGCACTTTATCAGACCTTCAATTCTGAATGACAGCTTGCTGGATAGAGCAGTCTTGGTTGTAGATTCTTGCTATTCATTACTTTGAATATTTCTTGCCACTCCCGTCTGGCCTGCATCGCTTCTGTTGAGAAATCAGCTGACAATCGTATGGGTGCTCCCTTATAGGTAACCAACTGTTGTTCTCTTGCTGCTTTTAATATTCTCTCTTTATCTTTTGCTCTTGGCATTTTAAGTATGATGTGCCTTGGTGTGGTCCTCTTTAGATTCCTATATTTTGGGGTTCTGTGCACTTCTTGGGTTTTCAAGTCAATTTCTTGCACGAGGTGGGGGAAGTTTTCAGTCACTATTTCTTCTAGTAGGTTTTCATTATCTTGCTCTTTCTCTTTTTCCGGCACCCCTATAATTCTGATGTTGGTATGCTTGAGGTTGTCCCAGAGGCCCCTTATACTATCTTCAATTTTTTGGACTCTTTTGGCTTCTTGCTTTTCCAGCTGAATGGATTTTGCTTTTTTGTATTTCAAATCTTTGACTTGGTTTTTGTGGTCGTCTGGACTGCTTTTAGGTCTTTGTATAATATTTTTTGTTTCAGTCAGTGTATGCTTAATTTCTAGTTGGTCTTTTTTCATATCCTTGTAGGTGTTGTTCATTTCTTTGTAGGTGTTATTTATTTCGGCATAGTTCTCATTAATTTTCTCGGCCTTTTCTAGTAGCCTCTTCATAAACCTAATTACTATGGTTTTGAACTCTATGTCTAGTCGTCTTTTTTCCTCCATTTCTTTCACAGCTGAGTTCTTTCCTTTTCTCTGCATTGTGGTTGCTTTCCTGAGTTGGTCCCTTAGCGGTGTGTGATAGGTATCCTCTAAGGAACAGTGGCTCAGCTTCCTTATGCAGCGCCCGGTGTCAGCCTTAGGTCCGCCCTACTTGGCGCACAGCTTCAGCATCTAATGGGCGTGCGGCGTCAGCCCTAGGTCTGCCTTTCCTGGCGCACCGCTTGAGGTCTATGGGGCTCCCAGCGTCAGCTTATCTGTGTGGCTCACAGGTCTCGGTGTTGGGTGGCAATGTAAATCCACCACTGGTCTCCCCGTTGCCAGACAACTCTGCCTCTCCCCAGATGAGTCTGTACAGCCAAAGTATCACTCAGGGGTGTAAAACAAAGCAGTATGGTGGTCTCCGAGCAAGTGAGTCGTGCTTTCTCTGCCCGCATTCTCTGCCCCGTTGCGCACTCCAATTTACTCATGCACTCTCCCCAAACACACAGACCTCAGCCGCACCCGGGATCCTCCTTTCCCCGACCTGGGAGCTTGCCTGGTACTGGGGGGTCGGTGCTGTGGGAGGCCTCCGCCCTCCCCGCTGGAGAAAACCAGCCGGGCTTGCTGTCTGCCACCCGTCCTTCACCGCTCGCTGGCGCTCCGAACCTCAAAGTTGTGCACCACTGCTCCCGAGGCACCGCTGCATCCCACCTCTACTTTTATGTGTGGAATTTTCACTCAGCCAGCTCTCCGGTGATTCTGGACGTTGTTTGTTCTGTTGTTAAGTTGTAGTTTCAGAATTGTTGCGTGGACAGCTAGATAGGTGCTCACCTACGCCACCATCTTAGTTCTCCTCTCACATCCATTATTTCTTGCCTCCTCCCAGTTACCCACCCACTCACTAATAAGGAAAGAGAAGGATTGAGAGGAACAGTGACCTGCCTACGGTTTCTCTGGGTGTGAGTTGTCTCCTGGTCTTTCTTTATTGCTACTTCCCCACGATGCACCACCATGAAGTAGGTGCATGAGGGAATTTTGAAAATCCAGAACAATCAAAGCAAGTGTTACCACTGTTATCAGTGACACCCCAGAATAGCAGAAAGTCAGTAAATGCATTTCTGACAATTCAGTTTATAAATAAATATACCAGTTGGCCTGTTTGACATTCACTACACTAAGCACTTTGGGGAAATCCAACAAAAATAAAAAGTTTGTGCTTCTAATGAATTAGGGAAGATAAAAACCAAGCTACAAAAACACTCACAAGGAAAATGTAGAAACTCTTAAGTATAATGTACTTAGAAGCTTGCAGACTTGCCAACAGCTCTTTCTTAGGGGATGAAAATGATACAAAATATATTCAACATGCACAATTTAGAAAAAAATTTTATTTATTTTTACAGAGAGAAATAGAGAGGGATAGAGAGTTAGAAACATCAATGAGAGAGAATCATTGATCAGCTGCCTCTTGCACACTCCCTACTGGGGATGTGCCTGAAACCAAGATATGTGCCTTGAACGAAATCGAACCTGGGATCCTTCAGTCCGCAGGCTGATGCTCTATCCACTGAGCCAAACTGGTTAGGGCAGCCCACAATGTTTGAGGTACAACTGTAGTACCAGCACCTAGCTTCTAGGTTCTAGAACCCCCTCAGAGTTCCCTTTCCACCACTACCACCCCTCAAGATAACCACTATTTTTACCTTTAATATCATAGATATGCTTTTTGTGTCCAGCTTCTTTCACTCAACATCATATTTGTGACAGTTGTGTATCTTGTTGAGTGTAGATGTCATTCATTCATTTTTCTTACCCTATAGTATTCCACACAACTTACTTCTCTTCTGACATTTGGGTTCTTTCCTTTGGGCTGTTACAAAGAGAGATGCTATAAACATTTTTGAACATGTCTTTGGAGAGTATGTGCATACATCTCTATTGGGTATATATCTAGGAAGGAAGTTGTTACTATAAAGTCACAGGCTACCTGTTAATTTGGCATTAGTAGTTAATGCGAAGCAGGTTTCTAAAGTTTTATGCAAGTTCTCTAAATTTTAGCCATTCTGGTGGGTGAAATCACATTGTAACTTCAATGTGCATTTCTGGGATGATTAAAATTGGGAACTTTTTCATATGTTTGCTGGCTTTTTAAAGAAATCCAACTTATTCCTCTTGAGAAATGCCTGTTGAAATATTCTGGCAATTTCAATTGTATCTTCTGCCTTGTTCTTGCTGATTTGTTAGTGTTCTTTATATATTCTACATACAAGTTCTGTTTTGGATATGTTGCAATTGTTTTTTCTCTCTGTGGCTTGTCTTTTCACTGACAGTGTCTTGATGAACAGGAGTTCTTAATCTAAATGTTGTCCAATGATCTGTTTTTTCCTTTATAGTTAGTAATATATGTGCTTTAAAAGTCTTTGCCTACCTCAGAGTCATGAAGATATTTTTGTATATTTACTTTGGATAGTTTCATTATTTTACCTTTTACATGTAGATTTGAAATCTATCTGGAATTGATTTTTTGGTATGGTATGCGGTAGGGGTCAAGCTTCGCCTTTTTCTCCATGTGGGCATTCCAGTTGATCCAGCATCATTAACTGAAAAGATAGACCATCCTTTCCCAATGCATCACAACAGCATCTTTGACATACGTCAAGGACACAAAATGTAGATCTGTTTCTGAACTCTCCATTCTTTAAAAAACAAAACACAAGCTTTTAATTTAATTTTTTATTTACTATCTAAAATTTACGTATGTCTCCCTTTTCCCTGCTTGACAACTCCACCCCCCCCCCCCCTTAGGCATGCCCACTCCGGGCAAGCCCCCACCAGTGTCTGTGTCCATTGGTTATGCTAATAACCAAGTCCTTTGGTTGCTCTCTAACCCCCCTCCCCTAACATTTGTCTCTGGATCTATTCTTGTTCATCAAATTATGTTGATCATTACATCCCACATAGGAGTGAGATAATGTGATATTTATCTTTCTGACTGGGTTATTTTGCTTAGCACAGAGGTCGGCAAACTCATTAGTCAACAGAGCCAAATATCAATAGTACGATTGAAATTTGAGAGCCGAAAACCGACTTCTGCGCATGGGCCACGAAGTTTTCATCTCACTGTACGTGTGCGCCAGCACGTGGTGTTTTGTGGAAGAGCCACAGTCAAGGGGCCAAAGAGCCGCATGTGGCTCGCGAGCCGCAGTTTGCTGACCACAGGCTTAGCATAATGCTCTCCAGTTCTGTCCATGCTGTTGCAAATGGTAAGAGTTCCTTTTTTTTAATAGCAGCACAGTACTCCATTGTGTAGATGTACCACTGTTCTCTAATCCACTCATCTGCTGGTGGACACGTTGGCTGTTTCCAAATCTTAGCTATTGTAAATTGTGCTGCTACGAACATAGGAGTGCATATATCCTTTCTGATGGGTGTTTCCAGTTTCTTGGGCTATAGTCCTAGAAGTGGGCGAACTCTCTGTTCTATGGGTCAGAGAGTACATCCTTGTTGCAATTACTATTTCAATAGCTTTGTGATGGATGTTGGTGTCTGACATGGAAGTCCTCCAGTTAGCTCTAATTTTTCACGCCACCAAGCCATCTATACCACTTTTACCCCCCGCCTTGCTTTCCATAGATCCAGGCGAGTGTGATGGATTTGCCTGCTCTCATGGGTTGGTTATTTGTGGTTACCTGGTTCTTTATCCCATCAAAGGCTTGTCAGCTGAAAGCCAGCCAGGTGTCTGCAGTGGAACAAAGCAGATCTGCTGGGTAATTAAATAACGGGGGGGAAGGGGGAGGAGTGAGTTAGGCGGGGCTGTCTACCCAGAGGGGTACAGCGAGGAAGTGGACTATCTTCACTTGAGGACTGACTTCTGTGGGAAACACCACGAGAGCTAAACACTAAAAATCCCGGCAGAGAAGTGCAAGGCGAGGTCACCGCATCTAAAAGTCGCAGGGGGTTCCGCCAGGGGCCAGGCTACGCGGATCGGCGCGGCGGGGTGGGGCCGCGAAGCCTCAAATCACCAGTTGAGGGCCCGCGTGCGCGCCGGCTCAGAGCCGCGCCTGCAGCTGCCGCGGCGGGAGCGCGAGCCGGAGCGCTGGGGCCGTGGCGCCGGGCACGGGCGAGCTGCGCGGGCTTCTCGGCAGGCGCGCCCCGCGGACCATGAGCGACCCCTGCTCCGGGAGCAGCCGCGGCGCGGGGCCCGCGGTGCGGAGCGTCTGAGTCCCTGCGGTAGACACGGGCGCCGGGCGCCGCGCGGGGAGGTGAGTCCGCCCCTCCCGGAGTGCCCTGTTTCTCCCGAGGAGGACGGGCTGGGCGGTGTGTTGGGGAAGTTTAGGCGGCAGGGAAAACAGCCGGCGCTCCCTCCTCGCCCCACTCCCCACTCCCGGCTGCACTGGCGTCCGGGGTCGGGAGTGGCCGAAGTGGGGACAGGACTTGCGCCCTCGGAGGCTCTGAGCCGGCCGGGATTCGCCAAGTGGCCCGCGGCGGGAGGCGAGCATCTCTGCTGGTGGCTCCTCTGGGGCATCTTGCCCGGCACCGGGGCCAAGCCTTTCCAGGCTGCTGGGCCAGCCGCCCCTCCCCGCCCCGTCCTTCTTTGCCCTGAGGCCGGCGGGGTCAGGGGACGCGGGGCCCGGGGGCTCCGCTGGGAGCACTGGCTTAGGGGAGGCGAGTTTCTCAACTGATCTCTTGGCAAAGTTTGCGAAGAAAGCGAAGGAGCCTGCCGTGTAACTGTTGACAACATCTCCCTCCCTCTCTCCCTTTGTTGAGAAAGAATGAATAGTTGGTTGTATTGCTCCCTCTGCGTCGGAGAGGGGAGGCGAGGGGAGGGGGGGGGCAGGGGAGAGGGGGATGACGGTGGGGGCCGCAGGAAGGAGGTTCCAATCAAACCATCTTTCCCTACGGGCTTAGGCTGCCACCGCTTTAAAAGTTTGATCAGGTGTAGCCGCTCGCCTGGGAGCGGTGGAGTGAGCCTGGGAGGCAGCTGGCGAGGCGCCTGTCCGTGGGGAGCGCGGCGGGTCGTGGCTGGGACTTGGAAGAGGTGGAAAAGTCTGTTTTGGGTGTTAACTCGATTGAAGCAAGGTGCGAAGGGGAAAGACCAGCGCCGTGTCTGCTTTAACTTCATCAGCAGAGAGAGAAAACGAGCCAGACGTGCAGAGATTCCTTTAAACCTTGACTCTTATCTTCCAAGGCTACGCAGATCTCCCCAAGGAAAAATACATCGGCGGAGGGAAGGTCAGTTTGAGTGGAATCATCTCCCTGCGTGTTGCCAAAAACTGGGAGGAATGGGGGAGGGGGAGAGGGGGAGTCCTCGGTGCTGGGGGCTGGGCTCAGCAGAGCGGGGTCTGAAGTGGGAAAGGACTCCCAGTAGATCAAGGGGAAGCCACAGAGCACGCGGTTGTAAGGGGGTACATGGTACGTGAAGTAAATAACTTGCCATGCCAAGGGCTCCCCCACCCTCACTCCACCTTCCAGAGCTGCTGCTAAGCCTGACATTTCCAGGATGACTAACCAAGATTTTGATCTCCCCCAGTTTAGGTAGAAAGGACTTGCTTGTCCAATGCTAATCCTAACCTTATCATGTAAATCCTGTGCTATGGTGCTTGAAATACAATCCAGGGGAGAATTATTCATACTTCAATCATTTGGCTAGACTTCATTGAGTTTACTTCAAAAATAAAGGCATACTCTTGATATTTAAACTCAAGCAAACTTTACGTTAGGTGGATAAGCCGATTTTATCTGTGGTTGCCCCATCTCCTCTCCCTGTGTGACTCTGCAGAGAAGATATAAAAGTACATATTCAAATTGTAAATTCTCTGCCAAGGTCATAATAAGGCAGTGGAAGGCGGTTTCTTTTCCAGAGTTTAAAATATACACAATTCCAGTCCTGGCCAGTGTGCTTGGTGGTTAGAGTGTGGGCCCATGCACCAAACGGTCTTGGGTTCGATTCTCAGCCAAGGGTATGTATCTGGGTTATGGGTTTGCTTTCTGCCCCCTCACCCCCACGGGAGCACCTGCAGGAGGCAACCAGTGGTGTCTCTGTCACATCTATGTTTTTCTCTCTCTGTCCCTTCCACTCTCTCTGAAAAAGCAATGGGAAAAAATATTTTCAGGTAAGAATTAGCTATATACATGTATATATAGACACAATTCTTAAAGCCCATATCAGATGACCATCTATGAGTTTGACTTGGAAATATATCATATTAGAAGTGAAATAGAAAAATCCAAGTAAAATAGGAAAATTCAAGTATGTGAGCTGCTTATCTCTGCCTTGATTCCCTGTGATCATCAGTGTCTTTGACACATCTCGGTAAAGCCAGTGGGTCAGGCTGCTGTTCACAAGTATCTCAAAGCACAGCCAGATCGGTTGGGAGCCTGTCAGCCTCGCTCATGTTCCTGCCGCGACTTCAGCGCTTTGAACATTCACACGAGTCTCATTTTCATATCAAGATATAGAATGTTTGACCTTTGTATAGTCATGCACCACTTGACAGGGATGTGTTCTGGGAAATGCATTGTCAGGTGATTTTATCATTGTGGGAACATCATATAATGCACTTACACATACATGGTATAGCCTACTTTACACCTTGGCTATAGAGTAGAGCCTGGTGGCCGGCAAACTCATTAGTCAGCAGAGCCAAATATCAACAGTACAGCGACTGAAATTTCTTTGGAGAGCCAAATGTTTTAAACTTCTTCTAATGCCATTTCTTCAAAACAGACTCGCCCAGGCCGTAGTATTTTGTGGAAGAGCCACACTCAAGGCGCCAAAGAGCTGCATGTGGCTCGTGAGCCCCGGTTTACCGACCACTGGTATAGCCTATTGCTCCTGGACTACAGACCTATACAGCATGTTACTGTACTAAATACTATCGGCAGTTGTAACAAAATGTTAAGTTCTTATGCTTCTAAACATAGGAAAGTTACAGTAAAAACACAGTATAAAAAATGATCCACAATTCACGGTTACTGCCCTGTCCTTACCAGGAGTGGAGATTGCAGGACTGAAGTTGTTCTGGGCGAGCCAGTGCGTGACTGGTGAGTGAATGTGAAGGCTTAGGACAGTACTGTACACAGCTGTAGATTTGCAAACACTGTACACTTAGGCAACACTAAATTTATAACACGGCACAAGATTAAACCAAGCACGTGAGAAGATGCAATGAAGAGACGGAGTAAGCATGAGATGTATAGGCTATGCTGGTGTAACATGGTATACTGTTTTACAGCAAGTTTAGGTTTTTAGTAAGTGGAAGAGTACACTTTAAAATCACAGCACATAATTGTATGTTTATATGACTGGCAGAATAGTAGGTGTGTTTACACCAGATCAGCATTAAGTATGTGAGTAACGTGTTGCCTGATGATGGCTACTGTATCTTTTAACCTGTTTCAGGTTAAAATGTTTCCCTCCTCATCCTTCCTGCCCTGACTTCCCCAGAAGTGGAGGCTTGGTTTGTAACTCACTGTACCAGAGATACCGTGACAAACAAGACAGACATGGTCCCTGCCCTGCCTGGAGGAGTCCTGCTATTTATTGAGTGTTTGCTATATGTCAGGGCTTTCCGTACACGACTACATTTACTTTTCACAACAACCTCATGAAATGGTTATTGTTAGTTCATTTTTACAAATGAGAAACTCAGAGAAGTTAAGTAGCTTGTCCCAGGCTATATAGCCAGTATGTCAATGGCAGAGTAGGGATTTGAGTATCTGACTCCAAAGCAAGCCTGGGTACTGAGTCAGACCATGTTTGATTTTTAAAAATCGAATAGTATATAAGGATCACATAATGACTAGAAACATCAAGACAGAAACATCTCCAAGTGGAGCAAACACGGAGCCAGTGGCTGGAGACTTGACTTTAGTCTCTTCATCAGTGCTCTTCCACCATGTGTTCCCACCTCAATTCTATGCAGAATCCCCCGCCTGCAACTCTTCTGCTCTTCTCTTCATTGGTTCCTTCCCTCTCTCTCTTTCTCTTTTTCAGGTCTTATGTCATTATTTCCTTTTCCGAGAGGTCTTTCCAGACCATCCTAATCTGAAATAGCTATCCGTCCCCAGCCTGTATGTTCTATCATTTTACCATTTTGCGTTTTTTAGTGCCCTTGTGACTGGGATATGACCTAGGCTCTGTAAGAGCAGTGCCTTGTCTAGTTTAGTATGTCCTTAGCCTTGGCACATTGTAAACCTTCAGAGAATATATATTGAATGAGTGAACATTTATTTGCTTATCTGGAAAAAGGAAGGGGCTTGGTTCTCTGAGATACCATCTACATATTACATGCTGAGATTCTGCCCTGCCCTAGTGTTGAGATGTGGTAAGTGGCTTCTCTGTCAAAACAGAAAGCATTCAACCTTGAACCTAGATTCAAACTACACACCATGCACTTCTATCCCTTGGATTTCCCCCTGGGGACCTGGAGTCTGGAAAAATTAAAAATAAGTAAATAAATAGGGCAACCCAAAGGTTGAAAATGAGCTCCTCCTACCCATACTTCCCCTTCCATCCCCTGCCCCACTTTTGTTTTATTTTCAAGGCTGTGTTTCCCGGCTGGGCCCACCTCCCCCACCATTGGACTGATTCAAACTTGACACAGGGCCCAGGGTTGAGCCAATCTTTCCAAGTGACTAGACACAGGACAAGGCTGTATTTTAATGGGAAAGAGTTCCACTTTAGAGGCAGGGAGTTGTAAAGGAGAGCTTGGCCTGTGATTTTTCAATTTGTCTGCAGCTGAGAACTCTGGAAACTTCAACTTGGATTATCTTCTCCTTCCAGTTGTTAACCTCTGCTTTACATCCTCAGGTCAGCAGCCCTTCCTCATGGAAGCTTTCCCAGGGCCGCCAGAGCCTGGTTCCCACTTTATGTGCCCCCATAGCACTGCGGATCGCCAACAATGGTCATTGCTTCCTTCATAAAGTAGTAACATCATGAGAATAGTTGACGCTGTCCCACAGCCAGCACAGTGCTCACCACATAAATGAGTGTTAAATAGAATGAACGTTTCTTTTGACTGAAGGATACTTCCTCGTTGTCATTCTCCTCTGTCATCCAGGTAAAAATATCTGAGTATACATTGCTCTGTACCCAGGAGACTCACTTACCCAGTGGCTGTCCATGCGGCCTCCACATTGGCCAATATGGAGGCAGGCTGCTGCCAGGGTCCTACCCACTGAGATTCTGACTCCATTGATCCGGTTCACTGCAGGGTGTTGGGTTTTCAAAGCTTTCTGAAGGCCTTTTAATGTGCAGCTAGGTTAAGGACCACCGCTGTACGTTTTCAGAACTCATTCCTTGCTTTGGTCCTTACAGGCTTGAAGCAGACACGGGGAGAAAGAGTAGGAATATAATTCATGGGTATTGTATGGTTCCTGAGAGTTTAAGAGGTGCTTTCACATCTGTTATCACATCTGATAATAACAAGCTAAGGGATCTACTCTCTGGTTTAAATATCCCCTTTATGTTGATGACTCTTAAAAATCTACATCTTATCCTGGCTCCTAACTGCACATGCCAGTATCTACCCTTCCAGACCAAACTATCCTACTGGAATCTCACACAGAACAGCTCAGTGGTGAGCTTGTCACCCACCTTCCTGTGGGGACCCCTTCTTCCTTGGTATGTTACAGCATCGCACGGTCGTTCAGTGGCTGTGGCCCCCAGCCAGAGGCCGTGAGCTCCCAGCTCTTCACTCTGCCCCTCTTTTCCCTTCCCCTGGCCACTGTCCCAGGCCAAGTTCTTCATTGTTCCTTGCTGGCTTGTTGCCATCCGCTGGACTGACCTCTCTGCCTCTCTCCTCTCCCCTCCTTCAGAATTACCAGCCACCGGCTGGCATCTGTCCTCCCCTTTCAGTTCTTCCCCAGAACTTACTGTCAAGTCCAGACACCTTGACAAAGCCTTTGAGAATCAAACTCTGGCCCTAAGCTGTGCTTATCCAGAAGATGCTTCTTATCCTCTCCGCTCCAGTGCCACCACGCGACTTGTTTCCTGAGCCTGTGGGGCCCTTCCTGTCTTTATGCATCAGCCCTTACAGCATCCTCTTGGAAGGCTTTTCCTTACAATTTCCCCCCTTTCACAATCCTTCCTCTTCAGCGAGGCCCTTTCTGAGATCCTCTGTGAATCCTTTCATCAAAATTAATTGTTCTTCATATGATTTCATTCCTATGTGGGATGTAAAACAGAAAGCAACAGCCCAGCCAGTATGGCTCAGTGGTTGAGCTTTGACCTGTGAACCAGGAGGTCACAGTTCAATTCCAGGTCAGTCTGGGCACATGCCCAGGTTGGGGGCTTGATCCCCAGTAAGGGGTGTGCAGGAGGCAGTTGATCAATGACTCTCTGTCATTGATGTTTTTATCTCTCTCCCTTCCTCTCTGAAATCAAGAAAAAGTATTTAAAATAAAACAGAAAGCAACAAATAGACAAACAAAAACTCGCAGTCACAGACAGCAGTATGGTGGTTACCATACGGGGGAGGGAATGGTAAAGGATAAAGGGGGTCAAATATATGGTGACGGAAGAAGATTTGAGTTAGGGTGGTAAACACACAATTTAATATGCAGATGACGTATCATAGAAATGAAAAGTATATAATTTTATTAACTAATGTCTCTCAATAAATTTAACAAAAAAGTAACTGTTCTTCCCTTCAGCATGTTAACAGCCCCTATTGGTGAGTCCCAGTTGATGTCCCTGTATTACTCTCTCTCAGGGACTGGGGCTTACAACTCTTTCTCTGAGTATCTTATAAGGAGTAGGCACGTACATGTTTGTTGAATCGAACGTAGAAAGGGCAGGTGTTAATATCCCCTCTGTAGCCAAGAATAAATTGAGTGTGAGGCATTCTAGAACACTGTGGCTCAATCTTGAAATCTAGATGGGTCTTGGTAGGCAGAGAGGTAACAGGCTGCCAGAAACACTGGCGCCAGGGCAGCTCTTGCTCACCACACTAGCCTGGAAGTAGAGTTGGCCGGCAGTGTGGCCTTTTGCACGCAGAGGTTCTGTGGCTGCCCAGGCCTCCCCATGGGCTCTTTGAGATGAGGCAGGCCTGTCTGGAGAAAGCAGCGCTGATAGCTCCGACAGGTGAGCGTGCACAGCTGCGGGGTCTGTGTGCAGGGTGAGGGAATCCTTGTCAGTTTACGTCACTGGTGGTCAGGCAGGGAGGGCTGGGAGTTTGGTTTCTTTTTTTAATAATGATGATTAATGTTGAGCAAGTGCTGACAGTGTGCCAGGCACCAGCCAGCCCCGGGCGGGGCCCCCAGGGGAAGCGCCTGCACCGTTCTATTGTTCTGCCCCGTTAGGAGCCAGGCCTTCTGTGTGGTCCTAGTCAGACGCGGAGCAGACAAGCCCCAGAATTACCAGGGTTAGCAGAGGACGGAGGCCAGGGTTTGGACGATAGGAACTGAGTGAGGGGTCTCCTTCCACAACCCCCAGCAACACTCTCTCTTGCACCACAGAAGCTGTGGATCCTGTTTTTGTTGTCGGTTGTCTTCCTTGCACATTCTGCCCCTTCATCTCGTGCACTCGGAGATTCTGGAGGGCTGTGTTCTTGGTTGTCGTCAAGCCAAGTCCCAAATCCCTTATTCCTTTGTGGAGCTGACTCTGCAGAGGTTCTGTTCAGTGACGATGTTCACTCGGAGCTGTGGGCAGAGCTGTCTGGGCGGAGCGGGGGTTGCAGGGTTCGAGAGGAGACTGCGGAGCACGGGGATGCTCTGCTGAGCAGCCTTGCCGAGGCCCTGCATCGGGCTCGGCCCTGAGGCTGTCGTCCACACCAGGCTGATGGCATGACCAGTGGGACACGGTTTGGATTCTTAGACTCGAGGGACTGGCCCTAATTTTCCTTCAGGCCTGTGTTTCTTTTCCTCAAATGTTGGCTTTAAAAAAATGTCATGTAATTTGGCTTAGGTCAAAACCATTGTTGGTTTTGGGGTGGGTTGGGGGTGCTGACTCTCAGGGTGAACATTTTTACTAGTGGTCAAATCTGGGAACAATTGTCGGGGCTGCTTTTGCATATAACCTTAGGTATCATTTTCCTTTTCTTTCCATACCCCCCTTTTTATTTTTATTTTTCTCTTCCCTTCCCACCCTTCCCTGACTGTGCAGACACCCATGCTCATTGCTTACCCCGCCGGTGGCAGGCGGGTCCTGACCCCTCTCCCTGGGGGACAGTGACCACGGAGCCCCCACCTCAGTGGCTTCCCTCTGCAGCTGAGCCCACTGCTGTAGGGAGCAGTGGCTACCTCCTGACCCCTGACCCTGGCCTGTCTTCGTTAATTAGGGCACATTGATTTATTTATAAGCACCAGGTCGTTGAAAGAGAAATTGCCCGGTCGCTGTGGGTAGCCCAGCTGAGGAGCTGGTCTGGCTCTGCGGGAGTTGTAGCAGCTGAGGAATTCCAGTCATCTCCGCCTGTTCTGCCGTGCCCAGGGTGGTAGCAGGAAAACATGAGCGCGTTATCTAACGTATCTGCAGCGTTTTCTGTAACACGCTTGTTACTGAAACCTTGAGGCCCTCCTCAACAACCTTTTCGCCAGTCATGCATCTCCATCAGCTTCAGTCACCCGAAATAATGAAACAGCTCATGTGCCTCCAAAGGCTCTGGAGTGTGTTTGCCCTTTTCGTTGGCCGACCTGCTGCCAACCCAGGAGAATTCCTCTGTAATATCAAAAAAGGACATGAGTAAACTTCCTGTTTGTGTTGAATTTCACTAGTAGTGCCCTTCAGTGTTTGTCTTGTAATGCCTTGGACATTTTCTTTTGTTACGTGGTACATTTCCATTTCCTCTCGTCCGTAGGAAGCCGGTTCTTGGGGTTATCTTAGATTCATACCTTCACTCCTTTCATTTCCCTTTAGAGCCGAGGATCATGGCTGCAGGGAAATTCGCGAGCCTTCCCAGAAACATGTCAGTGAATCACCAGTTTCCCCTGGCCTCGTCCATGGACCTTCTGAGCAGCAAGTCTCCTCTCGCCGATCACCGCACAGATGCCTATCAGGACGTGTCTATACACGGCACCCTTCCACGGAAGAAGAAGGGCCCTCCTCCCCTCAGGTCCTGCGACAGCTTCAGTCACGCGGGCGCCCTGCCCCATTCCCAATCCCCACGGCTCAACTCACCCCTGACCCAGGACATCATCCGGGAGCACCCGCGGGACTGGAAAGGCGAAGTCTTCACCTCCAGGTAACTTCTTACAGTTCATGGGGGAAAATGGCTTGTGTTAAATAGCTTAAAAAAAAAAAGTCCTCTTCTGAGGGGAAATGTCAAACATATACAAAGGAGAGCAAGTAGTTTAATGAACTTCCATGGGCCCATCACCCATCTTCAACAGGTACCAACTCATGGCTGGCTCTGCTCTTTTCCCCACCCACTTTCCTTCCTCTGGTGTTATTTTGAAACAAATCTCAGACCTCATTTTATTTTATCTGAGTATTTTGGTATGTGTCTTTCAAAGATAAGGACTTACTTTAAAATATGTATATAATTAGCCAAAACCGGTTTGGCTCAGTGGATAGAGCATCTGCCTGCGGACTGAAAGGTCCCAGGTTCGATTCCGGTCAAGGGCATGTACCTTGGCTGCGGGCACATCCCCAGTTGGAGGTGTGCAAGAGGCAGCTGATCGATGTTTCTCTCCCATCGATGTTTCTGACTTTCTATCCCTCTCCCTTCCTCTCTGTAGGAAATCAATAAAATATATATTTTAAAAATAAGAAAATATGTATATAATCATAATACTAAAAACTGCAATACCTAAAATGAGCCATTTTAAAATATATATATTTTTATTAATTTCAGAGAGGAAGGGGGCGGGAGAGAGAGAGAGAGAAAGAGAGAGAGAGAGAGAGAAACATCAATGATGAGAATCATTGATTAGCTGCCTTCTACATGCCCCCTACTTGGGATTAAGCCAGCAACCCGAGCCTGTGGCCTGGCAGGGCATCGCACGGTGACCTCCTGGTTCATAGGTCAGTGCTCAACCACTGAGCCACACCTGCCAGGCAAATGAACCATTTTCAATATCTAATATTTGAGAGTATTTTCAGAGCCAACTTTCTAAATCATTGAGTCTCTGAAAGAGAAGCAGAAGTTTGGTGTGTTTTTTTTTCTTACTCTAACATCAGCTTCTAAACTACATCCATCCAATGCTAAAGAGATGCCAGGCTGTCTATCATTAAGGACATGTGTCTCCTTGTATGTAGTTGTAATATGGTGAAATAAAATTTTGTGTGGACGCATCCTCAGGTCAGCCACAGAGTACAGTAGTATTTTTCTCCTCCTGTCCACCAGGCTGTGGGTGAATAAGCCTGTGATTGTAATGGCTTCTCTCTGGGTTTGTCAGGCTGTGACTGGCTTCTGTTTGTTCGGAGCTCATTTGGAAACTGCACTCCTTTTCCTGTTGGAGATAAGCAGTCTGTGATGGTGATGGGCAAAGACAGGGAGTGGTTTCTTCTATTTCCTGGTGTCTCTCCTTTTGTCCAGTCCTGTAGCAGAGAAGGCCACTTTGATCCTGGCTCATTGATTTGTTCAGTGTCTCTACATTAATTACAGCACTCTGATTTTGTAAGTACCCGTGCTTCACCTGGAAAACTCTGCCCAGCTCCTCTGGATATCTAACTGAAGGCTGGCCCAACATTGAAGCCAAAATATTTCAGTCATCTGCTCTTGCCCTTCTACAAGGTGGAGAAATATGTGAACTAACAAGATAGTTATGAAACATCTGAAATAGTTTCCTCCCAGAGCCCATATTCTATTGAAAGACCCAGCTAATAAATACAATGAAGTAAACAGTATATTGTGGACGATAGTAAGTGTTATAGAGGAAATAGAGCGATATGCTGGAGATAGAGTGGAGCTGTGTCTGTTTTATAGAGTAGGTGATATTTAAGCTAAGACCTGCATGATGAGAGAAGACAGTGTGGAGAACTAGTGGCTGGCTGTCCTAGGTACAGGGAGAGCAAGTGCAAGGATCAGGGGGACAAGTTTTGGGATATTTGAGAAATCCTAAATGAAGCTGGCGTGGCCTGTGGCTGGAGGGTAGCAAGTTGGGAGAGAACAGTATAGATGTTGGGAGAGAACTAGGCAGGCAAGAGTTTAGAATTTGTTTTAGTGTTGCAGGAGTACAGGAAGAAATTGAGAGGCCCAGGTATTCTCCGTAGAAAACATCACAGAGCTCTGAAATGTTCCCGACATCAGACCAGAAGGCCCCCCGGGGAGAACCATTAGAAGGCCTGGACGTGCTCTGATACAACCTAGGTGGGCGACCTCCCCACTCAGGGAGCCGGCTGATGAGAAGGTGAATGCGGAGGCCCCGCCCGTGCACAGCACTGCTCATGATGCATCACTGGAACGTAACAGGTGGGGTGCAGAAGGGGAGCCGTCCTTCCCTCTCATGGAGCTATGAGGCGGCAAAGGAAAATGACTTCTGGTCACCCCCAAAGCAGCACAAATGCCAGGCTCCACAATGTGGACTCAGAGCAAACTGTAGCCACTTTTTATCTTCTAAACTTTATAGTGAGCTGGATATCTACTAATTACCACACACAGACAACTCACAAGCCCATTTCTTGAAGTTCTAAGGCCCTGGCGGAGTGCCAGCTCTTACAGGGGGACACGCCAGGGGCTGGGGTGGTCCTGGAGCCCTCCTTCTCTCTTGAGGAAGTTCTTGATAAACATCCAGGGTCCAGGCTGCCAACCTGCCAGGACTTCAAAGCTTTTTGATTGGACATATGACTTGGCTGGAGAGGTCCCATCTCTGTGAAAAGATCTAATCGGGATTGGGCGCAGGTCCTGAGTTTGAAGTCCAGGTGGTGGGAGACTTAGTAAGCACGGCTGGCGTGAGTTTGTTTATGACTCAGGGCTGCGTTCTTCCTAAGTCACATCTTTTTTCCTCCATTTAAAATATCTTATTGTTAACGGCAAATGCAGGAAGCAACAAATGCGTATCTTTTACAGTTATGCTGAGCAGGCATGTGGTTGTGTGTCAAAGGATCACAAAGTCCTGTTCCTCACTCATCAGTCTCAGTATTATTTTTAATGAAGTATTGCACATCATTTTACATCATCAAAAGTGATCCCAGTTTCAAGGAGTTTAAAGTTCCTTATTTTCTTCTTCTTTTGTAATCCCTTTAAGTAACTCTAATAAGAGTACAAGCTGTCTCCATTCCTTTCAGGAACAAGCCATGATAGAAACAGAGTTTGTGCGTGTGAAAAATGAGAGACAAGCAGATTGAATGAGAGCCCTGGGGTTCCAGGGGGCAGGGTTTGCCTAAGGTGCCACAGGGAGCTACCAGGAGGGAGGACAGCTTTTCTAGGCCTAACTCATCGCTTACAGCCTGGAAGGAGCTGTGACACTCACCGCCCACTGCGCCAGCTCACTCAGCCCGGGAAGCTGGGAGCCACCTCTGCTTGAAAGTTAGCATTTTGGATCTCTGTCTTCAGAGACCGAAGACTGGTTAGGTTTCCCTGTAATGGGAATATTGCCATTTTACAGGGTTTGTTTCCAGTAAACTTCTTTTGGCCTTACTTGCTTCTTTTCGTAGTGAATGTAGGCATTCATTTCATGACTTGCCTAGATGTCAAATGTGAAAACTTCCCTTGGCGTCCCATTCGGTGCTGGTATGACGACAGGAGGGCCATCACCGGAGCCTGGACTCACTCCTCAGGTGTACCCGCCTCCATGCAGAGAGAACTCTCCCAGCAGCACTCCTGGTCTTGTGAAATACTCTGAATATTCATATTTTTTATATCACTGTGTATTGGCTATGCAAGTTTGCTGTTTTCCCAACAGGTATGCTTACCTTATTAATCGTTAAAAAGTCACTTTTATTCTAATTGAATATTAATTGACTGTCTGCCCCGTGAGATCCTGAGCAAAGCAGAGGAAGTTTCCCCGTTGACCTAAAACTTTGCATTATTAAACTGCAATATAAACATGTCATGTTCACATGAATTATTATCTTTCACTTTATTTTTTTTATAATTTAAAAATTATATTTTATTGATTTTTCACAGGAAGGGAGAGGCATAGAGAGTCAGAAACATTGATGAGAGAGAAACATCGATCAGCTGCCTCTTGCACACCTCCAACTGGGGATGTGCCCGCAGCCAAGGTACATGCCCTTGACCGGAATCGAACCTGGGACCTTTCAGTCCGCAGGCTGATGCTCTATCTACTGAGCCAAACTGGTCTCGGCTATCTCTTTCACTTTATAGTTTTAAACTGTCTTAAAGCACATTTTCATAAATTCCCTTGCTTGGACATCTGAACTCTGTGTGAGAGACACAGCAGGTTTCATCCCAATGATGATGCCCAGGGCCCGGCCTCCCCTTGGGGAGAAGGAAGCCTCAGGAACCAGGAGCCAGGAGCCAGGCAGCAGGCAGGCCCGCGAGGGGAGTTGGTCTCCTCACACGGAGACTGTATCTCTTGGCTTTGCTGTTGTCTTGGCTGCCCTTGGATGTACTTGTGGTTTTGAAAGGTGGCCAAAGCGGGAAGCCAGGGTGCTCTTAAACGTGCTCCTTGATGTCACAGAGGGAGCCTTTGTTCGCAGGCAGAGCAAGGCTTCCCCGACAGGTCTGCAGACAGGATTTCCTCTTGACATTAGCGTTGTGCGCTGGTATCCCTTTGATTCATTTATCTTCAAGGATGAGTTTTTATTTGAATCTGGGACCTTCCTGGACGGACAGGGCATTGGTTCCTGTTGTTGGATGTCTGTATTGCTGGGATAACTGAGGATCAGCGCTCAGAGATGTTCTGGGTGCTGTTCCCACCGGTGGGTGCGTGGAGGCACGCATTCCTGGGAACAGCTGCGGAGGGCCTAATTCCCTCTGCCCCTTGGGCTGTGGGAGCATGTGGCCGGACAATGTGATGTTTCATTCATTTGCATGAATGGAGCTGACTGACTAGTCACAAGTGTTTTAACCGACAGGGGCCAGGAAGTCTGCAGAATTATCCCAAGTTAAAATCTGGTAGTAAGTAACCTACCATGTCACAGTGTCGGCTCTTCAAAGCTGAAGCAAAGGAGTGAGGCACGGGATCCGTGCAAACTCTTCTCTCAACATGGATGTACAGACCTCGCTCTGGGCTGTGTCAATGCCATCATGTAAAAAATAGTTTCATTTGTTCCTCTTCAGAGCCACCAGTTTCTATAACCACTGCTTACTCCTCATCGAAGCAAGTTCCCAGACATGCAAATAAATCAGTCTTCTGGTTCAGAGTTGATCAGAAGGACCTAAATGTGAAGATCCACATGCAGACACCTGTCTTTTGTTTATACATGGGCATGTCTGCTCTCTGCAAATCGGAAGCTCTTTGTGAACAGAAGAAAAGTTGGGTTTAGAGTTGAAAAAAGCCTATTTAATAGATTAATAGAGTCTATTTAATAGAAGGTCATCGAATGAATTAGCAGAATGGCAATGGCTTAACAGCCAAGAATGTATCTATGAAGTAATGGTCCATGTGTTGAATTTTTATTCTTAAAATTTCAAAGTTGAGTTTTACTAACATTTTGAAATGCCCCGTGGTATTTGAATGCAACTGTCTTGGATGGGTTAGTGTGTTCTGAAGAATGTGCATGTCTAGGCCCCTGGGACCATGGTGTGCTGAGGCAGGAGCAGCTGGGTCAGGGGCGCGCTCAGCCCCTGCTGGGCATCGTGCTCACCCCAGGGTTGAGGGAGCCCAAAAAACGGGAAACACCTGTAGGTCCTCCAGCTGCCCACTGTGGTCCTAACCCTCTACTGACAGGCATGATTTGAACCTAAAGGCTGGGGTCTGTGCATTCTCAGCTGTTCTTCTGGGGAAAATGAAAGGATTGTTTAAAAAAAAAAACTGACTACAAACCACAATGAAGAAAACAATCAGAAATTACACAATGTCGTCATGCCCAACATTTCTTCTGGGTTCTACCTTCCAACCCCCAACATACACCTAAGACAGACCTGCTTTAAATCATGCTTTTTCAGGCCTCCTACAAGCTGCTTGGGAAAGATTGGGTTTTTAGTCTTCTGAGAGTCAGAAACTTTTAAGAGTTTTTTGCATCCCTCAGTACCTTTTAAAACGTATTGTAAGCAGAAGGTGCTGTGTAGGTACAAATTGTTTGTGCTCTTACTACATGTGGGTTTGGGTTCCATCCCAGACTAGTCAGAAGGATGGAAGCTGGAGAAGCTGTAGTTGCTGTTGTTGATTGACAGGAGACCGAAGCCATGGGCTTGAGACTGCAGCCACAGGACCGATAAGCCCTCAGGCCACCCCGCTGTTCACAGCTCTGTAGTGCTGTCACCACTCAGTCTGCCCCCTGGATTGGATGCAGAATTTCAAGCTCTTCTTGGAGGTCTCAAAGATAAGCACTCGTGGTCTTCTAGTTTTAAGTGTTGTGTTGTTGTTTACAAGTTATAGAAGTCTGAGAAACCTTTCAAAATTGACCCAGTCTTGGGCAGCCTGGGCTATCTGTGGTCCAGATTCACCTGCGAATAATAGTGTCCAAAGGTGAGATAACTCCAGCTGGGGGGAAAGGGAGAAAACGCAATGCATGCAACCCAGAGGTCTCCGTTCATGTCCCTGCTTTTCCACGTAGTGGATGTGTGAACTAGGGCAAATTCTAAACTGTAAAGTGGGGGTGAAATACCCCCGTCCCAGAAGTGTTGCACTACATATGGAGGCTCCACTGAATATCAGCACTGACTTGCATATGAATTTTCCGAGGTGGAGCCCTTTCTTCATGCCAAGTGCCTTCACATGGGATTGTACTTGACCTTAATGGGTGGAGCGTGTCAGTGCTCTCAGCTCCCACCTGGTCACCAGCAGTTGATCCTTCTCCTGCCCCAACTCTGCTGAGTGACAACCTGACCGTGAAGGCCTCAGTGCCTTGGCTGAGACACTGATGTGGCCACGGCCATCAGAGGAAGCTGCCAGTGACCTTGACTCTGATTCCTGCCACCAAACCTGGTAGCCTTGTGACCTTGCATAATAAGATACTATATGTTTCTGAATCTCCATATCCTCAAAGGGGGGATAGCATTAAGGTCAAGTACAATCCCATGTGAAGGCACTTGGCATGAAGGAAGGGCTCAGATGTTGGTTTTCATCCTTCCTTCCTTCCTTCCTTCCTGGAAAGCTGGAGCTGGATGGCTCCTAATCCCCAAGTGTAACCTGAGAGCACATTCAGGGGGGGTGGGAGGAGGCCCTCCTGGGGAAGAAGGTTTCCCGCATGTTGACGGAGTCTGGCAGGAGTGCTCTATCCAGTCTGCCCTAAGCTGCCCTACAGCAGTGCATCTTGCCAACACTCGTGATTACAGGTATAACCACCTTGCTTTGCACTGAAAGACCAGTGCACCATTGTGCTAAGACTCAAAACAGAGCCTGTTTTCAGTGGTCTGGCCCAGCCCTTGCTGGCTCGTCCTTGTTCTTAATGTCAGTGTCTTCACTGTTTATTCTTCTGTGAATGTTTATTGAGCTTATTTTGTGTCAGGCATTGTGCTGGGTACCAAGTTCCCATGGAGAATGAAATAGATGTGGGCCCAGTCCTTAGGGAGTGCCCAGATTAGGGGGCACACAGACAAACACATCAACAAATACTTAACAAAAGGAAGAAGAAGGAGGAAGGTGACATCAGAGAGCCCCTTGGATTTGGGGGAGGGAAGGCCTCTCTGGAGGAAACATTTAAAGATTTTTAAAAAAGAGAGAATGCAAAATACTTCATTAATATTTTTATGTTACTATGTATTGAGATGATAGTTTTGAAATAGGTTAAAGAAAATATTTTACGTTAATTTCACCTATTTCTTTTCAATGACTACCAGAAAATTTAAAATTACATTGTATTTCTATTAGACAGCATCGGTCTTGATCTTGCTAAGGAGTTTAGGTTTTCTCCCTGGGGAAAAGGGAGACATTGAGAGTTTATAGATAAGGGAATAGTTTGATCTGATTTAGTTTTTAGAAGGTTACTTTGTTTCTCTGTGGAGAATTGATTGATGGGGGAAGAAGGGCTGGAGGGAGGGCAGGAAGTGATTCCAAAAGTGCAGGGAACAGATGGTGGTGGCTCCAGGTGCTGGTGGAGGAGGTGAAGGTGGGGGAATCAGGTAGTCTGCCAACTTACTGAGAGCTGGATGTGGTAGGTGGCTCAGCAGCTGAGAGTGTGGGGTGGGCTGTTTATTGTGATGGGGAAGATTGGGAAGGGAGCAGGGCTTAATGGGGTCGGTTGGCTGCTTTTTCTTGGGGGGAGGAAAGATAGCAGGTGGCAGAGAATGGAGACCTCTGGGGGTGCTGGTTTGACATGCATGCAGGTCTACACGGAGATGTGCACCACCACTTGGTAGTATGAGCCTGGAGCTCTGAGAGGTCTGAGTAAAAGTTATAAAGTTAGGGGTCTGCGTAGACATGAAATGGGTGCCATCGCCACAGGAGAGATTGTGGAGCCTCAGGGAAGGACTGTAGGGCGAGCCCCGAGGAATCCTGGACTCCCCTTCCAGGGAGTCAGCGGAGGAGGCTGAGCATTTGGTCTGGTGGGGAGCAGAGAAATGAGGCAGGAGCTGCTTTGTTGTTCAAAGAAACAATTTTGTTTTTTTCTCCTTTCTTTTTTTCTTCCTTCCTTCCTTCCTTCCTTCCTTCCTTCCTTCCTTCCTTCCTTTCTTTCTTTCTTTCTTTCTTTCTTTCTTTCTTTCTTTTTCTTTCTTTCTTTCTGACTTTCTTTTTTAGATGAGAGACAAAATTCAATATGAAAGATTGTAAGCATGTAATAAAGCAAAGCAGTTTCCCCCCCATATATATGATTTTTTAAATACAGTGTTTTGGTTTCATTAAAGCAGACACATCCCCAGGGCTCCCCTCCCTGTGGCTTGTCAGCAGCATGGCGATTGTGTTCCTAAGGACACTGTGGACAGCAGAGGTGAACGGGTAGCTGCGGCTGGCATTCGGGCTTTTGCCTGCGGGGTGACGGCTGCTTTTCCAAGGTTTTGGGGAGCAGCCACCTGGAGGCGGGTGTCTGCCCTGGAAGACGGATCTAAGGTATATGTTTCTATGTCTGTTTGGCTAGGTGCAATCTTTCCTTTCAGAGACCTTGAGGACATTATCTCAAAACTGTAGCGCTTTTATTCTGCCTGCGCATTAGTGAGAAGAAACCTTCACAAACACGCTTTTTTAGAAGGGGATGGGGAATGTTGGGGGTGGAGAGGATGGGGCTGGTGGGAGTGGAGGAAGGGCAAAGAGATACCAGCCAAACAAAGCATCTGCTTTTATCAAAAGTGCTGTGTTTGGACTTAGACAGCCTGAAGCCTGATCCGCTGATGCCAGACCCTCTGTGCCTGCCAAGAGACATACTGGGCTTGATACGGCTTTTCTTGTTCTGACTCTATTCAGTTGGACGGACTGCTGCCAAGTTAAGATTTCAGCAGCAGCTTTCAGCTCGATGCTGTCACTGGAATTCTGCTGAGCGCAGGTTAACCCGTGACCACGTCAAGGTTTTCTCAGCCCAAACCATTTTGTGTCAGTCTTGGATTCCTAGAGACTCACCCTGGTGTCATAAGGTAGGACAGTGAAATGGCACTGTTTTAACACGATTGGGGAACCTGCCTGAGGAGATGGTTTAATTGCCATTCTTCTAACACACATCACGAATATATGAATCAGACACTGCCCGGTTTTCAAATAAGGTCGAGACGACTCGCAGAAGCAGGGATCGGCTGTTGAAGTGAAAGAAGCAGGAGTGACTGAAGTAAACTGCCTCTGACAACTAGGGAGAGAATGTGCCCTCGCCTGCAGCCTGCTCTGAGCTGTAGGAAGGAAGACTCCCCAGGTCGAGGGAAAAGGTACAGAGGATCTCATGGCCTGAGGCTCTGAAAGGGAAACGGTTCAAAGTAATGAAAGACAAAGCGTTTCCCACAATGTGAAAGAGGAAGACAAATGGGATCACCCAGGTACCTTGTGTCGAAGAGTGTGTGTGTAAAGGACTTTGTCCAGCCTGGACCGACTCCTGTACGGATCCCCACTGCGGTGCGATGAGCCAGGGCCACGCCGATGCATTCATTCACAAGGACGCTGGCCCTGACTGTGTGCGAGGCTTTGTGCCAGGCCCTGGACTTCATGGCCCTAGGAGAAAGGGGTGCCCATTTTGAACCAACCGACCCCACCAACACTTACTCTATCTTACTACTGACCTAACTGAGCTAACTTCCTCATTCACAGGGTAGCCCTTTGTATCATCTCACTAGTCCAATGAGAAGTCTGGTTTTCTTGACCTCTGACCTTAGATCTTTCAGGTAGCAGGTCACTTGTGCTCTCTGACCAGGTGATTGCAGGTTCTTCTTTCTAGCTAACTCTTCCCTCAGGCCTGCCTTCTCTGTGCCAGCACTTCCTCTGTGCTGCCCTCGCCTTAGACCCAGACGCAGAAGAGGTCGGGCCATGCCACCAAGGGCAGATTAGAGGGTGGCGCTGGCTGTGAAAGAACCAGAGTGCAGAGTGAGCAGAGGGTTGAGAGAAATGCTAAGGATAACAAAAAGGGCTTTCAGAAGTTATGTCTGGAACAAATAAGACCAAAGAGAAGGGGAATGTGAGAGAAACAGAGAAACCAAATTGCTGAGCATCTGTTTGGCTTGCTTTTTTTTTTTTTTTTTTTTTGGTCAAGGAAATGACTTCTGTGATTGGAAAAGGTAGAGTAAAGGTGAAGGAGGGGAATGAGGTCGTGATAAGAGGCTCTAAGGCCACCAAGTGAGATGGAGCCCCTCAGCCGCCAAAGAACGGAGCGCTTGGGGCTGAGACCGTCACACCGGTGCTGTAACCAGGACACACACCGGTGCCGGAACCAGGACACACACCGGTGCCGGAACCAGGACACACACCGGTGCTGTAACCAGGACACACACCGGTGCTGTAACCAGGAGCTACAGGGAAGATGCGGAGAGATGTATCCGTTTCCGAAAGAACGTGGAAGTTACAGTTAACCTCTACAACGATAAGATTGACATCAAATTCAGGGGAGAGGGTGGGTTTTGAGGACAATTATTTCTTTTGAAAACTTGGCAAAGGAAGCAGCAAGCCTTAGGAAATAGCAAGGCTTTGTCAAAAGCAAGTCATACCAGATTAGCTCTCTTTCTTAGGGTTACTTTGATGGTAGATTAGAAGAATGTTGAGAAGGTGTCTATGCAGATGCCAATCGTTGGTGATGTCCTTGGGGTGAGAAAGATTCCTGCTAGATGATAGCACATGAAGCACGCTGTGGGCTGTGTCCTCAGCCCCATTCTAGCCCATTTAAAAACTCGTTTAGACAGTAATATTGACATGCAGATCACATTGGTGGATGACATGAATCTTGGAGGAATAGCTAATATGTCAAAAGGACAGATATGAGATCCAAAAATGATCTTGGCATATTCAAACAACAGACCAAATCTAACTGGAAAGACTGTAGGGAGAAGCAAAGACTTTCTCTAGAGTCCAAAAGCAAAGTAAAAGTATGAGTTTGTCTCAATAGCCACATGTGAGCAACATTCCAGAATTTAGATGACTCCAGCCTCAGAGTGAGTCAGCCGTATGCTATGGTTGTCAAAGGGCTAATGTGATTTTAGGAGCATTAATTGCAGTTTAATAATGAGACTGAGAGAAGTGGTCACACTTGGCTGCCCAGATCACATCCGGTAAATGTTTTTAGCTCTAGAGGCCAGAAACGGAAGATGGATTCCCTCACTGCAGCAGAACAGTGAGCTTCTGTGCGGACCATGCCTCTACCCTAAAACACATGTGTTGGTTTAATCATTCAGACCTATCCCTAAGGTTCATTGTGCTTGTGAAAAGAAACTTCTTATGTCATGTGTTAAACCTGGGAGGACAACATAAAATAAGCACTAGCCTTGATCTTGTCAACTACTAGTGAAAAAGCCTGTGTTAACAAAGGTCAATAAATACATGGTGAGATGTAGGAGAATGAATCTCTTCTCATTCATTAAGGTGAGGAAACAATATATATTGTAAGTGTACATCTAAAAGTGTTGTAGTTCTCTGTTTTTAAAGCTACATCCCCTTTTTAAAAAATGAGCAAAGGCTATCTACATAATATGCCCCCACCTAGAGCAAGAAATACCTCTTTTTTGGGACTTTCATGTGATTGTCAGTATCTGTAAGAACCTGAACATCTGACCGCACACTGGCCGATACTTTTCTGAGAGACATCATCTCTCCACTCACCAGGCCAGCCCTGTCTTAAGCATCTATTTCTTTTCATCTTCCCATATAAGCAGACGGCCCTGTGATAAACGCTATCTGTCCTGGTTATCTCCCTGATTAACCTCCTCCCTGGCATTTCACATATGCTCAGAGAGACTCATTTTCAGCAGAAGCTGCGGGCCTCTCAGTCAGTGCCACTTTGGAAACATCTGATCTCAATGGTGCTGGAGAGCCACACTGCCCCAACACAGTGATGTTCCTTTACTAAAGGAGTTCTGCCTGAGGCCATCACAGTCCAGTCACAGATCATGGCTGAGTTATCTCCTTAAGGAGGAATCCTATCGGTCCAAGAAGGACCTTTCACTCTTGGGTTCCTCTCTTCCTACACGTTATTCTTCCCTTGGTGAACCCATGGTGTGTGGTGGTAGGGAAAGGTCTAGGTCTCCTACACAGTGGAGAAGACACACACACATTCATTCATTCCTTCAAGCCAACATTTATGGAGCAACTGTGCCCTGGAGCTACAAAGGAGGATGAAATAAAATATGGTCCCTATTCTCAGGGAGTTCGTGGTCCAAGAAGGGAGGCAGGCAAGAGTATACATACTATACTGACTTATCATTTGTTGTTATAAAGTTTTATAATGCATAGAAAAGAAGTGTTGAGGAGATGTCATTTCATTAATTCTGTGAGTTGTGGGGAAAGAGTGGTCATAGAAGGTGGGAATGAGTGGGGAAACATGGGGATTCCAGGCTTCTTGGTTCAGGGAATTCCAGTAGTTTGGATGTGTTGGAATGTAAGGGACAAGGAAAGATGAGGCTGGTGAGATGTGCAAGGCCTTAGAACCAAGGATATAATCTAATTCTGTCTAATAAAACAGTAATATGCAAATTGACCATCACTCCAACACACAAGACTGCTGCCCCCATCTGGACACAAGATGGCCAGCAGGGGAGGGAAATTGGGAGGGACCAGGCCTGCAAGGGAGGGCAGTTGTGGGCAATCAGGCCAGGAGGAGAGGGCAGATGGGAGGGACCAGGCCTGAAAGGGAGGGCAGTTGGGGTTGATCAAACCTGCAGGGGAGGGCAGTTAGGGGTGACCAGGCCAGCAGAGGAGAGAAGTTGGGGGTGAATGGGCCTACAGGGAAGGGCAGTTGAGGAGGGGACCAGGCCTGCAGGGGAGAGCAGTTAGGGGTGACCAGGCCTGCAGGAGAGGGTAGTTAGGGGTGACCAGGCCTTCAGGAGAGGGCAGTTAGGCATCAATTAGGCTGGCAGGGTAGTGGTTAGGGGGTGATCAGGCTGGCAGGCAGAAGTGGTTAGGGGCAATCAGGAAGACAGGCAGGTGAGCAGTTGGGAGCCGGCAGTCCTGGATTGTGAGAGGGATGTCCTAGTTTGGAGAGGGTGCAGGCTGGGCTGAGGGACACCCTTCCTCCCCCTCACTCTGTGCACAAATTTTGTGCACTAGGCCTCTAGTAAAATATAAAATGAGAACGGTGGACTGTCCCATGTATTAATTTTACCCAGAAGAACATGTAATTCAGTAAGGACTATTGTCCAGACTCAAATTCTTAGCAGATTTAAAGCCTATTACTATATTTTTCTCCCTTTATCTCTCCACACCCCCTTTTTCCCAGCTGAGATTTTGAGATGTTGATGGAGCTTCAAGGTGGGAGGGTGAAGGCACTAGATCAAAACCATATTTACATGTAAAAAGGCTGCAGCCACAAGGTTGCTGGTGGAGGACAAAGTTTCTCCTGGTTGTTGAGTACTCCTTTCCTGAGTGTGTTGCACATGGGTCGGTTAAGATGGTAAACCAGTAGACCCTGAGGCTGCAGTGTTTATTCCTCATTGGCCCCACTACTTCAGGTAAACAGACAGCCTACTGGTCAGACACACCCAGCCTTTTCATCTTACATTTCAGCTAAGTGTTCTAGGAATGCATACACTTGAGATGAATGAACACCCACAAAGCAAGATCTCCCTAGTACCTCCCATCAGTAAATGTTAAATCTCTAAAGTGTTTGCACAGTGCTTCATACCCAGGAACCTTGCCCTACTTCCTTATAAGGTCTGTATAGATTCTTTGAGTGTTCTATGTTGACAGTTTTCAGTTGTGAATCATGACAGTTTTATTCTCCCTTTCCAGTTCTTACACCTTTTCTTTTGCTTATTTAACTGTACTGGCTTGGACCTCCAGAACAGTGATGCAATAGTGGACACCCTCGTCTTGTTTCTGAATAATTGACTGACTGACTGATTGATTGATTGATTGATTATAGTAATGATTCTAATACTTCACCTTTAAGAATGATGCTTGCTGAGGTATTGGGGTTTTGACAAAGATGCCCTTTGTCAGGTTATGGAGGTGTGTGTGTTTTCTATATCTAGTTTGTGGAGCATTAACTTTCTCCCTGCAAAGAACATGAAAATATGATTTTTTAAAAATGCCCTTCCCCCTATCAATCAGATGCCCAGATGATTTTTCTCCTTTAATGGGTTAATGTGATAAATTATATTAATAGAATTTCTCATGGTAAACTGGCTCTGTATTTTTGAGTCAACCCAATTTGGTTATGATGTATCTTTATAGATTCTTGGATTTGGTTTGTCAGTATTTGCTTAGGATTTTTCATGTCTGTTCATGTGTGAGATTAGCCTATACTTTTTCTTTCCCTTCTTGACCATGTCTGTTTTTTGTATCAAGATTATAATATCTTTTTCAAGTCTCTTGAAGAGTTTTTATAATTTTTAAGTAACAAATAATTCCAAAATTTGGCAGAACTTTCTAGATAGTAAAACCATATAGGGCTGTGGGAAGATTCTGAACTGCTCATTCCGTTTTTTAATCATCATAGGGCTGGCTATTCAGATTTTCTGTTTGTTTTTGAGTTTTAATTTTACTTTATTTTCTAGGAATTTGTTAGTTTTTCCTAAGCTTTCAAATTTAGGCATCAAGATGTTCATAGCATTCTCTATCTATGCTCTTTTGAACCTATGATTATGCCCCCTTTTAATTGCAGATTCTCTGGGGAAGAATCTGTTTCCCACAGTCATTCAGCTTGTGGGCATAATTCAGTTTCTTATGGTTGCAGGACTGAGGTCTCCATCCCCTGGCTGTCTGCCAGAGGCCACTCCATGTTCTATGCCCTGGGCCTTTCACAGGCTCTCTCATAATGTCACACCAACGACAGGATTCCTTATGTCAGACCCCTCTCACTCTTCAAGTTAGGTCCACTCAGGTTAATTGTCATATCTAATGTCAGCTGATTGGGGACTTTGATGACATCTGTGAAATCCTGTCACAGCATCATCCTTAGTGCTTGATTGGACTCAGCAGAGGATGGGAATCTTGGGAGGAGGCATCTTCAGAAACCTACCTATCACAGTGAGGTTGGAGAGCTGGCTGAGCTCATGCCAACCGGAGCCTCAACAGCCGCAGTGAGGATGTCGGGGTTTTGTTCTGAGTGGATGGGAGCCATTAGAGGATTCGGGGGGGGGGGGGGATGGAGGCGCGGAGGAGACCGGGTGTGAGTAAGGGTCACTCTGACTGCTGTTTGGAGATGGTGGAGCTGGAGTGGAGCTGGGAGGGTCTTGCAGGGTTCAGGTGACAGGTGACAGTGGCCTGGACTAAGGTGGTACTAACTCCTGAGCACTTACAGCTCCCCAAATGCACCATATTGTCTCATGGCCCCATGTGCTTGCACATGCTTCTCTCGTTGCTGGGGCGTTTCTCATCACCACTTACCCCACAGCTTCTTCACTGGGACAGAGCCTACTCGGCCCTAACACTTGGCGCAGATGTTGTAGAAAGGCTTTTTCCTGGTGTTTTTCCTCTCACTGACACCCTCTCTCTAACTTGAGTTGTTTGGGTCTTTTGCTCTGTCTTCCCCACTTGCCTGAGATCTGTCTGAGGACAGGGCCCTTGTCTTGGATCCCTGCGTTCCCAGGATCTGGCCTGGTGCATCGCGTGGTTATAGATGCTCCGTGATGTTGGTGGGTTGCACGTAGGAAGTAATGGAAGATACTGGGCATGAAGTAGACATGTCAGTATCTCACCTTGCAGAGGGAGAGACCGTGTATAAATAAATACTATGCAGTGAACTGGGATGCAGACACAATGCCACATGTGCCAACTCTGTGAATTCCGCATGTGTGTGGATTTTAGGGGGAGCATTTGTCCTCCTCGGCCTAGAAAGTTGCATCTAGTTTCTCACGTTCCCCCATTGCATGAAGTAATCATTTTATTACCAGCGATTCCTTTTTATGTATATCTAAAAGGACATTTGTTTGGCAACTTGTTAGCCATTACTTTATTCTGTACGATTTAAAGGATTAAACATTCATTCATTTAAAACTTTGTGCAACTTAAGACAGACATAGGGTACTTCCTTCCCTATCTGTATTCCAACCACTTGGGAAAGATACCTGTTGGGAAGTTTTGCTTGTGTATTCAAGATAGAGAACCTCTTCGCTCAAAACAGCAAACACTTGTAGATCAAGTGTCCTTTTAAGAGGGGGAAAATCATTAACCTGGTTACAAATGAGAAACAAGCTGAAATAATAAATATATCTCAACTAGACATCCCTCGGTATGCACTTAAGAAAATGGGGTAGTGGAAAGAGTGACTTAACTGGAATAAACACAGTGATGTTACTTAAAAATACACTTAAGAACAAAATAACAGGCGAGTCCAGTTTCACCCTGCTTTTTTCCTATGGTTTGTGGACCGTGCAGTGAGGGGCCTCAGGCCTCATTGGAGGGACGGGGGTGGGGGGGTGGGGGGAGGGAGTGGGGGACGCCTGCCAAACTGAAGTTGTAAAGAGAGATGCACAGAGCATCATGGATCCACATGGGTGTGGATTCATTAAAAACAAACCACGATGTAAAAAAAAATAAACCTTTTTATTTATATTGCCAAGTTCCTCTCTTTGTTTTCCAATGATCTCTGTTGGAGAATATAAATCTGTGGTTCGAGGAGTGTTTGCTGCACAGTCCTGTAGGAATAATTGGCTGCCCTATTTAAAATTAGTGTCTGGGGCTACAGGGCCAACTGCTATGTTTTCTAGCTCATGTCTTTCTGGTTAGCTGGGATTGGGGGCAGGCTGAGGAAGGAGACTCAACACTTCTGTATGTAAATATTTTAGTTTGGTTCGAGGCAATTATTTTTAAAGCTTTTGGGTTTGTAAGACACCCACTCGGTTCTGTTGACGCTCCTTACATTCCCTCCCCTGCGTCTCTGAAAAGGACGAGCAGGAGAGTCTGAGGACCCACTAGCGCCCGGGGAGTCCTGAGCTAGAACCTGAGGACTCTGGATTCCCCTCTGCTCTCTGAACAGGACTCCCTTCGAGGAGTTCATTTGGGGGCAGGGTCAAAAGGGGACTTCAGTTTACCCCTGACCAGCGCCTTTGGTTTCCTTCTCTTCTGCCAAGAGTGTGTGTGATGGGAGATCAAACAGGAACCCGGGAGTTCATCCAAGGGAGGAGGGGCATTTGGGAGAACACCCAGGCTCTGGGGCACAGGGTCTGTGGGCGGTGGGAAGAGCATAGGCCTGCTTTGCTGTCATCCTGTCTCTGAGTGGGGACCCTGCAAATCTTCAGGAGTCCCCCGGCACAGCACCTGGCCTGCTCCAAGTGGGTTATCCCACTCCCTTCCCAGGAGAGTTTGAGGGGTTACCCTGAGGGAACTTAGAGAGTTTTCAGGTATATCTCTAAAAAAAGGGGGGGGGGAGAGAGGAATGTTTCAGCTTTCAAATGTGAAGGCAGAAGTTTACAGCTAAATCTGGTGAGAGGAGCAGGTCCTGGACAAAATTCTAAAAAGAATTTCCCTAGAGAAGGGCATTTGAGCACCTAAAAAAAGAGAGTTAGAATTGCAAATCATGACTGTATGGTCTTGCTGTTTGGCAGATATTCCTCTCAAAATGAGTGAAATGAAGCTCAAAAAAAATATTTGACAGTGTTAGCTGCCAATGAAAAGATTCAAGCCTTCAAGTGAAAACGAGAACTTTGGAATATTTATCTCCTCCATGTGCTCCCTGCTTCCCCTCCCTTTTCCAATTACATATCTGTATGAGGATGGATTTTCTTTATTTGTTTCAATCAAGACATGTGCTTGAATATGGAAGTAGATAGGATCATTCGTCTGGCTTCTACTAAGCAAGACAGTAAAATGATTTGCAAAAATGTGAGACAATGTCACTCTTCTCATCACTGAATTTCTGTTACGAAAAACATATCCATTATTTATAAAAAATGCTACTTATTTAAACATAAAATGGGTTTACTTTTAAAATGTAAGTTGATTAAAAATTTGAAACTTCTCAATTTTACTTTGTGGTCAGTAATCAGTAGGTATAATCCACATGTACAGAAGTTCTTTGGAATCCTCAGTAACTTGGAGCATAAATGGATACTGAGGTCAAAATCATCTGAGAACCTTTGGTTTAAACAGCACACATCCTGTACTGTTTATCCGTGATCAGGACACATTTATTAATAGAAATTTGAAGGAGATGAGAAATAACATTTTAGCATTTCTAACATCTTTCTGCACACATGAACCTAATCACTGGGCTCAGATAATGAGCATACGACTGATGCCTATTAGCCTAAAAGTTACTTCAGTAGAAAACCAGGGGTTCAAGAACATAAAGGGGAGCATGGCTCAAGTTCTGCCAACAAAGTTTTTAGTCATTAGCTGGGAAGTTCCACAGAGATTCGCATCTATAGGATGCCCAGAGTACGGCTGGCGAGGTGGGGGCCGGGCCCCGCAGGCAGACTCAGCAGCTTTGGGGAAAATGCCAGCTTGTGTGCAAAGTGAGTGCCTGGCCCCCGAAATGATTTATACCCCCGATGGGAATGCACCCCGGACTATGAGCCTGCGCTCTTCTGTGGTCCTTTGGCTCTACAAAGGGACTCATTTCAGAACCCAAGCTGTCGGCATGCAGAGAGCATTTCGGTCCCAGCCTGCCTCTGCGTTGTGCCCTGTGAGCTGCCCTAACCGGGCTGTCCAGCCAGGCCAAGAATGGCTTCCAACCCCCCAACGGGTTGTGTGTCTGAGCTGTGGCTTTGCTGCTGCTGTTCTAGGGAGTAGACCTGCCGGCTCCCGGAGTCTCTCCAAAGCCCCGGATCAGCCAGACCTGCAGATGGCTGCTTGTTGGGGTGTCCCCTGCCTTTGGGTGGACGCTTTCTTGATGTAGAAATGCTAAGTCTCCTCCTAAGAAGATTCGTTGTACAGGCTTCAGAGCCACCGTGTCCTTTCAAGCTGATCGCACTGTGCAGGGCTGAGTTGTTTCGAAGTTTAGGTCTCCGGAGGCAGCTGTCTCTGCACATCCTCGTGGAGGGGCCGTCTTGCCGTCTTGCCGTGACTCTGCAGGCACTGAAAGCATCAGTCTCCCTTGGCCTTAGTCAGACCCTCTTCCGCTTTCTAGAATAAGAACATCCTCAGTGCCATCGATGCTGTTTACTTTAATTGTCTGGACAGCCCTAGCGTTTTATTATGATAAACACGAGCAGACATTAGGTGGGGAAGAGAAACAAATGATTGAGCAACAAAGAAAATTAGGGTGAATTGCTCAGCTTGATACCAGGAGTGGGCGGCCAATCAAATCAGCCTTAAAAAAGGAGAGAGAAAAAATGTGGTTTAGAAGCAGAACTGGACACAAGCCCCTTTCTCTCTCATGGCTGGGTGCTGGGTGACCTTGGGCAGCCGCCTTGCCTACCGGAGCCTCCATTTACTTGTGTCAAGGTGATGTGACACAGCTGCTGTTCAGACTGCTGCCCGCCCGGGCATCCAGCCCCGCTCACTCCCACCCCTGTCCTCCTCCGAGCTCTTTGCTTCACACTTGAAGGCTAATTATTATGCTCTAGTGAACCCAGAATCACCACATGGAACGAGTCCAACATTTGGACTGAATGTGACAGAATATACAGAGCTGCTAGACTGAGGTCATGGCGGTACCCTACCCCCACCCACCCAACACACACCACGACAGGAATTGGTGTCTGCTCTGGCTTCCTGAGGATTGTCTGGGAGTTGGGCCCGTCTGTATAATTTGGATGAGTAGGGTGAGATATTGTTGGGTACATTTTAGTCAGTGCAGGAATGCCTGGTTCCCATTGATGCTCATATTTTTGTTTTCTCTTTGCAGGGACCAGCAACTTCTGGACCCAGCTCTGGAATATGTGAAGGTAGGAAACCAGGATTTAAATACCTGCTCATAGGACTTAACATGTAATCAGGACCCTGTGCAATGGATACTCTTTTCTTCTTATCTGAGATTCATAGGCCAGGTGTGTTTTAAAATTCAGCATTTTTAAAGAAATGTAATATGGTAGAGATATATAGATCACCCCAAAGGGCTTAGGGTCAGCTTCCCTTTATCACACTCATTACTTCAGCAGTGAAATGGAAGAATTTCACCCTAAATGGGATAAATAGGCCACAAATGATTTTATGTAGTTCAAGTCACGTTTTGCCACCAAATGAGGTCAGGTTTGTTTGCAGCCAAACAAATTATTTCTAAAGTCCCGATTTTCAGAGAACTCTGGATTTGGGAATGGTGGGTGAGGAATTGTGAACCGTGTTTGTCCTCGGCGAGGACTGAAGGCGCCTGAGGCTTTCTGGGCAGCCCTTTCCTTCTCCACCGCCACTGTCGGCGGCGAATCTGGAACCATGATCTGTGCTCACGTCCCCCTTCCAGTGCGGCCGACATTCAGTGCTTACAAATAGTTGATGCTTCTAAACAATGTTTTCCTTCTGAGCAGAAAGAAAGAGGGCTTTTCACTTCTTCCCTCTGCCCCCACTCCATCTTTCGGGTGTGTATGTTTGCTTTATTTTATTTTTGAGAACTGTAATTAAATCTGGCACCTACTACAGAAAAGAGAATTCCTATTTGTCACACCTACTTTCTTTATGACATCACGATTAATTTTTTCTTACAATATTTTTAATTGTAATATGAAGGAGGAAAACAGTTTCGTAAAAGAAATTATGAAACCGGTTTGGCTTAGTGGATAGAGCATCGGCCTGCAGACTCAAGGGTCCCAGGTTCGATTCCGGTCAAGGGCATGTACCTTGGTTGCGGGCACATCCCCAGTAGGAGGTGTGCAAGAGGCAGCTAATCGATGTTTCTCTCTCATGGATGTTTCTGACTTTCTATCCCTCTCCCTTCCTCTCTGTAAAAAAATCAATAAAGTATTAAATAAATAAAAGAAATTAGCAGCTGTGGAAAATTGTTGGTTATAAGGCGCAGAACCACATTTCATCCATGTTCAGCAAAATAGAAGCTAACGGAAGAGAGAACTTAAGGAAGCTTGTGGAAACCCAGCACAGAGAGCACAGGGAAAGATCTTCTTAGGAGAAATCATGGCAGGAGTTAGGATTTAAGGAGCTTGCCTCGAGGAGCCTCAGCCACCTTCATTGTTTCAAGAGCAGCATCCCATGCGGGGAGTCCTCTTCCGCCTGTTGCTTTTCCTGGGCCTGTGCCTGCCCCAGGGTTGGGCGTGTTGCTCCTTAGACCAGTGGATGGATACTGCAGGGGGGAACTGTAGTAGAACCACTTGGTCACGTGAGGCGGTTATCATGAAGTGTGTTGGGATGGGTCTGTGCTGATATAGTGTCCCAGGAGCAGATGTGGAATCCTGAGCCAGAGCTCTTTCCGAGGTGTGTCTCCCCGCTTCCCTCCCGGATGCCTCCCACATGCCCTTCTGCAGGTTGCGCTCTGCATAGCGTGAGGGGGCCCTGCTCACAGACTGAGGCTTGACTGAATTCGCCTGCATTGCCGCACGATTATGCAGCGTGCGCACCGCAGCAGCCCTTACAACTCGCTCCCCGCCGTGTTTCAGAAATCGGCTGTCTCAGCTGCAGGCTCGCTTAGGCCGTGCTCAGCAAGCACCCCCTCTCCCCGTACTCCAGTAACTCAGCTTTTTCCTTTACGATAGTCCAGACCTTCCAAGATAATCCAGTGATGAATTCTAAAGCTAAACACAGACGTTTGGTGTGACCTGTTTTAGTGTTGTCTAAGCTATTGCCTCTGACCCGTGAGTGTCGGTCTTTGTGACCCGAGTCGGGTTGCCAGTAGCTCCTCTCCAGCTGGGCTCTCCCTGTCTCCCCAGCCATGGGATATGAGGGAATGGCTCTTGGTGCTCTGGGGGGCTCTCCTTTTCAAGGACGTGAGGTGTTCTGAAGGTTGCTCTTTGCTCCTAACCGTGTCTGAATCTGGTTGCATAAATGAGGTCTCTCTGTCCCTTCTGGATACATCACAGGTTTCTTTCTTTCTGACTTTGCCCTTGGTTTGGAGGGATGGCTTGAGATTTCTTCGTTGGGTGGACGTGGCATATTCCCATTTGCTTCTGTGGGCACTGAAGCTCTGAGAGGACGTTCCAGGTTGGAGTGGCTCCCTGTGTCAGTCTCCGTGGGCCGTCAGCCCATCCGGCCATTTCTCAGGCTTAGTACCCCCTTGAGCCTTGCCGATCGTGTTAGCCGGCGCCTAGAGACTGGAGGGGCCGAAGATGATCGAGTGAGGTGAGAGAGTGTGACAAAGTGGGATCAGGTGGCCTTCCTGACTTGGTGCTCTTTGTTCCCTACACACACACACACACACACACACACACACACAGATACACACATGCACACACAGACACACACACGCACACACAGACACACAGATACACACACACACACACAGACACACACACACAGATACACACATGCACACACAGACACACACACGCACACACAGACACACAGATACACACACACACACACACACAGATACACACATGCACACACAGACACACACACGCACACACAGACACACAGATACACACACACACACACAGACACACACACACACAGATACACACACGCATGCACGCACACACAGACACAGACACACACACAGACACACGCACGTACGCACGCACACACAGACACACGCACGCATGCATGCACATACAGACACGCGCGTGCACGCAGACACACACAGACACGCACACACGCACGCACACGCACGCACACGCGCAAACACACACAGACGCACACGCACAAACACACACACACACACACACACACACGTGCACGTCCTGCCTCTTGGGCCTGGAGAGAGGCAGAGATTCTGTGAAAAATAGTTACATCCTGTGGGAGCCACGTAGGCACGGTCAGATTTATCTGCCTGGTGAACAAGAGTCAAGATACCAACGTTTAGGGACTCGTGTGACCTCAGAACGGTGTGCGTGGTCGCGGAGTCTCCACTCTGCAGTGGAAGCACCCGGGGTGGCCGACAGACAGCAGTGCTCATCCTGTCGGAGCTCCGGCCCCCGTTTCTCTCTGTGTCTTCAGATGCCTCCTCTTTCCATCGCAGACTTGCTAACTGACCTCACTGGTTTCCCCAGTGCGCAGGCGCAGGAGGACAGTCTGGGGCGGCCTGGCCTCCTTGGGTCTGGGGAGAGGAGGCATTGATGCTGAAGCATAAGAAGTAGGATGACGGGGCTGCCGGTGGTGGCAGGAGAACGCTGGGTAGAGAAGGAATCCAAAATCCGTTTCTGTCCGGCTTGTCCTCTGGGTCCTGCTGGCACTCCCCGCACTTTGCCTGGCTGCCCTCGACGCAGCGGGAGAGGACTGGCCTGGTTGCTAGGCTACCGGTCGCCCCCTGTGAATGGAGGGGACGTGGCTGTGGGGCGGCTTTCCCACCTCCCGGCTGCGCTCCTGCTGGCGCCCGCCCAATTCCACGTCCCTCCGATGTGGTAAGACTTGGAGCAGGTCCACGGGAGCAGGAGACTGAGGAATCTCCCTCTCCGCTGTTTCTCTCTCTCTAATGCTGACCATCAGAGGGGCAGTTTTGTTTCCCTTTCTCTTCTTTTTCTATTTCCTTGTTTTCCTAGCCCTCTCCTCTCCCACATTCCCCCCCCCCCCCCTCACAGTAACTTCAAACAGATCGTCCTGCAAATCTGATTTTCACTGTTTCTGTAAACACGAGGGCCCTCTCTGTAACGTAGTAATTGATTCTCTTTGGCTGAATCTGAAGCCACTCCTTCCAGGTAAAAACAACAACAACAGAAACCTCCACCATGGCCCCACCTTCCTCCGGCTCTTTAGTTGTGAGTGACTGGCTGGCAGCTCTGGAATTTTCCTCAGCGTACCGAGCATACCTTACCCTAGATAAAACTACCTTTTTTCTTTTTTTAAATGAGGAAATTAGCTCTAGGCAAAATTGTATAGTACAGTTCACCTTCTGGGTTGCTTTCCCTGTTTATTGCTCCCCATTTGGTTTGGGCCACATTTTTACCCCCACCAGAATTTGATGAAATGATTGCACTGAAATGTGAGTGAATGGTAACAGCTCAGGGTGTTAGCCTCCCCAGACAGCATTCAGGAGGAGACCCCACGCCACACCACCCCTCAGGATCCCACGGAGGGGCCGGGGCCCACACTGTGTTCCCGGCGGCTAGAAACCAGGCTGGGCCACATCGTTAGGATCCTCTCTGCCTGTGATAGGCTGGAGGGGCAGGTTTTCTAGCCAATGGAAAGGGGTACTTTATTAACCTGCCGCTCTTGGTCCTAAAATTGCCCTATCGAGAGAACAAGGGTGGCGTTTCATGTTGGTCTCAGACAGGAAGACCAAGGGTCTGACTGATAGTTGCCCACCCATCATGTTACCTCAAAAGACTGGAGGTTGACCCCCAACACTCCTACCAATTGCTCTTACTTTTGTCAGCCCTTCTTAAACACCGCTTTCATTTTCACTCTGTCCTTCTTTTCCTAGGGCTACCTCTTTAAGCCTCAGGACCTGCCCTCCTACTTCACCCAACCCCGACTTTTATAACTTTATCTTATTTCCTATCCCCTCCCCGTTTTCAAAACCCATCTTCCTTTTAGGCCAAAGATTCTAATTTCTTGTAGCTTCTTTATACACAAGACTTACAGTCATTTTAGCAAAGAGTCTGTTTTCTGGGGGTGTTTTAAAAGTAGATGTTTTGGGGGTGGAGGCAATTAACTAGGGCAGAGCCGAGGATCGTTCTTTTAGAAGAAATGTTTATTATAAGGGAAACTGCAGTGACTAGTTTTTCCAAACTGGCCAGGGCCTAGGCAGCCCGTTGTCGTGGCCAGGCTGTGGGCAGAGGCTGGCTCTCCGGGCGACTGCCCTTCGCCAGTGTGAGAGGGAATGCAGCCCTTTGTTCCCGGCGAGCCTCCTCCTGAATGAGACCCTGCCTTTCGAGTCAGCCTTGGTGGACTCCGGCTGGAGCCACTCCTGTGCTTTTACAAAACGATTTGCCATTTCTGAGAAGAGGCAGGACTGGAGCCGTTATCCTCAGTGTGACCAGCACCTTTCCATACTCCTTCCCCCAGAGTGGGCGCCAGTGGGCAGAGCCTGCAGCTGCTTAGACACCGGGCTGGATGGGGTTAACACTTGGCAAAGGCTCTTTCCAAGAGGGTCTCATAGCCGGACTGCCCAAGGCTCAGCTCTTTGCCGTTTCCTCAGCCGCTGGGGCTGCATGAGGTCACCCAGCAGATGAAAGGGGAGTCATTAATTATGCGAATTCCAGCGCCAAGAATAAGTGCCCTGGTTGTGGGAGTCCTGAGGAGGGTGGGGGCATGACTTCAGCTCCCCCTTTGTGCTCAAGATGGCGCAGCCACGGTTCACGGCTGAAGAGCTGTCTTTGAGGAGAGTCTTTTCTCCCAACAGGCCAGTCTGCTCCGAATTAGCCGGCTGGCGCAGTCAGGAAAGGGATTTACACAAACAATGGCTCGCTGTACATGCCGTGAGATTTTAACAAGTTCTGTGCGGCAGACAACGGCCCGGCTGGCTGGCTGGCTCTGCGGGGCTTTGCCTGAGTGGGCACATCCTGGGAGCCAGCACGGCCCGCGGGCCCCGGGGGTCAGACTCCGCCTGAATGCGGAACAGCCCCGGCTCCGCTCGCTGTGGGCTGCGTTCAGAGGCACGAACTTCCTCCTCCTCCCCCTCCACCCAGAAACACTCTCTGCTAATATTCCCGGGAGGTTTACTGTTACTACAGTTTTCTAAAAATTGCTGAGGCAGGGTGGGAAGGCAAGAATAGGGGTGGAGGACATTGATTTGAACGAGCCCCTCAGTCAATGGAATCTTGCCTCGCAGTCCATGAGAAGACGGACATTTATGGAAAATGAAACCTTATCATGAAAATCTGTATGTGAGTGTTTACCGTGACAGTATTTCTAATAGAAAAAAAGAAAACTGGGAACAACTCAAACGACCTTCAACTGGTGAAAGGATGAACGGTATAGCGCACCCATACCATGGCATTCCACTCAGCTACAGAAGGGAACGGCCTGTAGGATACATATGGAAGCGGATAGCGAGAGAGCACAGATGAGTGGTTTTAAAAGGGCAAGGGGATGCCTGGCTGGTGTGGCACAGCTAGCTGAGCATCATCCTGCGCATGGAGAGGTTGCCGGTTCCACTCCCGGTCAGGGCACAGGCCCCGGGTGTGGGCTGCATCCCCTGTTGGGGGCATGCAGAAGGCAGCCCATCTCTCATTGATGTTTTTCTCCTCTCCCTTCCTCTCTCTCTCTCACGTCAGTAAACTGTTCTTTTTTTTTTTTTTTAAATATATTTTATTGATTTTTTACAGAGCGGAAGGGAGAGGGATAGAAAGTCAGAAACATCTATGAGAGAGAAACATCGATCAACTGCCTCTTGCACGCCCCCTACTGGGGATGTGCTCGCAGCCCAGGTACATGCCCTTGACCGGAATCGAACCCGGGACCCTCCAGTCCGCAGTCCGATGCTCTACCCACTGAGCCAAACCGGTTTCGGCCAGTAAACTGTTCTTAAAAAAACAATAAAAAAGGTAAGGAGAGAGGTCGAGTGCAAAAGGGAATGGGGAACTTTTGGGGTTAATAGAAATACCTTATGTGTGGTTGTTTCAAAGCCAATAGATCTGTGTGCAAATTACCCCTCAGGGAGCTTGACTTTTACAAACGAGTCAAAACCTTATCTTTTGGCCCTGAAGTGTTGCCACCACAGAAGGGGGAATTTCTGATTTTCAGAGGGGCCTGACCGGACGGAGGAAGTGCTGAGCTGTGGGCATCTCCCCGCATTGGCTCACTCAGCGGAGTTCTGAGCCCGGACCATGTGTTCGCCGACTGTCAGGGAAGTCACGTGTGTAGGAGGGAAGTGTTACCGAGAGCCCAGCCTGAGACAGTGGCGGCGGGAATGGAAAGTCGGGGCAGGAGGCCTCTTAGACGTAGAATTAAGAGCCATTTTATTAAGTGAGCTGACAGTTCCTGTTGGGATTTAAATGCAGAGGGTGAGGGAGAGGGAGCCAGGGGCAGTTCCAGCGTTCACACACGCGTGCCTGGCCTCTCACCAGAACCAGTTTCAGGGGAGGAAAGAAAATTCCCAGCACCACGATGTCCTAGAATTAATTTATGAGCATGTGATGTGGGAAGATCATTAGACTGAGGGGGGTGGGGTAAGGGTGAGCAAACGACAGCCCAAGAGCAAATCTGGCCTGCCACCTGTTACTGTGCGGGCCCACAAGGCAAAAATAGATTTTTTTAAATCTTTAAATGGTTTTGTAAAAAATCAAAAGACTGTGAAAATTGCGAAATTCAAATTTCAGTGGGCACAGAGCGTGGTTGAAACACAGCTACACCCGTTCACTTACACATCGCCCCTGTCACGGTGGAGCTGAGTCGCCGCAACAGAATGGGTGGCAAAGCCCAAAATATTTGCTCTCTGGCCCTTTGCAGGAAGGGTTTGCTGACCCCTGCTCTAGACTGTACACACGTACATTGTCCCGGTTTTTCCTCTGAAAAAGGTAAGGGGAGAGGTCAAGTGCAAATGGGAACGGAGGACTTTGGGAAATAATAGAAATAGTAGTAGGTAGGCTTTCAACAAAAATTCCATCTTCTCATGCTGACACTCCTACGATGCAGCCTTGCGTCGCTGACATCACGCGCGTGTTGCCCGGTAGGCCGGCAAGGAGCCCTTACGCTGGCTGCGTGGTCTCACGCAGACTCAGCGCTGTGGCGGCACCACCCTGTTGGGACGCATCTCAGTACCCCGTGAAGACCGGCCTCTCTGAGCAGCCTCTCTGCTGGGCCTGTCACGTCCAGCATCTGCATCTCCCTCCTGGAACAGGTGCCTGAATCCTGACTGCTGGGGCCGGGGGCTCCCTGGATGACTCCTCAGGCCAGAGGCTGTTCTGCCTCTGCAGCCTGGATGAGTTGTCTCTGTGTCCCAAGTCAGAATTCTTCCTGGGCCTCTGCAAACCGATGGCTTGACTCAAGGTCAAACCCTGGGGCTTTCCCCCTGGAGGAGCTCGAAGGGGCCTGTGAGTGGAATGAGGCCAGGCTCAGGTTCGTTTTCTGTGCTGCCGTCGGCATCCTGGACTGAAAGAAAAAGACTCTTCTGAGAGGGGGTGCAGACACTAGAAAACTAACATGCAGGCAGGAATTGAAGCTCTGGCTCTGACCAGACTCAGCTTGATAATTGGTCTTCAAAGCCCTGCCCTGTGGCCTCTCTACCTCCGACCTCATCTCCTGCATGCACCTTAGTCCCTGGCTCCCCCATGCCGTGTCCCCTACTGCCCCTGGGTCTCTGCCTTTCCCTTGGCCTAGCAGGTCCTTTGGAGGTAGAATAGCAGAGTGATTTGAAGTGGGTGCTCAGATGCTGTTGTGGGTTGCGTTATGTCTCCCAAAAAAGATAATGTTGAAGTCCTAACTCCCCAGTACCTGTGAATGTGGCCTTATTTGGAAATCAGGTCTTTGCAGCTATGTTCAAATTAAGATGAGGTCATTCATACTGGATTAGGGCGGGCCCACATGCAATGACTGGTGTCCTTAATAGAAGAGAGGAATTTGGACAGAGAGAATGCCATGTGACAACAGGGGCATGATTGGGGTCGATGCACGCACAACACTGAGGATTGTCAGCATCCCCACAAACCAGGAGGAGCACAGAAGGCTCCTCCCCAAGAGCCCTCTGGTAGAGCATGGCAACACCTTGCTTTTGGACCCCTAACCTCCAGAACCACGAGAGAAGACATTTTTGTCTTAAAGCCACCCAAGTCCATGGTGATCTGTCCCAGCATCGCCAGGATCCAGTAGATGCCAAGCCCCATCTCAACCATTTCTTTGTGACTTTGAGCAAGTTCCTGAAATTCTCTGGATCTCTGTCTTCTTAGCAGGAAATGGGAGGCTGTAGGAGTTAAATGAGTTAATACACATAAAGGTGTTGGCACCTGTGTGTCTGACATGCAGCTAGTACTCACTGAATATTAACTCAGTGACTGTCACCCTCATTCTCTGTGGGGCTGGTCCGCCTTCCCTGACGCCTCTGCTGACAGCAGCCTGCCTGGTTTCATTACTCTGCCCACTGTCCTCACAGCACTTGTCCCAATTTCTATTTGTTCACTTTAAAATATATATATCATTAGAATGTGAGTTCTGAGTGCACAGACCTTTTCTCGTCCTCCTAATAAATACAGGTGGGGCAAAGTATGTCTACAGTTGTTGGTATGAAAGATAATACAGAAATTAATAAATAACAACACAAGGAAAAACTTTGTGTTTCATGTACTCACAACTGTAAGCCTACGTCTGCCCCGCCCTGTGCTTAGTCACTGACTAGCTGACCAATGTCCACCTACAGCCAGATGCAAGCGAAGGGCGTTTCAATTAAGAGAGGAGGAAATGAGGTTCCTCCAGAGACCTTTAGGTTTCCCAGAGCAAATAACCCTTGTATCTCTCCAAGTTTTCCAGAAACTCTTCAGTGATTTGATCTCATGACTGCAAGAACGTCCCCACGCCTAACCTCAGTCTACCTTCTTTGCCAATCTGGTATCACTGTTGTTACCTTAAATACTTACACATGTAGGCAGAGACGCGTACTGGGGCGACGTCAGTTAATAAAACCACACAGGTTTCCAGTGGGCAGCTCTCTAACACGTCGTCTGCACGCTGCCTCGTGCACTCACCGCCCAGAGTCAAGTCTCTCGCCACAACCATTTATCCCTCCTTTACCCTCTCCCACCTCCTCCCAACCCTTCTTCCCTCTGGCTATCACCATACTGATGTCTGTGGGGCTTAATCCCTTCGCCTTTCCCACCAGCCTCCAACCCCCTGCCCTCTGACAGCTGTCAGCCTGTCTATGTATCTAGAATTCTGTTTCTATTTTGCTTGTTGGTTTATTTTGTTCATTAGATTCCACATGTAAGCAGAATCGTACGGTATTTCTCTTTCTCTGGCTTGTTTCACTTAGCAGACTACTCTCCAGGTCCACCCATGCTATCCCTCAGGGTAAGATTTTTTTTTTTTTTGATAGCCGGGCCGTAAATGTACCATAGCTTTTTTATCCACTCATCTACTGATTGACACGTGGGCTTTTCCATATCTTGACCACTGTAAATAACACTGCAGCCCAGCCGGTGTAAGTCCGTGGTTGAGCATTGACCAGTGAACCAGGAGGTCATGGTTCAATTCCTTGTCGGGACACATGCCGAGGTTGCGGGCTCCATTCCCAATGTGGGGCTTGCAGGAGGCAGCCAATCAACGAGTCTCTCTCATCATTGATGTTTCTATCACTCTCTCCCTCTCCCTTCCTCTCTGAAGCCAATAAAAATGTATCTTAAAAATAATGATAACGCTGCAGTGAAAACAAACGTGCAGATCTTGTTGTCTTGTTACGGGGTCCCAGTAATTCCTCAACCTCCAGGCTTTTTAAGCATTGAAAGCATTTGCTGTTAAGCTCTGCCCTCTAGTGATCATTGCATGTCACAACAGTGCAGCATTTATTCAGTTTCTCTAAATATTCTGGGAGCTTTTAATATTAAATGTAATAGTATACCATAACGTTATATTGACAACCTCAGAACTAAGGAAGGGCTGTATTTAAAGTGTATAAGAGGGCAAGTGATTTTAATTGACTTCATGTAAGACATTAAAATGTTCAACGTATTTTATTATTAGAGTTAATTGTCTAACATTCTTAGACAAAAAGTTTTAAGACACTAGGATACTATATATAGATTTTGTAGGGGGGGTGGCATTGATCTGAAGTTTCCTCTGAAAAATTATATTTGAATTGTGGTTTGACAACTAAAAATGGTAGCTTGGCAGGAAGGAAGTTGCTATTAGGTGAGGCAGAAGACGGCTATCCGCATGTTAGAGATTCGTGGGAAGACCACACGCGTGTGGGGCCGTGTGAGCCCAGGCTGACTGATGCAGCACAGAGCAGCAGGAGGGTCCGATGGGAAGAGCAGACACTCATATGTCTAGAGGAAGCTTCAGGTGTTCTTGGGAGATCTGAGATGGTCACGCTATTATGAGATCAGGAAGGCTGAGCTGGGCAACATTTGTGTTGATTGATGCAAAAAGTAATATCTAACTACATATTGCTTTGCAACTTCTTTTTTTCATTGGACTTCTTTCGTGATAAATAAACGGGTCTGCCTGGTTTTTTTTTTGAATGGCTGTCCACTATTGCACTGTACCAGATACCATCAGACTTAACCTACTGACATATGGGCTCTTTTCAAAGTTTTCTTGTTGAAAACTAGTTTTCCGATTATTAAACAAGTGTAGACATATTTATGTGTCACAGTCATTTAACAAGTATTTATTGAGTGTCTGCCATCTGCTGGTCACTGTCCCAGGGGCCGGGGACCAGCGGGGAGCGGAACAATGTCCCTTCCTCTGTGGGGCTTATATTCTGGGGCAGGGGAGTGCGAGGACAAGGGAGACATTCGCATAAGCGACGCCTGGCAGTGATGAGTGCTAACCAGGAAAGCTCCGTCAGGGAAAGAAGCTACGAAATGCCGGTGTACGGAAGCACTAATTTTAAACGAAACGGCGACTTTCGAGTGGAGGGGCAAGTCATAGGTGATGTTATAAGAGAAGAGGACATAGCAAGGGCAAGGCCATTCAGCTAGAGTTCACCCCTTCCCCTGAAGACCACTTGGAGGCCAGGGGGGCTGGGGCCAGTGAACTCGAGCAGGAGTGGTCGAAACTGATGTAAGAGCTGTGGAGGGGCGAGGCAGGTGGCCCCGGCTTGTGTGTCTGGATAAGGACACTACCTCTTACGGAGGGAGACGGGAGCCCCAAAGGGTCGCTTCGGCCTCGTGTTGCCAGCAGACTGCCCGAGACCGCAGGGAGGCCTTGGTGGCCGTGTGGGAGAGACGCCGCCGGTGTGGACTGGCGACAGCAGGACGCTGGTGAAGAGAGGGGCTCTGGGTGTAGACTGTGAAGGCGGGGACGCCAGGATTTGCTGATGGACCGGATGTGGGGTGGGAGCAAAGAGGAGTGAAGCCCGATCCCGGAAAGGTGGCGTGGCCTTCAGCGGAGATGCTCGGGGTGCGTTTGTGCGGGAATTTCTGCAAGATAACAATCTGTAGTGGGATGACTACCGAGTGCTGGGCGATAGGTCAAAACCAACTTCCCGGACACTAAGGAGCTTTGTTTTTCACATTTCACTCAGTTCCCAAATTTTCTCTGATAAGCTCCAGTGCTCTTATGATAGCTACTCACAGAAATAAAGTCTCCCCTTAGTTTGCTCCGGAGGTAGGATGCTAAGAGCTATGGCTCCATCAAAATGATGTGAGACAAGTTGCTCAGATGCATGAGAGCAAAAGTTCCAGACTCTTTGCTCTCGAGATCCCTTTTCACTCGTAAAAATTATGAAGGGCCTCAAAGAGCTTTTGTTATGTGAGTCTTGGCTATTGTTTCATTGTATCAGAACTTAAGATGTAGGAATTTTAATGTTTATTTAATTCATCTTAAAAATAATAACCACCCATTATGTGAATACAAATAACCTAGTTTTATGAAAAATAATAATTTTCCAAGACAAAATTTAGCGAGAAGAATGGCAATTTTTGCAAATCCCTTTAGTGTTTGGTCTAAAGCAGTGATCGGCAAACTGCGGCTCGAGAGCCTCACGCAGCTCAAGAGCCTCGGTTTGCCGCTCTGTTGGCTAATAAGTTTGCTGACCACTGACCTAGATTCTCGATTCCAGTAATTGCAGGCTGTTGTTGTCCCTTGTGATTAAGTCCAAGGAACACAGCTTGATTCTCATATCGGCATCAGTTTTCAGTCTGCTGTGTTACGTTGTTTTGTTTGAAATCTGAAGAAAATCTGGCCTTACACAGATATGTAGCTCAAGAGGGGAGAAGCAGTTTTTGTATTAAGGTACAAATGACATGACATTATAATTGTTTCAGTACTTGTATATACTGCAAAATGATCACCACAATCAGTCCAGTTACAATTTATTTGTTGTTGCAGTTACAATTTACTTCTTGTGACAAGAACTTTCAAGCTCACTCTCCAAGCTAATTTCAAATAGGCACCACAGTAATACTATCTACTGGTAACCCTGCGCAGGAATCTGTGGGCTGTAAGTCACTGCCATCCTCCAGTAGCTCCTCCCCGCTTGCTCTCCCCACCCCCCTCATAGCTTGCTGCCCTGCCACCCTCCGGTAGCTCTCCACCACCCGCTTAGGGTTCACTGCTCCACCCTCCAGCCGTTCCGTGATCAAGTCATTAAGCGGTTGGTCATTGGGCCTCAGGGTATAACGGATAATTAGGATATTCCTCTCTTATTATATAGGATAATCACCATGCTGACTTCTCATTTTATAATGGGAATTTATACCTTTCAACCCCCTTCACCCACCCCTCACCCCCCGGGGAGGAATATTTTAAGTCTTTTCAGATGAGTTGCGACATACCTTCTCTGATGTTATGCCAAAAAGTTGTAGTTTTATAAAGTTAATATGGAATCTGAAACCATATCAATTAACTTTTTTTTTTCCTTACTCTGTTTCCGTAAAAATCCATGGGTCCACCTGGCCGTTTGAATAGAACTTCCTCACATGCGTGATTTCGTACCATTGCACTTTAGTCATTTGAAAAATATTGGTTTACTGAGTTATTCAGATCTTTCCAAAGCTAACATATTTCACTCTACAATATACAAAACTCACATTTGCTAATATCGCCGCTCATCAGGAAAGTCATTCAAGTATCGGGAAGCTGTCAAACTCAATGGTGGTGAATACAAGTTTCCCAAAATTTAATTTTGAGTTGAAAGCTCAAGTTTTATCATTGGCCACAAATACTGTCCGTTGTTTTCCCTAAAGTGACAGGCTCACTTGGTTCATTTTTAAAAACTGTCTGCCAAGTAAGTGCCCACGTCTGAAAAACCACCGTTCGTCGGACGTTCTCCGAGGTTAGAGTAACGTGGTGTTCGTGGAAAAGCAGCTGCTGCCCTCGCAGTGAGGCCGCACCGCTGTCCCCCTCAGGGCAGTGTGCTCGGCGTGGGGGCCCGTGTGCGTGTGCTCCCTGCCTCGTCACACAGAAAATCAGAGTCGGGGGCTCGAGGGCCGAGATGTGATAAAGGGAGTAATTCTTACTGCTTCACCAAGGCCTTCTCAAGTGAAATATGTTTTCAATTTTTTTAATATTAAAAGAGAATACGGGGGTCGCCCTGGCGGGGTGGCTCAGTTGGCTGGGCATTGTCCACAGCACCGAAAGGCTGCTGTTTTGATTCCCTGGTCAGGGTACATGTCCGTGGGCTCAGTCCCCAGCAGGGGGCATGCAAGAAGCAGCTGATCGATGATTCTCATCATGGCCGTCTCTGTCTCTCTCTCCCTCTCCCTTCCTCTCTGAAATCAATAAAAATATATATATTTTTAATAGTTTTGACCTCACAGACTCCCTGAAAGGCCGGCTCTGAGCAGCGCCCTGCTGGAGAGCCTCCTGCTCCTCAGAGCCGTCAGCGGCAGGGACACTCAGACACAAATCAGCCCCTCCTGCTATCTAAGTCTGTGTTTTTTTCTCTAGCTAAGTTGTTGTGTTTTTAAAACCAGCTTGCTCGACAAAGTGCATTTACATCTAAAGATACTGATGACTAATAGAGAAGACACCCTCGATTTTTATTTAAAAATCAGAAGAATTGAGAACCTCGCCTAGAGACTAGAGTTCGCGGTTGTGGGCCTGCTCTCGACAACTGAGTGGCCGGTGAAGCCTCAGCAAATACCCTTTGAAGTCATCGCCCCCTGTGGACCGTCCGGAGCTGGGCCAGAAGCATCGCTGTTCTGCCCTCACTGCTTCATGTGAAAACTGTGAAAACCCAAAGCACGGTGAGGCCACGGCCTGGTGTATGGCCTCGACGCTCCGCTTGGGTGGGAGAGAGCAACCCAGGGATACGTTTGCTTGTGGCAGGCTGGAAAAGAGCACTCTCCCGACTCTTCAGCTTTTATTAATGGCCACCGCGTCTGCCCACTCACGCTCCCAGCGTGGCTCGGCTGGCCGCGCTCCATGCGTCCTTTGTGCCAATGGAGATAAGGATGTGTCAGACCCTGGGAGTGAAAACATGCTGCTTGCCCTTCCAGGCCGTCTCCTTTGAGTCTCAGCTCCTCCAGATGGCATCTATTGTTTCTGCGATGACCTCCATGTCCCCTGCAGGAACCGGTCTGAGGGGCCGTTTCACACATCTATTAGCCTGTGGATGAGAACCGGCCCATAAAGCCTCCATTCACACTCTCAAAGGGGCTTTCTGTGCAGAGGAAAGGATGGGCCGGTGGACTGTTTCCTGTGGCCCCCGGTCGCCCGTGAGATTCCTGTTTTTTCCCAGGCCCGGGTGGGTGTTTGTCCGAGTGTCTGAGTGGTCCCGCCGAGTCCATAATGGCCCAATCTCCTTCCTCTGTCTTCTCGTGGTCTTCACTGGAAAGAGTCTTCGCAGAACAGGGCCACAAGTGTGGGAGACAGGCTACTGAGGTCTCTCTCTCTCTCTCTCTCCCCCTCTCCAACAGCCCTAACTGGTGTGGCTCAGTGGATAGAGCGACAGCCTGCGGACTGAAGGATCCCAGGTTCGAGTCCAGTCAGGGGCATATATCTTGGTTGCGGGCACATCCCCAGTGGGGAGTGTGCAGGAAGCAGCTGATTGATGTTTCTCTCTCATCAATGTTTCTGACTCTCTCCCTCTTCCTTCCTCTCTGTAAAAAACAAACAAACAAACAAAAAACAACAATAAAATATATTAAAAACAAAACAACAAACATCAAACAAAAAAATAACATATCTTCAGGTGAGGATTGAAAAAAAAATCACTGCCAAGACCAGTTTGGTTCAGTGGATAGAGCGTTGGACTGAGGACTGAAGGGTCCCGGGTTCGATTCTGGTTAAGGGCATGTACCTTGGCTGCGGGCACATCCCCAGTAGGGGGCGTGCAAGAGGCAGCTGATCGAGGTTCCTCATCGATGTTTCTGACTTTCTATCTGTGTAAACAGTGTTCGCAGCCTACTCCAAGGACATTATATGTATTCTTGTATCTTGATCTCAAGTTTTACCTAACCTCCCTTCTGCTGTGTAAAAAATCAATAAAATATATATATATATTTTAAAAATCACTGTTCTGGGAGCCCCCTCCCATTTGGGAACCCAGGTAGTTTACAGTTGAGGGAGCGAGGTACTTCTGAGGGGATGGCAAGGCTGGTTCGCCCTCGCACAGCAGGTCACGTCTCACACCGTTGTGGTTCTTACCTGTTTGGGGGGGGTCCATGTCCTTTTGTGAATGGGATGAATAAGCTTTTGCCTAGAAATATGCAAACTCACTTTCGTGCAAACTACTCCCACGTGTGTGTGGAGAATCCCTCTGCTACCACCAACGGTTCACGGGCCCCTCTTCTGCTTAGGCGCTGCTCTGGGCATTGGCGCAGTGACCATGAATAAGACTGGGTCCCGAGGCCAACAGACAAGGACGGAGCTCACGGCAGTGGGTGTTTCAGTAGCGGGACCCTGGACGGCAGGATTGGAGCTAGGGTTCCTCACTGAGGTAAAGAGAGCAACAGCAATGGGTGAATGAAGCTCCATGAGGCAGGCCATCGGGGTTCCAAGCCTACTTCCAGGCCGAGTGCCACTGAAGACCACACGAGGAGCGAATTTGGGGAGATCTAAATGTATTTGGGGGGTGATGCAAACTCCCTTTCCCTGACCTAGAAAGAACTCCTGAGAGTTGCTCTCCCAGGTTATCAATTTACCCGGTCAAGTCCCCCTGGCCTTCGTGAGGGAGTGTCCCGGCCTGTACCTCTGAAACGGGTTTCTGCTTTTCCAGAGAACAGATTAGCCTTCGGGTCGTCTTCCAGGACCTTAGGACGGTGCTGCTGCCGCCTGAGCCTGGGAGGGGTGCTGGGCGTGGGAGCCACCCACACACCTATCACCAGTGCACAGAACGTTCCAACTCCATGAGTCCCTCTCCCTGGCCTAGAGGCAAATTCATGTCTGCTTTATCCTTGGAAACTCAAGACAGTGCAATTCTTTCATATAATGTCCTTGGAGTAGGCTGCGAACACTGTAGGTTTCCACCCGTCACTGAAGCATGAATGTACAACCCTATTATTAACGGGTGTATGTTACCATGTTTTCATGTCACACCAGTTTACGCTGGCTCCTTTGTTAGCGTTTTTTAGGTATGGGGGAGGGGGCTCACATCTTACACTAGTATATGTGAACCCTGGAGAGGCCAACACAAAATGTATTCTTGTATCTTGATCTCAAGTTTTACCTAACCTCACACTGATAAAGTGAACCTGTAAACTCTCAAACTGGTGATGTGAGCGAGGAGATTTATGACTGGGAAGGGCAGGGGTGGAGTGACCTGGGCCGATGACTGTTCTGGGGAAGGAAAACATCTCCGTGTTCTCAGTCCTTGCGTCTGCTCCTCTCAGCACACTGACTGCGTTATCTCAGATCAGCTTCTGCACTTCGTGGGAACACGTGCCTGTAGGCGGCGGCTCTAGCCTATAATCTTTGAGCAAAAGATTTTTTTAATGATCTTTGGAGAGAGAGGAAGAGAGATGGAGGAGAAAAACATCAATGTGAGAGCAACATCCATCGACTGTCTCCTGCACGCCCCCACCTGGGATAGAGCCCGCAGCCCAGGCATGTGCCCCGACTGGGAATCAGACCTTCAGCCTTTCTGTGCACAGGACGGTGCCCAACCAACTGACTCACAGGTTTTTTTTATAATCTTAAAGCTATAGTCCGCAGGGAAAAGGGATCTTTCCCTCTATCCTTGTTTGAAATATCACAAGGAAGGAGCCTGATTGGTCTACCCTGGGTCACATGTCTACTCCTGCACCATTCAGTGTTACATGTTCTGACTGGCTCGCACACCCATTACGGGTGTTTATGGTATGGCACTCGTGCCGTGGAAGTAAACCTTTTAAATGTAATAACCATATCTGCTATTTAAGTAATTTCCCCCTGACTTTTCAGGATCAGAAGTATATTAGATTATATTTTCTAATTGTTTCTTTCTACTAAGGGTACACATGTAAAATGTTGACATATAAATGCTAGGTTTTGCATAGAGACAGATATAGATATAGATATATAGATATATAGATATTTGTCTTTTTAAAATATACTTTATTGATTTTTTACAGTGCGGAAGGGAGAGGGATAGAAAGTCAGAAACATCAATGAAAGAGAGGCATCGATCAGCTGCCTCTTGCACGCCCCCTACTGGGGATGTGCCCACAGCCAACATACATGCCCTTGCCAGAATCGAACCTGGGACCTTTCAGTCCACAGTCCGACGCTCTATCCACTGAGCCAAACCAGTCTCGGCTAGATATTTATCTTTTTAAGTCCTGTACTCATCTTCCTCTAGTTTCTCTCCCTTCTGGTTAATATGTGTGCTGAATCCCCATCGCCTCCCAGTTTAATGGTCAGATCCACCTTGTTACAGAGAGTTTGTAGGGACAAGGGGGGCAGGGCAGAGAGGCTGCTCTCCCTGGTAACTCTCTCCCCCCGCCCTGCCCTCCCACTCTCCAGGGCAGCTCTTAATTCTAGAAATGGTCGGTGTTGGCAGTGTGGGCCAGTGAAGTCTGAAGGAGCCAGGTGCGTGAGATAGATTCTTGTGGAAGATCTCTAGTCCTGGGGCAGGAACCTGGAGGGCGAGGCAGTGTACTGCCCTTTGAACCACCCACAAAAGGAACTCATTGTCTGCACCTTGGGCACCAGGAGTGTTGACCATCTGATGTCACTTCTGTGGGTGGCATTGGCGTGGCAGCTGACCGCCTGAGGAGGTGAAGAAGCTGGCTGGGAACCAGTACGGCCCTTGCCATGCAGCACAGCCTCTGCCTTTTACTGCCGTTTCCATCAGCAATGAATGGGGATATTTCTGATGGGACCTGTTGTCTCTGTTGCCAGGAATACCCGTCACTGGGTTGGAGGGAGGAGGATGTTGCAGGAGCCACAAGTCTGCCCTTTGGATTTGCACAAGATAAGCTACTCCAGGCAACCAGGTGGAATCCATGCTTCCATTATCACATCCCATAGATCCAGCCATTCTGGTTCATGGTGGTTTTAATTATTAACTCTAAGAACTGTTTGCTCTCAAGGGTACAGTGGAGCTGATAATACATGTCTCCCGGTGTGAGAACTAAATAAGACACTAAGGTAAAAAGCTCTCTGTGCAAATGTTGGCTCTCGGGGGCCTGCCACACACGGGGTGAGTGAGGCTGCTTTGAGGGTTGTCGGCCGAAGGGCAGAAAGGTTTTGTGACTCTGCAGTCTTCGGGGAACACATCCCTCAAGTCTGTGGCTGGGAGGGGTTGCTGAGAGTCAGACTGGTATCTATTCTGCTCGTGGTGGTAATGTTAACTATTTGTATGCAGACCAGGCCCTTCTGCCAGCTGGGTGAGGGCGGGCTTCTTCCCCTCATGGTGTGTGAAGCTACTGCAGCAGCAGCAGGAAGGAACGGCTCCCTGCCTCCTTCAGGGTCTTGCTCCTCTCACCAAGCACAGCTCTGCCGATACCTGCCTGTGTCCCCGACAGCCCAAGGCTTTCTCTGCCTTTGGTAATGTCCACGATGACCAGGGTGTTCTCCGCACTTCTCTCTCTACTAGAAAAAAAGAAAAAAGATCAAGTGAGACCATCCGAAGCCACATCTCTAAGAGCCACTGAAAGTCTTTCTGATCAGTGGGGATTTTAGGTCACATGACTCTTTGAGAGCTGGTGAAAGCCAGTTCTCTCACCCAACAGTCTATATACAATTTCCAGTGGCTCCTGGGAGCCCCGCCCCACCCCCAGGTTAAAAACTCCAGGTCTGGGCTGGTTCTCAGAGCTCTTCGGGCAGGACAGGACCCGGAAGTAACCAGTGTGTCACCCAGATGCCAATGCTCGTGATCAGTTTACAGCAAGCATGTCAAACTCGAGGCCTGCGGGCCGCATGCCTTGTTTATTTGGCCCGAGTTTGCCTTTGAGTTTGACACGTGTGGTTTGCAGCCCTGAAGGAAGGAGATTCTTACAGAAATATTTCATTCAGGTGGCTAGAATTTGCCTGGAAAGAGAGAAAAAGGAATTAATAAGATTACTTTCTGTTTTACTTGGGCAAGCTTTCAAGGTTGAAACGAGAGGAGTGAGTCCTGACTCCCCCGGTGCCGACCGGCCATGCGCCCCAGATTCCGGCCTTTCTTGGGCATTCCTCCATGCCTGCTTCATCTACTCAGGCACGGGGTGGCCCTGCCAGGTGGGCGATGGGTGGCGTGGAAGAGTACACTGTGACTTGGGCAGTTCCCGCCACTAACTTGTCCCAGCCAGTCTGTCCCAGTCAGACTGGCTGGGAGCCAAGTCGCTGTGATGCACCCAGCAGCCCCCTGGGTCCAGGCCATGTGGGCAGCCGCTGTGTCCACAGGCTGTCAAAACAAGCAGCTCCTTTAACAACAGAAATTCTGGAGCAGAAAACCACCCGCGACATCTGAGCGTACATGCCATGTTCATACCTGGCCTGAAAATGTAAAAGCTAAGCAGTGTTTTAAGACTAAAAAAAACTTAAACGTCGCCCCATTTTTTCCCGGCTTTCAATGTTCAAGAGTTGCAGTAGTACCAGCTGGGGCCTGTCATTGGCTCAGGGCGGGACTGGCCACCCTGTTCTTGTAGCCTGGCCATTGGAGTGAGCTTTAGGGTGCGTCTGGGCACGTGCCCCGTGAGAGAAACAGGCAGGGCACATGGGGTTTGTCTTTTTCTTTGAAAACGGAAGGGCAGCTCACACGTCTGAGTTCCTGTGGTGTGTTGGGTGCCAGATTGTTTTCTCATTTAATCCTCCCCAAAATACTAGTAAGTGAGCGGAGCAAACTGAGGCTCAGAGAGATTAAGAAACTTCCCCAGGTCACCAGCTTGCTGGGAGTGCAGTAAGCACGTGAACCCGGCCCTGGCCTGTGTGGCCTTGTTGGCCGAGCATTGAGCTCTGAACCAGGAGGAGGTCATGGTTCAGTTCCCAGTCAAGGGCGAGTGCCTGGGTTGCGAGCTTGATCCCCAGTAGGGGGCATGAAGGAGGCAGCCAGTGGTTCTCTCCCATCATTGATGTTTCTCTCTGTCCCCTCTCCCTTCCTCTCTGAAATCAATAATAATAATAATGAAAAACATATTTTAAAAGACTTGAACCCATCCTGGCGCTCTCTGCCCTCCTACCTCCCAGTGTGGCTTTTGAGACATGCAGATATGTGTCTTGCAGCTTCGTTTTGGAAGATATCACTTTCCAGAAGTGCTTGGGAGGTGGGGGAGCTAGGAGCAGCGGAGATGGGAGGCAGGGTCGCTGGTATTTGCTGTGAGCCCTCACTGTGCTTGCCCTGCAGACACCCCTGGCCCATTTCTGCAGCTCTATGTGAGAGGGGCCTCAGAGTGGCTTGTGGGTCACTGTTATTAGTCTCTTATAGCTCATACAAACTAAAAATGGAAGGAAGGGGGAATAGAAACGTGTGCAGCGAAGAAAACCTAGGAGCTATGATGCCTGCAGAGTGAGTGTAGAACAGAAGGAAGCTGGGGAGGTGAGTGGGGGATCATGTTGTGTGGATAGGACTCCCGGGATCTACGGGTGGGCTGCCGGGGACACAGGAATCCCTGAAATTAAGAACATCACATGTGTGCCTTTTGTTCTGGGAGGAGGGTCCATGATTTCCATAGACTGTCAAAGAAGGCTGGGACCGCCAGACTACTGTTTGAAAGGTTGGAATTATGCCCTTATGCACATTCTTTCAATTTCAGCTTAATGCCAGAAAGAGAAAATAAAGCTCGCGTGTATAGGATTTCTGGGTGATACTGTTATCGGTAGAAGTGGAGGTCTTGGGGTGCTGTGAGGAAAAGAATTTCTGAGGCCCCCATGGGATGATGGAGTTTCATGGAGAGCTTTACTGATGATGTGAAGGGGGTTCCTGCCCAAGGTCCCATCTCTGTCTGGCTCTCCAGGGAAGAAGTCCAATCTTGTCATCAGAAGGGCCAGAATTAAGGCCACTGCCCAGAGTTTCTGCTCCATGTTAAAGTCCAGTCCGTTCCAGTAGCTGCCTCGCTTAGCTCGAGTCCCCAGATGCAGTCCATTGCCTGTGGACGACACAGCCATGGACCAAGGGGCTGCGGAGGGCCATGTGGCTATGCAGAGAGAACACGGGAGTGCGTGGGCGAGTGGGGGACATGGAGCAAGAGAGAACCGAGGGAAGCAACTCTTTGGAGATCTAAACCAGGAACTTCTTTAAACTGACCATTCACTCTTCAACATTTCATGCACTTCACCAGCCCATTGTTCCCCGTCTAGACTTCAGGCAAGCACCCCCTGCGCCCCCACCCGTGCCACCCAGACTTTACTGCTCATGCACCCATCTCCCCCCTTTCTTTGACCCCTTCCCCCAGTGATCTGCAGGGAACGGACCGTGGCCCCGGGGGAGCGTGAGGCTGTAGCTTCCTGGGGGAGCTGCCCAGGTGACCATGTTTATAATGTCTGCGCCTGCCCCCCCCCCCCCCCGCTTTGCTCTCTTCCTATTATTAATATTAACCAGCTAATTACGACAATAGGAATACCAGGAAATGGTGATGGGGGAGGGGCACAGGTGAGGTGAAATTGTATGTGATAGTGCAAGAAAGTAGTCAGGCCTGGGTGCTCACCTCGTTTTGCTTAGCATGATTAGTTACACGATTTTAGTCGCCAGTCAAAGGGACAGAAATTTGTGGGAGGACAAAGGCCCAACGGAGAGAAATCTGTGCGAATACCGGGCTTAATCTTCCTGTTTACGTGCTAAGCAGATCAATACCATTCCCCGACAGAAACCATTTAGCAGCCCACCCTTTCCTCCCCTGGAGGAGCCCGGGGACAGTCAGGCTGAGCTGTGAACAGCACACACTCGTAAACACGCCCCCTGCTGCACCCGCGCAAGCCGGCTTCTGCCCACAGCCACACACCAAGTGGCCAGAGAGCTGGGCCTGCCTTTCCTGCCCTCTTCCCTCCGAGTGTAATTTGCATTCCTTTTTGGAGCAAGGAATAAATCATATTTGCGTATAGAAAACCATGTTGAGCCATCTCTGACGGAGCCCGGCCTGAGGGGGTGACCTCTCCCCAGGGCTTCCCCTCGCTCGCTCTCATGGCCTCCACCTCCGCTGCCCCGGCCCTGTTGCTTGAGGTGGGAGGGTGTGTGCTCTGCTATGAAGAGCTCCTCCGTCCCCTCCTCCCCTCCTGGTTTACTGTGCGAAGGCCACACAGACAGGCCAGGTGGCTGGGGGGCTTTGGGGAGCAGGGCTGCCTCTTCTCTGGCCCACAGCTTCCTAGGTTCTTGCTGAGCCTGCCGAGGGCATCCTCAGCGATTTAGGATTTGGCCGTCCACGTTAATCATCCTTCCCTGCTTCCTAGGACAGCAGGAGAAACGGAATTCCGAGCATTGCCTTACTCCCTATCTCATTAATGCCGTCTTTGTTCCCCCCAGAGCCCAGTCACTGGGGTTGAGTGAAGACAGAAAGTCAGGCAAGATCGATGTTTCTGGACAGGCGAAGTCTCATGGTTGCCGCGAGAGGCTGAGCTGTTTTGACCATGACTGGTGGTCACTGATGTTCTGAGTGAGTCCCTGTGGGCAGGGATAAGCCAAGACGTGCAGCCTTGCACCAGTGCCCTCTGGCCTCAGCACGCACTGTCCCTGGGGCTGCTTGACACTGCCTAAGCACCTCACTGCATGGAAGGCTGAAGGCGTTGATTCCGGGCTAGCTTTGGGAAGGCGAGTGAGGGTTGGGGGCAGCATCACATTCCTTGTTGCCCTGAAACAGAAAAGCAGGTACCCGGCAGGAACATCTTTCTCCACACAGATCTCTCGCCCCATGCCATCTCAGGGAGCAGGTCTACCTCGCGGGGATGTGCTACCTCATGGGGGCTGTGGCACTTTGGGAATTGGACTCTGTACTGGCTTCCAGCCTCTCTTAGCCCAGTGGCTGAGGCGGAAAGGAAACATGCTCGTGTCTGTGAATATGGCTGGCAGGCAGCTCCTGTTTCCATGGTTACTAAGTAGTGCAGGTTAGTATTAGGGCTACCCAAGGGAACAATGACATTGAAGGCAATGCTTGTGCTGGGGCCGCCTCCAGCCTGCTTTAACCCTCTTCCCAGCTGGGTGGGCAACATGTGACCTGAAGTAACAGGGATTTCCTTCAAGGGCCCACCTGGCTACTCGGCCCTGGCTGTTCTCACAGGTGTTCCCTTGGTGCAGAGAAATGCCTCCTCGTAGACCCAGGTGTGGTAGTGGGGATGGGATGCGCTGGAGAGCAGACCTTTCCCAAAGCTCCATGCGGCTGCCTCTGTCCATCCGTCCCTAGAGTTGCATTAGCGACCCTGTACTCTGTCCACAGAAGGGCATGATGTTTAGAAAACCCAGAATCCATATTTGACTGGTCCTCAGTCACATGTACGAAATCATCAGTCACCCTGCCCCCGTGTAGCACATCGCAGCCTTTCCACGGGGCTGGGGCACAGGTTCACTTATAAGACATTTTAAAAATCTTATTTTTGCTGCCATGTGATCAGAGACCAGGTTCTGCTCTCAGCTGAGTGACATGCAGTTCTGGTCCTCTGTGCCTTTGGAACAATAATAGAATAATCACCGTGGGATGCAAGTGGGGGAATTGATCGGCGTGGATGAGAGACATTTAAAAGCATAACAAGTCAGTGAATTCATGCAATTACCCTTTTTAGTTGCAATAATGAACAGGTTATTTTAAAATCTCCTCTGCCATTTGAGGAGAGAATGGATTAAAACCTGTGACCCTTGTGTCGAAAAGATTTTTGGTGTGGAACACAGAAATACAAACTGTGTAGGTGCCCGCACCGGTTTGGCTTAGTGGATAGAGCGTCGGCCTGTGGACTGAAGGGTCCCAGGTTCGATTCCAGGCAAGGGCATGTGATTGATGTTTCTCTCATCTGTGTTTCTAACTCTCTATCCCTCTCTCTTCTTCTCTGTAAAAAATAAATAAAATACTGCATATTTTAAAAAAAAAAAAAGCGCGTAGGAAATACCTAATGAGATTAGCCCATCCTTTAATCCTGACGGAACCAGTTTTGGTGCATTTTGGAGACATTTCTCAGAACAAACAGAGACAGCCTCAGGTGACCAGCTTCGGGCCTGCCGGGACCTGAGCGGCCTTTGTTTTGCTCTGGAGCGCTTGACTGCGTGACGCTATGTGATTTACATGTCTGAGTTATTTGCGTATTTTCTTGCAGGAATGCACTGCATTCATGCTTTCTGCGGGTAGGGTATTGGCATTCCAAGGCTTTGGAATCCAAAGGCTTTGGCTAACTAACCTCCCGGGGTTTCTGTGCAGGATTAAAGGAGCTGCTTTCCTTCCTCTTCCAGGCTGTTTCTTTTTAGCGGTTTGGGGACTTTCTTAGCCTGATGGAAAAGGGAAATAGCAGGTGAACGCTGGGCCCCTTACCTGGTGGCTATTGGCCTGACTGCTGGGGTCACGGGCCCTGGCTGCCCATGTGGACTTACCCTTTGAACCCTATTGAACCCCATCTAATAGGAATGGGGACAGAGGAATGCCTCCTCGTAGGTACAGGACCCATATTGAGACCGGCATGGACCCATCCACTGGGCCATCTTCAAGAGTCCCTCCAGCTAGAACACACACCAACCGTGAGCTCTGCTCCTCTGGTGCATGTTTCCAGGTCCTCAGGGGGGGGCTCCCCGAGACCCAGGAGTTCCCAGGACTGCACATCCAACCTCCAGAGCCATGGAGCCGGGGGAAGGAGAGAGCAGGACGGGAGTCAGCCCCTCGTCACTCCTGTGGCACCAGAGCCTCTGTAGGTCCGTCCTCATGGTGGAGGTGGCGGGACTCTGCCCTGTGCCTTTCCACAGCACTCAGGCAGCATGGAAGCTGCTCACAGGCATTTAACAAACAGTCCCCTAGCTTTACAGGCCAACTTGACACGTGCAAAGGCCGAGGCCTCCTCTTGGACACGGACCCATTGGTGTGCTCACACCTCCCTCGTGCCTCCTCTGGTCGGGTCCCTTTTGGTACTGAATGGGCTCTATTTCTTCCCTCGCTGCAAGTTGTGCCTGTGCGAAGTTTTAGGAAGCTCCAGGACACATTCCATTTTTGAGTGGCCAGAGCCACAGAACGTTAATATTTGGAACAGTGGGAGAGGAAGAGCTACAGGCAGAAACCTGGGTTAGATTCAAAAAACAGAAACACCCGAGTCATGGAGCATCCACTCTTAGTGGAATCAGAGGAGAAAAGCAATTACTTTCCCCTAAAGGCGTTAGGAGGCTCCCGGTGTGGGGGCAAAGGCCGCTGCGCGCAGAAGAAACACGCTGGGCCAGGCTGGATGTGAGCCTCACAGGCTGGATCTGAGAGTGGGCAGTGAGGGAAGTATTAAAGTGAAGGAAGGGAATGAGACAGGCAGTTGGGTCAGCAGAGTCTACACAGCCTGTCCCATCCTCCCAGTAGCCTGTCCGGCCAGGAGGGTAGGGCAAGGGGCGTTCAGGATGTTTGCCGACAGACTTGCTAATTAAACACCAAAAGGCACTGTTGCTCTGACAGTAGTGAGGGCTGTGCCAACATTATCAGCTGCAAGCTGGCCGCCAGGAGCATCCTAATTAAAAATAAACAGTTCTGGGATGGACTGGCAGAGTGGGTTCCTAGGACTTCTAAGATTGCTCCCAGGGGGAAGTCACACCCTGGCCACCTCGAGGTCCTCTTCTCAAAGGAGCCTCTGTCCCATCACCAGGAGGTGTGGTATGTGCTTCCCAAACCCCGAGATGCTGGGGTGACAAGCAAGCAGGCAGAGCCCCCAGGAGCAGCTGGCCTGGTGCCTTCAGCCCTGAAGGAAAGACTGCTGAGGAGGGTAATGATTTCTGCCAGGTCTCTACGCTGAGGGGACAGCTAAAGCCCAAAGCCTCTTCTGAGAGAGGTTAGAATTTCATCAGAAAGCAAGTCTGGTCACATGAGAATTTCTGGCACTGTGTGCATGGCAGGCTGGATCGTATTGGCTTCAGCAGAGGGGAAAAGTCCCAGCCTGGCCTGGGAGAAGGAGCTGGCTCACTCCCTCCGGCCACTGGACGGACGGCGGGCGGGCGCGGCGCAGCTGCTGCTGAGCGGACCAGGGCTCTGGTGCCTGGAGCCCCCTTTCTGTTAACCCTGAAGAAAGTGTGTGGTCCAGGGACCGAAGACAGAGATGCCTAAGGAATGCAGTGCTTTCCATGCCCTCTCGGCAGCCCTGTGCTGCTTCTATCACCGCAAGTCTTTCCTTGGAGTCAAGGTAGGTGTGTCTTTGAGAAAAGGTCCATCTGAAACTGTTTTGGGGTGGTGGGTGGGTGGGGGGAGAATCGTCAAAGCATTAGTTTTCCAAAGGGCACTAGAGAAAGTTTGCAGCTGGCTGTCGCTTTCTTTGACTGAAGTATCTTCATAAGCCCCTGGGGTATGTTTCCCCTAGAGGCAGAAGGGGGCTCCTTATCTGTGTTATAGGAGGAAGCTCTGAGTGTCCTGACACTTGCCGGCTCCTTGGGCTGAAATTTTATACCCAAGTAGCTCGGGGAGACCAAGCTATTTTCCTTCTTTCTCTTTATTTCTCTCGCCCCTGTTCATCATCAATGTCAGGTGGTTGAGCCCCTCTCTCCGCTTAACCTGCGGGTCCATTATGTCAATACCATATGTAATGTGGAGAAACTGCCAAGGATCTCCTTTCATACCGCAGCCTGGTTTCTAACCATCTCTGTATTCAGAGCTCTTGTCTACCTGCTCCCATTTTTAACCTTGGTTACAAGAGCAGTGCCAGAGGTTTTGCGTAATATGTCAGTACACTATTTCGATGAAAATAGTCAACGAACCTCATTTGACTTATTCAAGACAAGGCCTGTATGTCTGTGTTGCCCGCTTATGACAGCACTAAGAATCAGGCTGAATATAGGCTCCCACTGACCTGGGGTTTGTCTGCCTTGGAAAAGTCCTGTGCCCCAGGGTCTCCTTTCTTCATGGGAGCCCGGAGCCCGGGAGCTCTCAAGGAATCCTTCCACCCTGACACGGAGCCCCGCTCCACAGGGACCGACGCAGTCAGTGCTGTTGGAAAAGCTACAGCAGGGTTACCAGCTTCTGCTTCTTTTCTTCTCAAAAAATGCTTTTTTAACAATCAGGAAAATCTGACAGGAAAACGTATGAAAGGTAGGAAGACCCTGTAACAGGGTCCTCTGTAGAAAAACATACCCTCAGTGAGCAGAGGGCAGGCTTCTGACTGCTGCGCTGTCGCAGTGGTCAGAGTGGCTTTCAACCGCGCGGCAAAGTTCGTTTTTGTCCTTTGTCATGAATTTGGAGGCGGGTGAGTAATCAATCACTGGTTAGAAGTGCTCTCTCCCTGATGTAAGAGCCCCCTTTCTCTCCTGGAGCCTGGGAGGTGATGTGAAGACCATGTGGTTTCTGGCCTAAATATGGATCGTTCTGGCCTGGGGCAGATGAAGTCATGCCATTAGCAGTGTTTTAAGGCTCTCAAACATAGACCGGGAGGTCCCAAAGGGGACGCGTGCACTTCAGGGATTGGCAGTAGGTTTTTACTCTAATAGAAGGCCTTTCATAAGCCAACTGCTGCTAATTCAGAAAAGTATGACTCAGCATCTGGTATGTGAGGAAACAGCCCATAAATATCTGGGTCTGAGTGATGAGATTCTGTTTGGGTCCCCCTGCTCCTCTGCTGTGTGACCTCCAGGCCTGACAGAGACGCAGTCATCTATGGGCTTAGTCCAGACCAGCCTCCTTCAGCTTAGCCCTTCCCCGCCTCGCCACCATGGCCTGTCTGGTGGTTAACTGTCGATGGGCAGTTTATCCCTGCCCCAGTTTGTTGCATCTTCATAGCCCAGAGAGAAGGCCTGACCTGCTCCCTCACCAGAATCTGAAGCCTTCAAACCCAACTTCGGGTTTCCCATTGATCCTTCAGATGTGTTTGTCTGTCTTGTTTTGCTTAGATAGTTGCATGGGAAAGAAAGTCCACCTGTGCCTAAATCCCTCCTCCTGTCAACATTACCCCAGTGATAATGCTGCCTCACTTTATTGACTTCCACTGTAATTAGGGGTCTCGGGTCTTGCTGCTCATAATTAGTTTCCATTGCAATTAGTTTCCAAATTAAATTGGGATTGATTGCCTGATTGCAAAGCGGAAATAAAGCTCCAGTTCTTGACCATGGATGTTGTTCCCCCGGCATGAATTTCTCAGACCCAAAATAACACTACAGTAGCCATGGTAACTTTCCATTTGCTCTAATCTATATCATCTCTGGAGAAAGTAGAATGTTATTAATAGTGTTTGTTGTATGGGAAGAAAACTAAAAATATAAAAGCTCCTTCGCGACATAGGAAACCAGTCACACTGATGCTTGCAGGGAATATGATCTTTTTAGCTGAGATTTTGCAAAATTTAGAATGTATCCGGGGGCTCCGTGTGGACATGTATACAAAGGCCCTGGGAAGGAATTAAATGGGAGGCCAAGAATGGAGAGAAGGAGAAAGGGTACCTAGTCGTTGCTGGCCCTCAAGGAGTAGAGTCAGAGACGAGATATTGCAGCCACTTTGGGGTGTGTGACTAGCATCCCAGGCAGAGGTTCACCATGGCAGTCATTGCACAGAAGGAGCCCCGGACCAGGGAGAGGAAAGGAAAGGATATTCTGTTTATGCCCAATGGAGAAGAGTTTGAAATGAAGACACTACTGATCCATAACATTAGGGGAGCACAGTCAAGTCCCAAAGTCCCTGAATGTCACATGCAGTGCCTCACCCACGCGTGAGCACTCTACGGAAGAGGGTGATAAATACAATTGAGTATTTATCGTACATTAGGGTTAAAAGGCTTTCCAGTGTCTGAGTTTTTTTTATAAGTTGTCTCACTGGAGTGTGAAAACTAGTGCTCTGAACCAGGCAGGGCAACAGTTTACCCCTTTCCACACAAGAGAAACTGAGGCTCAGAAGAACTACCTGGCCAGAATCAATGGAGAACCAGGAATAGAAATCAGGTTTTCTGGCCTCAAGCGCAGTGTTCTTCCTGTGATACCATGGTAACACAGAAACGTGAAGCAAGGTGGTATGTTAATGCTTTCCTTTGCAATTCAGTTGGGAAAGAATAGTGCGGATCTTGGTTTCCAGACAAGACTTCAGGGATGCTCTAGGATTCTGGGGTTGATAGGACAGGTAACTCTTCTGCAGGCAGTGGGAGGACCACCTGCAGCCTCCTAGCAGGCTACCGCAGGAATCTGGTGAGAAGCTCAGTATATGACATTTCCGGGCCAGCAATGGGAACAAACTCCACTTTTCTTGTGTCTCTGATTTTTCTTGGTAGGGGCAGGGGAATGGGGGCTGAAATTTGCTGCCTTATCATTGGCTCCTCCTACCAAAGGTTGGTGTGGTGGTGTCAGGAAACTTCAAGGGAACCCCAGAGTTATCCTTCCCGGGGCAGGATAACCACTTTTCTGAAAGAGCATGAAGTTGGAGTATGGAGTCTGTGGATAAGTAAATCGGCAAGTCTCGGATAACCGGTCGTTAAGTCCATAGGCAGTGGTCTTGGCAACGAGAAGTCATGGTGAGGAGGCTGTGGATTTAAGCATCTACTTTCCTACACGTAGATTTCACTGCCCTTGGCAGCCAGGAAGTGCTGTATCGTGGGAAGAGTTTACATCGTCCTATTCCTGTTGTTTTATTTTGTTTAACTTGAAACCATTTTCCTTGTCCCTGAAAAAAATATTTGGAGCCTCTCTGAATACTCAGGTGTCCCATCTGCCCATCCGTAGAGGGTTAGGGTCCTGGAACTTGTTTTATTAGAAACTGCCTGTTGGGGTGCATGTGGGGGAGCACTTCTCCTCCCTGTGACGGGTCCTTCAGTCTGCTGTTGTGACAGCTTGGGCACTGGTGACACATCTCAGTGTGGAAAGTGGCCTAAGTTGCCTTCGTCAGTTTCCACCATCAGCGTGAGCTGTACAAGGTGGAAAAAGCTACTGGGGAATCGTGTTTCCAAGGGTCTCGGTCCTTCCTCCTGGTGACTGCTAGTTAACTCAGTTATCTTTCCTGCCCTCTCAACAAAAGGCCGGCACAGCCTTTTTAAAGAAACCCACATGCATGCTATTGGCCTCTGGGAGCTTCAGGGATCTGGTTTCAGCATCAGGGAAGGACAGGGGCTGTGTCCCAGGCCCCCCTCCCCACAGACCCTGGAGCTTGGATCCTGGCCAAGGCCTTTGTTTTTGTTGGAGAGATGTGGGTGGAAAGCAGAGAGGAGCCTGGGATCCTGGGAAAAGTCTGTTAGTGGGTTCAGCACCTCCAGGACTGGAGAAGTGGGCCTGTGCCAGACACAGGAGAGGACACTGGAGAGCCGGGCTCTCGAGCCACAGGGCTCTTCCTGCTCCGCCTGCCCTGTGAGAGGCCGCAGCACCCTGAGGACCTCTGCCGTCTCTGTGTTTAAGATGCTGTCAGGGACAGCTCGGGGGCCTTCTAGCTGGTGTATATTTTGGATGTCCCCAGGACAGCAGAGGAGACTCAGGCCGGCCTGGAGGGGAGGAGGAGCAAGGAGGGGCTTATGGGGTTGGATGTCACAGAGGCATCTCTGTCTTCATGTCTGTCCACAGCCCCGGGAGCTGCTGAGGGATCTGGCTCTGACCATGAGAATGTCACAGCTTGTTTTTCTGGCTGATGAAAGAGTTATGATTAGTCTTCTAGTTTGTATGGAGAACAACTCTCCCCTATATCTGTTCTAATACATGTGTGTTTTTACAAAGGCAGTAATGCACAAAGACCCAACAAGCTAGAATTCTAGATTCTTAGTAAGATGGGGTTGGAGGCACCACGCAGCCAGCCTCCCACCCGGAATTCATCTGCTCATTCCCCACCACCACCCCTCGCCCAGCATGCGTATTGAGAGCCTCCTGAGTGCTGGGGAGACAGAGCGAGAGGAGGTGCCCGTGCAGGCAGCTCTCTCCAGGTACGTGGTAGGTGCAAAGCAAAGAACTCATGGCCTATTGTGAGACCCGGCGCAGAGGTACTTAACTCGGTCCTGGGCTAGGGAAGGTGCTGAAGGAGGTAACTCTGAACAGCAGCGGAAAGAACAGTAGGTAGAGGAGGCATGAGGAAGAGAGGAGGACATTGGCTTAAGTTGAGGAGTGGGAGGAGATGAGACCAGAGAGGCGGTGGGGGAACAGATGGTGCAGGCTGTGAGGATGGGGCGTGGGGCAAGGATTTGGGATTGGTCCCTTTGTGTGTCAAATGAATAAACAGCATCTCCCTAACTCATGCCCATGTTCATGAAACCTCCCATCAGCTCTGCTTGTCCTTGCTCTGCTCCCTCCCTCCCTCCCTTCATCTTCTCTTTAAGTCCTATTTTCTTTAACACTCATAAGATTCTTACTTCACAGCACCAGCAAAGACCATCAGGCGTGCTATTTTTTCCATCCCCACTCCTGCCCCCACAAGCTCCAGCTGTATCCATATCCATGACCTCCGCTTCCTTCCTCCAGCCTCCAAGGGTGAAGAGTCCCTCTCCCTCACCAAGGCGGGGCCTGCCATCTGTGCCTATGACCACCCTCTACTCAAAGACTCCTCAGGGATCATCAGTCTGTCCTTGTTGATCAACACTGTCCTCTTAGCTTACAGACATGTTCCAGTCTTTCTCTTTCTAAAAATAATTCTCACTCTATGTCTTCCTTCCTGGTCCCTGTCTGCCTCCTCTCGAAGCTGGTTAATACAGCCTCTGCTTACTCATTTCCCATTGGCCCCTCAGCCCCCTTTACCCCTCCAGCAACCTTGCCAAGTTCAGTGGATGCTGTCCAACACTGATTTTATTGGAAGTCTCTGTTGCGCTTGACATTATTGGCCATTCCTTCCTGAAAGTCTGCTCTCAACCTCTAGGATACCACATCCTACCTTTTCTCCTGAATCCTTCCTGCCAGTCCTACCCTGCTGTTATAGATTGAATGTTTGTGTTCCCCCAAATTCATATGTTATGCTCCCCACCCCCAATTCATGTGAATAACCTCCAATGTGATGGTATTAGGAGGCAAGCTCTTTGGGAGGTGGCTTGGTCATGAGGATAAAGCCCATGGGGTTAAAGAAACCTCAGAGAGCTCTCTCAGCCCTTCTGCTATGTAAGGACACAACAGGAAAAGGTTGATCTGTCAACCTGGAAGCAGGCTCTCACCTGAGACTAAATCCACCAGAGCATGGATCTTAAATGTCCCAGCCTCCAGAACTATGAGAATTAAGTGTTTGTGGGTTAAGCCATCCAGTCTGTCATAGCAGCCCGAACAGACTAAGATGCCTGTTTGGTTTCTCTTTCTGGACGACCTCTGAAAGCCAGCATCCTTTAGCCCTCTTCTCCTAAATCCTCTATACGCATCTCATAGGTGACTGTTGAGAGAAGATTCGCCCTCTACACAGAGACTTCTCAAGCTGCGTCTCCTCTCCAGCTCTTTCCATGGTGCCTGGATCCCGTAGGCTGAGAGCCACTCCATCCAGATCCCAGGCTCTGCATCTTCTTCCACAGCCCGCTCCCCTCTCATGCTTCTGTAGTGGAAGTTGGCTCAGTCATCTAGGAGCTGCATACCTCTTCTTCAGCCTGTTCACCATCCATGTCTACCCAGTCACTAAGTCTTCATGATTTTATTCCTAAATATTTCCCTTATCTGCCTCTTCCTTCCTCTCTATCACTAGTGCTGCACTAATTCAGGCCTCACTTTCTCTCGCTTGGAATTCTTTAGCAGCTACCTAACTGGTCCTCCTCTCCTAAATCGTCATAGGAAGTCAGTACATTATTTTTCTACTTGACATTTCTAGAGATGGGAGAGGTACTGTGTCCTCATGGCAGTCCATTCCCACATTTGAACAGCTCTAATTGCTAGAAGGTCCCTCTTTGTATTGAGTCAAAATCAGTGCCCCTGCAATATCTACCTTATTCTTCAGGTAGATGGACATAACAGCTCTTCAGATTCAATGTGTTCCCCTGCCTGTTGTAACCATGTTTATTTCGAGCATGTCAGATTAGTTGGTATGAGTGGGCACCTTGGAATAAGATGGGATGAATTCTGGATTCATTCTCTAGGGATATGAACCAAGAATATTTGACCTGTCATCTTGGGACAATAACAGCCTAAGCCTTCAAACATTTCAACACCATCCTCATGGTCCACTTACGTCTTTTCTGTGCAGCCTAAACATTCCCAGTGTACTTTGGGAGACTTGGATTCTGATATCAGTCTATCCCTTGTTCAGTATGTGTGAACAAATATGAAAATTCAGGGTCTTGGTTGTATTTTCTCTTGTGAGAGATAAATATTCTTGCTACCTACTTAACTTCAGGGACAATGTACAGATAGATCCATGAGATGTGAGTTACATTGTGTTGAGTGTCTCATCTCTCCACGTCCAGTTGCTATTTCTGTGTTTCTGCCCATCATATCTAGCACAGTGTTTTGTGGTTTTTAAAAAAGCTTGTTAAATGAGGTGCAAAAGTTTTGAACTCCTTTGGAGGAAATATACCTTTAAGGTGACATGTGAACTGTATATTGGAAGTGGTGGAGTTGATGCTGGGCCAAAATCTATCTTATGATGTATCTTTTTTTAATTCTCACCTGAGAATATCTTTTTATTGATTTTAGAGAGAGGAAGGGGGGGACATCGATGTAAGAGAGAGACATCAATCAGTTGCCTCCTGTACCTGCTCTGACAGCAGATTGAACCCACAACCTAGGCATGTGCCTTGACTGGGATTAAAGCCTGCAACCTTTCAGTGTATGGATGATGTTCCAGCCAACTGAAACAGCAGCCAGGGCTATGATGAATCTTTTTTTTTTTCTGTTAACCTACTATGTACTAGCCCTGACATATGATGCAATTTGTCCAAAGCAGATTTCTGAGCCAGTTGCTAGTCATGGTACTGTTTTGGCCAGAAAGAATTTGGAAAGATGTTTACCCCACACACCATGCCGGAAGGCTCCCTGAATCTTTGGATTTTCCTCTGTGTGTTTTGCATAATCCTTTCATTTTTTTCTTCCGATTATTTCTACTGTCTTTCAATGACATGCATTGTGTTTATTGAGTATTGCGTCATTCATTTGAGGGGAATTAGGAAAAGGATGAATTAAGTTGATTTTGATTTTCTTAATATATTTTATTGATTTTTTACAGAGCAGAAGGGAAAGGGATAGAAAGTCAGAAACATCGATGAGAGAGAAACATCGATCAGCTGCCTCTTGCACGCCCCCTATTGGGGATGTGCCCGCAGCCAAGGTACATGCCCTTGCCGGAATCGAACCCGGGACCCTTCAATCCGCAGTCCGACGCTCTATCCACTGAGCCAAACCGGTCTCAGCAATTTTCTGATATTCTTATTAAAGAGCACATAGGGCATCTATTTTGGTGAATAGCTAATGTATCAAATTACTCATACTTTGAATGAAGTTGTTGAATTAACCAGGTAGCGTTACCAGTGGAAAAGATTTCCGGTTTGGATCTCCTTGCATTCTGAATGTTGGTCAGCTGGATTTTAGTTCCCTATCTTCAAGTCTGCCTTAGCCAGGGCAGTCTCTGTGTTTCCACTCTCCATAGGTGTTAACAAAGCACGACTAATACTGAACGGAGTCGTACCGACAGACCCAGTGATTAATATTTCACTAGCATTGTCTCAATAAGCCTGTGTGCCAACTTGGTAAGGGAGAGATACTATCGGAAGTCACTGGAGGACATGGTTAAAGGGAGCAAAGTGGTGTAGAAGGGGTTTTCATAGCTCGAACTTGTACTTAGCTTTTACTTGAAGCCCTTTGTTTCACCCGCCCAATAAACCTTTAAGTGGAACCAGTGACCTTCGGCCTTCATCTTAAGTGTGGTGCATTCGACTTCTCGCTGGAGGAATCGGAGCACAGGGTGGCCTCGGGGGGGAGGGGGGGGTGATTCGGATGTCTGCTCCTCTGTGGGCTGCCCCAGGAAGTCATCATCTAAATTCGATCTGGAGGAGAAGGCACCGGCCGCAGCTTTCAGCACAGCAAGATGTTAACAACCGGCCTATTGAAAATGTCGTCGTGTGTCACTTTATCTGTTACCAGCGAAAGGTGAGACCCCCTTGGAGCTGAGCCCTGAGAGAGCCCAGGGGTAAATAATGCTTTGTCAAGAGGGCAAGGAACATGATGGGCAAACCCACTGGGGCAGGTGAGGGGGGGGTCTCAGGTGTAATGAGTGTAGGGAGCAGGGTCTCCCACCCGTGGGAAGCCTTTGTGAAGGAAAGATACCATTTTGGGATTGGATGTACTGCCTTGTGTCAAACTTAGAATTCCTCCAGCAGTTTTCAAACCAAAATCAGACTCCTTCAGTGAAAAATAATTTGCAATCCCTTGGTGTTCCATCAAAATAAAACCGACCTTCAAAAGCAATCGCTTTATGGTCCTGAAGGAAGGGAAGGTTGGAGGAGACCTTGCCCAGAGAATGACAGGATAAAAGGCAACAGGAATTTAACATCAAAGGCAGCCGTGGGTCCCCATCGGAGGGATTCTGATATAATTAGGTTAGCATGGAGGATCAACTTACTGCTGCCTGCTTAGGGGGTGTGCTGCTTTCGGGCTTCAATCTGCACAAATTAAAATTAAATGAATCTTTTTCACTTACACATATGGAGAGCTGAATTTTAATGGGGATTTCTCAGAACCTCGATAAGCAAGGTGTTCCACAGATATCTTCTCCATATTTCCCATTCGTCGCCTCCGAGCCTCTTTTGATAAGCCTTTGATGAGGTTTGATAATGAACAAAATGAAATTTCTCAGTTTTCGGCTCTCTAGGGGTTTCGATGGCGTTTTCCCATCTGCGAGGGTCTGATGGCCCCTGTGTCATTACTTGTCTATGAAAAGAAAAGGCACGTATAGGAGGAAAAGGAAACATCTTAATTTAGCAGCAAATGGCAAATCGGTTTTTCATGGCACCGAAGTGCGAGTCTCGTGTGCAAGTTATAAATTGCACAGATTTAATTAAAATGTGGCGAATGGCATCAAAACCCATCTGCAGAGCTTTGCTGAAGATGAGTTTCTTTCTAGGATTTGGAAAAAAGGGAAATTTATATCATCAAGGCCCTTAACCATTAGCGTCAGAAACCTGAAACTTAGTATGGTGTTATGAAATTTCTTTGCTACTGCTTCGTTTCTCTCCAGCGGGCCCAGACCCCCTCGCTGCCCCAGATGAGGGGGGGAGAACCCCGAGGACTTGGGCGGTGCTGCTTGCGGTTCACTGCTGCTCATTCTCCCCAGATGTCTTGTCTCTCAAGGAGGCGGTCACCCTGTCAGGCCAGGGAGCCTTTCTCCCACGCCGGCACCTCCCCTCAGATCTGGCCCGCGAGGCTGGGCCGCAGCAGCTCTCAGTACGTCCTAGAGCTTCATCAGAGGCACAGTGTTCCGGCGCATGGAAGGCTCTTGATTAAAATTGGCCTCCTGGTTATTTCCGCAGAACTTTGGACAACAAGGTGGTGTACGCATGCGTTAGGAAGCTGCTTACAAAGGCCGCTGTGCTGAGTTTTAATGCAAGGCTTGAAAGGAGTAGGTTCAAGGCAAGGGACCCAGGTGAGACCAGCAGTCCCCATTTGTCAAGAGCCCACACCCAAAAAGGCAGAGGCCCCGGGGACACCCTAGGGTCCCCTTCCTACGGGCACAGAAGTGTCTCTGTGCAAATTGGAATATGGCACCCTTTCCTGAAGATGCTGTAGTGCCACCTGCCAGGCAACTATTTCAGTCAGTAAACACAATTTCAATGGCTGTGCATGGAGAGCGCCTCCTTAAATGTGGTGCCAGGAGCAGGTCCTGGACCAGCGCAGGCCGGGGTGGCCACCACGAGGCCGAGCCAGGCTGAAGTGCCCAACTGCTCTTGCCACCACCCGCTCTTGTGTCTACCAAATAGGAGAGGGAAAATTGGGATTTACCTTTTTTTTCTCTCTCTCTTTGGACTTTTACTTACAAAGTTAATTGTTTAAGTGAAGACTTCGGCTTTCATCGCAGGTGTTAGCATGAGAAACTGTATTTGTCTAATCTGGCACCCCTGTGGGATAAGTTGGATTAGGAAATTCGAGCCTTTCTTCATTTATCTTTGGATTATAAGAAAGTATTTTAGGCCCTAGCCAGTTTGGCTCAGTGGATAGAGCGTCCGCCTGCAGACTGAGGGGTTCCAGGTTCAATTTCGGCCAAGGGCACATGCCTGGGTTGTGGGCTCAATCCCCAGTAGGGGGTGTGCAAGAGGAAGCCAATCAATGATTCTCTTTCATCATTGATATTTCTATCTCTCTATCCCTCTTCCTTCCTCTCTGAAATCAATAAAGAAATATATATTTTTTAAAGAAAATATTTTAGGTAAGCCATACAGCCTGAGAGTGTCAATAAAAGGTGACACAGGCCTCAATATGTGATTGTTTCTTTTCAAGGTTTAGGATCGCCCACAAGTGCTATCCCCTTTCCTTCCATGTGACCTTAGATTAAAGCACGTGAGGGTTTGTATTAAAGTTACTGAAGTTAAAACTTGGGGAGAATTGGACTTTGATTTTTCAGCCTGTGGGCAGGGTTAAGAGTGGCAGAAGTCTCTGAGTTTTGTTCATTCTGGGGTTTCAATTTATTCACGTTTTCAATGGTAAAAAATACCAACTGGCACTCCCAAAACCCCGGATATACTTTGGAATTTGTCTATACCCTGGCCCACTGCTTGAGATTCAACACAAAGCAAGGCTTCAAAGGGACCAAGTGTCTGAATCTCCAAAGAATCTCATTTTTAGGTGGATTTTCTTGCAAGACCATCCTAGACGAGGCAACTGCAGCAAGGCATCAACGCTTTGTGGAATGGTTATCAAAAGCGTGCTTTTTTCATGTTTACAAGGTTTTTAGGAACTGCAATGACGTAGGCTTCCTGTCAGGGCAGGTCTCGCCAAAGTTCAGTGGGTTGAAATGAGTCTGTCTTTCTGAATTCTCTCCTCGCCCAAGCTTGAGCCACCTGCTGGCTGTTCACAACACACCCCCCCCCCCCCCCCGAGGGCTTTCCCACCAGCTCATCAGGGACAGGGCCTTACCTCTGAAATCAGAGCAATTTTCCATGATAATCCAGAACGCCAGGCAGACATAACTTTGTTTGTGATCGTAAGTACTGGATGAGATTTCTAGAAACACATGGCCGGTGGGGTTGTTTGGTATGATGTGATGAGAGGTCTGGACTGTTGCTGACCTCTCCCTCAGTTGGTAAGCTGGTCCAGAGCAGAAGAAAGAGGCTTTGTTCAAGAGCCCGTGGCATTCTGGGAATTGTGACCCAGCACCCCTAACTAGGATAACATAGCCCAGAAGCTCCTTCCCTCCATCCCTCCCTCTACACCCTCTCTTCTCTCCTTGTCTTTTCATGCACACAATTCCTTCCTCCTTTTCTATTTCAAGGCAGTTCATTGCTCATCTCGATCATAGAGTCAATGACTAGAAAATAGTTTTTTTAATTCAACAAAAAATGTTATCCTGAAGGCTGGGTGGAAAAGGTGAAAGGATTAAGAAGCACAAATTGGTAGTTACAAAATAGTCATGGAGATGTAAAGTACAGCATAGGGAATATAGTCAGTGATGTTGTAATAACTATGTATGGTGCCAGGTGGGTACTAGAAATATTGGGGAACAACACTTTGTAAAGTATATGATTGTCAAACCACTATGCTATACACATAAAACGGATCTTCTGTATGTATAAAAGCCCAAGTGACTCTTAGGACCAGTTGACCACTTGACTGGTTGACTGGTCACTATGATGACACCCTGACCACTAGGGGGCAGATGCTCAATGCAGGAGCTGCCCCCTGGTACTCTGCATTCCCACAGCCAACCTCCAGTGGCCACCCAACTTCTTTCAGTCCCTCCCCCTGGCTGTCCGGCCCTGATTGGCCCCAATCAGGACTGGCCAAGACAGCCTGATAGGCCCCTAATGCTGGCCAGGCCAAGGGACCCCACCCGTGCACAAATTCGCACACCAGGCCTCTAGTATCGAATCTAATATCGAATGCTGACTGTAATTGGAAAAAAATTTTTTTTCAAGAATTAAAAGAAAAAACTTTCTGACTAAGCCTCCGAGGCCCAGAAGAACACCGAGTGCTCATCCTAGGGCCGTGGAGCCTGTGAAAGACGTGAAACTTTCTTGCGCTCTCACACTGCGACTCTGTCACCCATGTGCTGAGGGCGTGGGAGTCAGCTGGAGCTAACTGTAACCACGTGTACTGGTTAATTTGAGGCAAATGCATGCAGAGTGCTTGCCACCCAGGGAAAGTGCCTTCTTACAGGTGGTCGATGCCACCCTGCACAGATGGGACCCTTTAGTGCTCCTCAAAACCCCAAAAACTAGTGAGTTTGAACTGGAATGACCAGAATAAACAAATTTATGTCTAAGTAGAAATTGACCGTTCCAACTTCTAGTTTTATTCCATTAAAATTAAATGATCAAAGGCTGGAGATCTCCAACACTTTTTAATAGATTTTATAATACTAAAAACATTTTAGTGAAGCAATTTTTGTGGCTGGGCGTCATCTTTGTAAGGGGGTTCAGATTCCACATTGTTCCAAGCGAGAGCCTACTGTGTGCCAGGTGCTTTCTGTGTGTTAGGTCAGGAGTTTCAGGATTTGGGTCCTGCTATCCCTATGCACATAAAGAAATAAGAAGAGACTAGAAAGTGAACCAAGCCCTCCTGTTCTTGACCAACCTCTTTCCTACCCATTGACAAGGAAGCTGCCACATGGATGGGGAAGACAAGCTTGGTTTTTGTCAGTAAGTGTTTGCTGGGCACCTGCTGTGTGCTGGGCGCTGAGCTAGACCCTGGGAGCCAAACACATGGCCTCTGTCCTCAAAGAGCTTGTGGCAGCAGACATGTTGCCCCACTGTGGAGAGTCTGTTGGTGGGTTCCCTGCCCCCTTAGATAAAATCCAACTAATTTATTGTGGTCTTTGAGGCCCCTGCCTGCCTCACCCTCCCTTCTGCCCTCTCCCCACTCCCCAGCCTGGACCATGCGACGAGGCACGAAGGAGAGACACAGGAACAGCGTGTTCAGGGAGCTGTGCGAGGTCCCTGCTATCAGGGTTGTGTGTCAGTGTGCATTCATTAGGATTGGAGCTCAGGACCAGATAGCGATGCCTTATGAAGGCTTTGGGTTTTATTTGTTGGGTGACTGCAAGCCCTTCAGAACATAATATTTCCCCACACCTCAGCAACCCGTGGGCCAAAATAAAGGCTTGAAAATGTAAATGTCCCAAAGATGCTAACTCATGGACACCACTGCATAATGACAAAACCTTACCAGTTATTTCTGGGGGCCCATGGCCCTCTCGTGTCTGGTCCTCCTCTCGAATTCAGGCCTGAATTCCTATATGAGATGTCAGTATATGGCAAGGACAGGGGTTCAGCTCTCTGGGCTCCGAGAAATGTGTTCAGAGCTCAGGGATCTGGGAGGATCTAGCAGGCTGGGGGTTTGTGTCCCCCATGGACCATGTCTGTGAGAGTGGGAACTAGGCCCATCCACTTATTTGCAGGAACTGAAAGAGACTCTGGGTTTCCTGTCAGCCTAGTGGGGGCACCCCGTGAGTGTCTGAACCAGGAGGGCAGAATAAGTCTGTGCATTGCAGGTGGTGGGTTGAGGACCAGAAATGGGGGTGAGGGCGTTATTAGGAGGCCACTACGGAAGTTCAGGGAAAGCAGAAGAGGGAGGAACAGGCTTGGCAGAGACGATGAGTTCCATTCATCCACACTCACATCCAAGCTCTGAAGTGGATTCTGGTAAACATTTGTACCTCGACACTAACCCAAAGGTCCGGAGATGGAGATTTCAGCAGCAGCACCTTGCAGGAGACTCCGAACTCGCCTTGTGTCGGCAGCCCCACCTCCGGCCAGCCCATTCTGCTCATTGCGGTGAGATTGACCTGTCTGAAAGCATCTTTTTTGTCCCTGCTGCCTTCCCGGACAGAGATTTCTTTTTCTTTGAAAAAATTGTCCGTTACAGTCGACATGCAATATTCTGCCGGTTTTAGGTGTGCCACATAGTGATTAGACATTGATGTAACTTATGAAGTAAGTGATCACCCAGTCACCAGGCAGAGCTTTCCCGTTCTCTCTCTGGAGTGTGAGCGTTACCCCTCGGCCCGCAGTTTCAGGCTCCTCTGTCCAATCCCTGCCTTGCTGGATCAGGACATCCTTGGTCGCAGGTGACAGGAGTCCGGTGCAGACCAGCTTAGGCCAAAAGGGGAATGTACTGGTTGATGTAATCAGCTGGGGGTCAGCCATGTGCGTGCCACCAGACACTCCAATCTCTTCCTCCTCCTCTCGGCATTCTGACTTCATTCTCTCAGCGCATTCTGGCAGGGACCAACAGGTGAGCAACCTGCAGAGTTCAGGTCTCATGACATTGTCAGCTGAGTGGGTGGAGTGTCTTTTTTACTCCGCTCCACAGAAAAATCCCAGAAAGAACTCTGAATCCCAGAACAGCTTGGGTCAGGGGCCTTTGCCCAGGTCAGCCGGGGATAACCAAGAAGGTGGAGTCTGAATCACAGGCTTGGAGGAAGTGTGGCGCTCTCCTGTGGGAGGAAGGGTGATATGTATACAGCACATGCACATGTGCACACACACACACTGTCGTACTTCTATGTGCCTCAGCCCCGTCCTCCCCACCAGAACCTTCATCCAGCCAAGCCCAGCTCCTCTGACCTCGCATGCGCCAAATAACCTTCCTGTTCTCAAGGGTTATCTTCAAGGGCTAACCCTGGTTCCTCATCCTCTCGTCCCCTTGTCCTCCCACCCCCACCCCCAGGAGCAGAAGGCGGTGGAGCGGGTGGGGGTGCAGGGACTTTTCTCTTCTGATACAAGAGAAAGCACAATGGCAAAGACGTGAGTGAGCCGCTCAGGCTGCAGAGCTGGAGGCAGGGGTGAGATCCCGGCAGTGTGTTTGCCCAGCTCAGGGATGGCTGAGCTGTTCCTCTGTGTGTGGTCTTCCCAGACACACTCACTCTCCATGAGGGTAGGGACCAGAGCTGTCATCCAGGCTGGAGGCCCGATGGCTGGCTAATTGCTTAGTCCTGATTACCCTCCCCCGCCCAATGCTTTCTCTTTCTGCCTGCGCCCCCCAAGTCCCAGGCCTGGGGACTGGGGCTTTGCTGGTGATGTGCACAATTTAAAATTCTGTGGGAACTGGAAAGCTTTTCTTCCCGGAGGACCAGAATAAAATCAATATTAATTATAATGCAGATGCCATCTTTTTCTAATCCCCTCAACTGTCTCCAACATGCAAATGAGTGTGTGCAGCCTCCTCTGGGCTTTCCCACAGATCCGCGCACTCCCTCCCTCGTCTGGGACTTAGGAGCACTCGCCTCCCGTGAATTCGGGTCCCATTGTTGTGCCTGATTTGAAATGCAGGCTCTAATGTCCTGCAGCCCCTTTCTCCCAGGCTAGAGCAGCTTTTCCTTCCTCGGAGGACTGTTGAAACGTGGCTTTCTGTGTGCATCAAAGTTCCCAGCACATTCCTGGAGCTGGCTCTGAGCCTCTAGCATGTGTTTCCCAACCTTTTCCTGGGCTCCGGCTCTTCCTGCCTGTCAAGAGCAGACTTGCTGGGGGCCGTAGGGGGCTGCAGAGACGTTCGTTCCAGATTCAGAGAGATAAGCATGATCTTTTGAGCTAGCCAACGTTGGCAAGCTCGGACCCGTCCTGGCCTTGTCACCGAACCAGAGATCTGGGGCAGGCGGCAGCAAGGTCCTTGAGAGGATTGAGGAGACCTCGACGTGGCAGCCAGCGGACACTGAGACGTGCCAGGCTGCTCTCCCGAACTGCTTCCCTTCCAGCAGGGCCCCCTGTGCCTCCACGCATCCGACCAAACACCCAGAGCATGAGCTGTTCATGTGTGTAGCCAGATGAGCAGCAGCCGATACAGGCCTGTAATAACAGTTAACAGTGCGGGCTGTGGGCCAGGTATGTCCTCGGTGCTTTACAGCCACGGACCCATTTCACCCTTAGCAACATTGCAGCACATAGTATTATGCCCATCTTGCAGACCAGGGGCCGGAGGCTTCACAGAGCAGTGAACTCATTTGTCCAGAGTCATGCAGGCACTCAGTGGCGCAGTGCCTATGGGGCAGAGCAGTGGGCTGGCCACGCTCTTAAACACGGATGGCAATGGCTGTACCAGGACAGGGTTATTGAAATGCCGGCCATGGGAAAGGTGTAGCTAGACCCCAATTGCCATGAAAAGCAACAATTATAGCAACTTAATGAATTTCCTAACCTTCAACTTGGTGTGACAGTGTGGGCCTCGTTCACTTTTACCTAGTTCCCTTCCTCATCTGCCCATGCGAGTGGGTAACCATGGTACAGTCACCCTTTTGCCCTCTCTTTTCCCTTCCTTCCTTCTTTTCTTTCCTGCTCAAGGTATGCTTATGACTTAATTTATATACATAGCACCTTTTCTTATTCCGCACCCCAAAAGGGCCACTCCCAAATTTCTGGTGCATCAAATTTAGATAAGCCTTGGAGTAGGAGACATGGGTCTTGCCTGCATCTCTCATGGTGTCTGTGGGTGGATTTGGTCCCCGAATGAACCTGGCAAGACCTGTGGGCAGAGCATTCTTGATCCAAAGCCCAGCAACTTCCCTTCCTCTGAAGGTTGTGCCTCATCCACTGTGTAGGGTGCACCCCGTGCTGGGGCAGCAAACCCACCCTATCTCCATCCTCCCCTCACTGTGACCTACTCCCCTCACGATGGGAAACTCTGAAACAAGGAATCAGACTCGTCTTCTTGGAATGACGTTCAAATTTAGGGGCAAATAGAGAATTTGAGTTTGGAGAAAAGTTGTTGCTATCATGTGGTCATTAGTAGCATGTAGGGCATTTGGGTGAAAGACTGATCCTTCATGAGTTGTCTTGCTGTCTCTCCCGGTCTGGTAGTTGAAGAACATCAACTCCAAATGGTCAGTGAGTTTGCATGTCCATTCGGTGTAAATTTTCTGAGGAAGCACAGCTGTATTGAACTTGCTCTGGTGTCACGGTGCCCCCTGTCTCAGCTGCCCACTGCCCCATGCCAACACCCCATGCTGACATCCATGCCAACAGAGGAATGGAGAATGATTTGGGTCCAGCCAGTCTCTGAGGCCCATTGGCTCCAGAAGAGGTCTACGGAAAGCAACGTGAAAGAGTGGAGAAGTGCAAGCTGGGAGGAAAGGCTATGGGAACCGGATCAGATCTGCATGATGTGCTTGTGTCCTCTCTATTTTCCCAAGGTTGGAAGCTGTTGGACTGTTGAGTCCTGCCTCTTATTCTGTCACTTCTCCTGCTTAATTCTGGGCTACGCATAAAATAACAATGCGTGTGAATATTACATCAGTGAAAACCTCTCTCCTCCCCTTGCCTCAGAAGGTAGCCTAAGGGAGGGCGGGAAGAGTCTTTGGCATGAGTACATCAGAATTTCAGAGGACACAGATGATCACACAGGTGAATAAAACTGTTGCCGAAGGCATAGGAGCTATTGTGTTACTTCTAATTGCTAGAATTTACTTCATGGTCCAAAAGATCTCAAACTAGTCTAGGCCATGACTGAAATGGCTGCATCTCTGGGGGAAATTCAGATTCTGGTAAGTGGAAGGGCCACTGTTAGCAGAAGTTTGGTTGTTTGGAGAAAACCAACAGAATTCGATCAAATGTGTGACCTGTTCCATGAAACAGGAATCTCATTTCTGGTCCCCAGGGAGCACAAATTTCAATCACCGCGCTCTCAAAGAGACAAGTGGGTGCATTTTCTAATATGGTGGATGGTCACCCTTCACCAACCATGGGATTGACAGCCCATCAAAGTACTTATCTATAGCAGCAGAATCATAGTTGGCAAGGTTAAGGCCTCATAAAACACAGGCACTGGGAAAAACAATAAAAGTTGCATTCGTATATGTGATTAAAACAGTAAGTGAAAGTTCTAGCAGGCATCCATCCTCAAAGGAACCACATTAAACCATGAGGAGCATGACCCACCTGTAGGTGACTTTTGAATTGCCTTCTTCAATTTGAAAATGCCCACATCACCTGCTGAGGCAGGTGGTTTAATGCGGTAGAGCCAGCCCCCACTAGCTGGAAATGAAGAGCTCTTTGCAATTGCTCCCATGTTCTGGGGCTGTCGCCCTCCTCCTTCCCTCCCTCCCTCCTCCCCATTCTCTTCTCTCCCCACTCTTCCTCTTCATCTCCCTATATCTTCCCCTCCCTTCTTTTTCAAATACAACTTGAGCAATTGTGTAACCTCCTAAGTTTTCACAATTTATACAAGAGATTAAGGATATATATATATATATATTTCAGAGAGGAAGGGAGAGGAAGAGAGAGATAGAAATACCAATGATGTTAGAGAATCATTGATTGGCTGCCTCCTACATGCCCCACACTGGGGATCGAGCCTACAACCAAGGCACATGCCCTGACTGGGAATTAAACCATGACCTCCTGGTACATAGGTCAACATTCAACCACTGAGCCGTGCAGGCTAGGAAAGGCATATTTTTTGGTCTGGTCTTCCCTCCTGAATTATTTAAGATCAATCTTATTGTTCTCTGTTTCTGTCCTCTCTCTGTACTTTCCTATACTGCCCTGTCTACAGAGGCTACAGGGAGAGAACAGTAATTGTGGATTTTCCTCTAAGGAGTTAGGATAAAAGTAATATGATAGCTGACTTTATATTTTTGGTAGCAAGCATAAAACAGTATTCTTTCAAAAACTGGAGTGAAAGATTATTTCATATAAAATGCTAAAAAAAAAAAAAAAAAACCCCAACAACTTATGGCTCTAGCCAGTTTTGCCCAGTGGATAGAGCATTGGCCTGCAGACTGAAGGGTCCTGGGTTTGGTTCTGGTCAAGGGCATGTATCTTGGTTGTCGGCTCAATCCCCAGCCCTGGTTGGGCGGGGCACGTGTGGGAGGCAACCAATGGTTATGTCTCTCTCACATCGATGTTTCAGTCTCTCCCCCTCCCTTCCACTGTCTCTAAAGAAAAAGAGGAAAAATATCCTCGGGTGAGGATTCACAAAAAAAAAAAAAAACAAACAAACCCACAAGACACTCTTACAGTTTATGAGAGATGCTGCAAAAGAAAGAGTGGGCGGGACAGTGAGAAGCAGTCTGGTTGGAGAGCGGGAGAAGACGGAGGAACACAGAGAGTGCCCTTTCCCCAGAGGGTTACATGGAGGATAGGCTCTGCTGGTCTCTCCACGTCTCAGAGCTCTGACCAAGGATGCAGCACGAGGCATTTAGGCTGGGCATCCAGGCTGTCCGCGTGGCTAAATAGGGGCCAGGGTCACAGTAGCCTTGGGATTTAGTTCAGCTGCCAGTGACAGGAACACCCAAAATAACAGGCTTAAACAAGACAGGCGATCCCACGGAAGACCTGGAGGTGGGCAGCCTGGGGCTGGGATATTGCCCCGCAGTGTGAGGGACCGGCTAGCCTATGCCCTAGGGTGTGGCTCCCTCCAAGGGTCCAGGATGGTGTTGCAGCTCCCGCCATGATGGCTCAGCTACGATGTCCCACCAGCACTGCAGTGGGCCCTTCCTTGGCCAGAGCTGAGTCATCACATCTCCCTGTGGAAGAGGGAGATTGAAGATGTCATCCGTTAGCTCTGTGTCAACATGCCCAGCCAGAATAGGGCTTTCAGATCATTGGAGAGAGGAGAATCTTCATAACTAAGAAAAGTCATAGTGCTTCCTCATCTTGGCATATGTGTTCATTCAGGGAGGACGGAGTGCCTAATACATTCAGGCATTGCTTGGGGGTAGCTGGGAAGGAGGCACTCGGGTCCCAGCTCTTGTGAAACTTAAAATCTAGTGGGAACCAGACAGACAGTAAACTAACAGTAAATGTGGCCAGGTGGACAGTCTGCATTCTACACGCGAGCCTTCCCAGCGAGCTGTCTTCAGGAGCCCCTGTGCATAATCAGTGGCCCCAGCGGACAGTGTCCCGTCGCACTGCTAACCCCGGCGGTCATCGGGCAGCTGATGGCAGCCTCTCTGATGTGAATTCAGCTTATCAAACCCTCCCATGCCTGCAGGGAAAGAACAATGGTGGGGAAAAGGAGGGAGAAGTAAACAGTTAGTAAGCCAGAGCCCCACCTTGAAAGTGGCCCCTGAGTCATTCTGAGGCCAGGGCCTTCCTGGGCTCACAAGCTCAGAAAGACCGGGATCAGAACCCAGCCGGGAAATCCTGTCCGTTTTCATTTTCTTGGGTGGAAAGGCATCTGCGGCTCTGTCCCCTCCAAGGGACAGGGCCATGTGATAAGGACAGCTTGTTCGTTCCTTAGGGCTTTTGAGGCCAAGCAGGGGAACTTGGGAAAACACAAGGACACAGCCTTTTCCTGCTCCCACGACCTTCAGCCAGCCGTCCCCGAGCCTGGTTTTGCTGGGAACCGGGCAGGTGTCCAAGCGCAGTTCACAGGTCGTGAGTGGGTGTGGTTTCTAAATTAAGCTGGAAGCCAGCGTTGCCCACCAGACCTCCTGCCCTGGCCGCCGTGGGATGGCCTAGAGCAGAGACTCAGGCTATCTGAGGTGAAGGGCCAGTTGTCTGTTTTGGTTTAAAGTTTCAACTTCCAATCTGACTTAAAAAATAAAATTAGAAAAATGAAATTAAAAAGGCATACAAAATGTAAACGTAGATTGCTATTATTAGATTCAAGAAACATAAAATTACTCTGTCCAGTTGCTCCGAAAGTCTCTAAGGTCACTCCATTCCTGGCCTGGATTTGCCGGTAGCGGCGAATCCAGAGCTGTCACCACCAGTCGGCTGGGGACGGCTCTCCTTCCCGGCTGCGGTTCCCAGGGCAGTGCTGAGGAAGCTCTCTGCGGCCTCAGTGTGCCTCATGCCGGCACATCTCTCTCTGGTGCCCCGGGCCAGCTCCCCACGTTTTTAACTGCTACCTGAGTGGACTGATCAAGGCTTGCCGTCCGTCCTATCACAATCCCCATGTGCAGGTGGACATTATACTGCACACTTAGAGCCAGAGAAATGAAAGGTCACAGCTAATTGTAATCATTATCCAGGCTCCCCTACCTGGACAGGGCTCTGGGCATATACTGGTTTGGTCAGCAGAGCAGCCAACCATACGGCAGGCAAGTCATCGCCAGCTGGCCTGGCCTGGTGGGCGTGGGCAGGGCGAGAGGTCAGTGTGGACACTGTGTTGCAGTTCTCCAAGGAGAGGCACGTCATGGACAGAACCCCTGAGAGGCTGAAGAAGGAGCTGGAGGAGGAGCTGCTGCTGAGCAGCGAGGACCTGCGCAGCCACGCCTGGTACCACGGCCGCATCCCCCGACAGGTACCTGCCTCCTCCCCGCCAGCACACACCCGGCTTATTCTCAAACAGTGCCCAGACCGATGAGCCTTCAGGGTCATGCACCAAGGCTGTGTAGGAGAGAGCCCCCGTTTAGCCACAAACAAATACTATCAAATGGCCTGCAGCGGCTTCACTTCGGCCTGCCTCTAAGGACACCTTGGGAAAAGCGAAAGTCAGAAAACCAAAGTACATTTCCACACGCCCAGCAAGTGGATGCGGAAGAGGCAGGTGTTCTGTGGTCTGCAAACACGGGGCAGGCGGGAGGCAGCCACCGCAGGGTGGCACCTGAGAAGTCAGGCCGGGCTGTGGTCCCGATGATTGAACTATTGGCTGGCTGCCTGCAGCCTCACGCCCTCTGGAGCCTGCTTCCTTTCTGAGGCAGCGGCTTAATTTCCGATAAAGAGAGGGCTGTCACTGAGGCAGCAGTGCAGAGCAACATGCCCCCTGTGCACTGCCTGAGCCCCTGGCCCAGGGACGGGGGAGAAGAGGGACCAGATCAGTGATCACAGAGTCATGGCCTGGCACGTACTTTGTGATTAGTGTGTGGCCGATGGCCATAAATAATGGGGCTTTGTTTGATTAATAACATAGAAAGTGGAGAATAAAGTAAGTACAGAGCCAAGGTCCAGAATTTTCCTTGGGCTTTTATTACAACCTGACCCTCCAGGCATTTACCCAAGACAATATGACAGGAAAGGAGTGGGTGGGAGTGAGGGGATGGGCATCACGGCATGAGTTATTTTTTTAAGGAAGCAGGTTTCTTATCAAAGAAATAATCCTTAGTCTAACTTTCTCTCTTTTTTTTTTAGTTTAAATCTGATTGTAGAAAATACAGGGAACAAAAAAGGGAAAAAAATTACCCCCTCACCCATAATTCTCCCTCCTGGAGATAACCACTGTGAACAGTTTGATATAAATCCTCCCGGACTTTTCTAAATCAAGGATATCATACCACATACACTTTTGAAAAGCCCACTTTCTCCTCTTAATAGCATACCCTGAGAATTTTCTCCAACTATCAAATGTTCTCCCATACCATCCTACATTAGTGCATTTTTGTTGTACACATGCACCATTATTTATTGGGCATGCCGACCAACATCTTGTAAGATAACTGCTATGTTCACAACTATAATTATTTCCTCAGGCTCAATCCCAAGAAGTGGAAATTCGGGGGTGACAAAAAATATTTTTAAGGCGAAGATGCCGCTTAAAGTAACCGTGGTGGCATACTGTTCTAAGCTAACTGATCAAATGTTGGAACAGCCTGGAAAAATTATCAAAGTTTATAAAAATCTATAACGTCCCTGCCATGCTTCTCCCTATCTTGATCATAAAATCTGTTTCCACTTGCCATGGGTGTGAATTTTCAGCTCTAAATCATTCCAGCTTGCCTGACTGGACCATAATAATGATAGTTACAGCCAGCACGCCTTTACGTTTTCACTGCCGCTCTATGGCCGCATGATCCCTGCTTTGGGGATCACGTAACGGAGCCACAGAGAGATTGGGTGACTTGCCCAGAGTCACGCAGCGGATCCAGAATGCAAGCCGGGCCAGCTGCTTAGCAGATCAAGCTGCACCTCAGTCAACATTCTCCCTTCTTCTATAAACGTCAGCAGCATCATAGTTAGCGATTTTCCAAAACCAGATACCGTGTTCCATTGTGCTTGGGCTGTGCATATATTGTGTGTGCAGATGTGTGTCCCTCCCAGCTTTGTTCCAGGGCCTCCGTCTGGCCAGGGTCCCGTCCAAGCCCAGCTCTGCCCGCCCGTTTCGCAGATCCTTTGCTCCAGCCTCATCATTTCCTCCTCCAAGCACCCTGCCTCTTTCTAGCCCCACCCTGTGCTCATGCTGAGCCCCACATGGAGCACTGCCTTTGCATCCATCCAAATTTGCCCTAGCCTTCAGACCAGCTGGGCTCCCACCTCCTCCTCAAAACCTCTCCTGGCCACGCCCCCTTCCTCAGCAACCAAGTCCTTTACCTTTGGCACAAACTCAGTTGAGAACTGCCCATGCACCACCTTGTCACAGAGATCCCCGACCCCCTCCCAGGCACTTACCTCCTACTTGACTTTTTCCGTCACTTTATGACATCTGACATACCATTCCCTCCGCACTAAAAAGAATCTCTCCACTCAGAATGGAAGCTCCATGCGGTGGGGACTCCAGTCTGCTCCATTCACTGCTGTAAACCCGGTGCCTGCAGCAGGGCATGCCTCATACTGGGTGGCCAGCATGAATGACTGAGTCTTCTAAGAATTAGACAGCTAAAAAGTCAAGAGCCAACGGAGGGAGTAGAGACCGCACAGCATTGTCTTCTGTTGGCCCAAAGAAGGGGGGGAAATACAGTTTTTAAAAGGAATGTAAGCTTGCTTTCCTGCTCCTCACTCACGGTCTTTCCCCCAAGGTGTCAGAAAACCTCGTGCAGCGAGACGGTGACTTCCTGGTTCGAGACTCTCTGTCCAGCCCCGGGAACTTTGTTCTGACCTGTCAGTGGAAGAACCTTGCTCAGCACTTCAAGATCCAGCGGACGGTGCTTCGGCTCAGCGAGGTCTACAGCCGCGTGCAGTACCAGTTTGAGATGGAGAGCTTCGACTCCATCCCCGGCCTGGTGCGCTGCTACGTGGGCAACCGCCGGCCCATCTCCCAGCAGAGCGGGGCCATCATCTTCCAGCCCATCAACAGGACGGTGCCCCTGCGGTGCCTGGAGGAGCGCTACGGCACCCCCCCTGGCCTGGCCCGGGAGGGCAGCCTCGTGGAGGGAAGGCCAGACGTGGCCAAGAGGCTGAGCCTCACCACGGGCAGCCTCCAGGCCCGGGAGCCGAGCCTGCCCAGAGGAAACCTGCTCAGGTGGGTCGGGGCCTCCGGATGGTGTCGGGACCGCGGAGGGGCCCAGCCGTGCCCCCGCTTAGTTAGACAGACAAGGAGCTCACCCTCCTTGGAAAGGTATTCATCAGGTGGACCCGGAGGAAATGTCATAAACAGTAATTGCCTGAATTCAAAAATTCAGAAGTGAAAATACGGGATTCTGAGTAATACCGAGTACAGCTGTGCTACTAGGAAGCTCTAGTAGATGTCAGCCAGCATCTGGCTGTGCCCCCCGCGCCATCCCCTACCCCTGCCTGGACGCGAATGCTGGCCCACCTCTCACCTGGTGAGCCCGGGGCCAGCCGCTCGCCTGCTCTGGGCCCCGCTCTCCTCATCTGGGAAGACGGGGCTTGTGAGGGTTAGATGGTTTCAGTGTGCACAGTGCTGAGGGCAGCACATGAGTGCTAGGTAAGCATCCATCATAATTATTATTTCTGGAGGGACGTCGAATGCAAGACTGAGGGCATTTGCAGGAAGAGAGGGAGGACTTTTTTTTTTAAGTTCTCACCCAATAATATGTCTTTTACTGATTTTAGAGAGATAGGAAGGGAGAGAGAGAGGGAGAGAAGCATCAGGTGGTTGCCTCCAATACACCCCCTGACAGGGATCAAACCCGCATCCGAAGTATGTTTCCTGACCGGGAATTGAACCGGCAACCGTTTTGGTGTACGGGGCCACGCTCCAACCACCTGAGCCCCCCGGCCAGGGCGGGGAGGAGGAACTTTTATCGAAGGTATTTAGAAATTCTCCTTTCCAGGGCAATAAGACTAGACTTGAGATCCCTTAAAATGTTCAAGCGCTGGGTACTCTTGTTTCTTCTGGGGATTCTTCAGCGGACGAGCAGGGCGTTCACGCCATGACAAGGCCAGGGGCTGGCTGTCGACGCACAGAAGCCCCACTGAGTCCGCCTCCGGAAGGAGGGCCGCTGGTCTGCCTTAGAGACCGGGCTTTAAAATACATTATTTTTTTAAGATAAGAAATGGAAGAAAGGTTGAGGTTGCACGTGAACGAGACAGGCCTAGCAGAGCACCTCCTCTGATGGCCCTTTGAAAGCAGAGCTCCGAAGCGCTGTCACCTCTGGGCACAGGCAGCGGGCGCAGGAGTGTCTACCCGTGGGGGTGGGGGTGGGGGTGGGGTAGGCGCAACGTCAGTAATGACCAGCGTCCTGCCCGCCTCCCCACCCCCAGTGCCCCTGCGCCTCCCTGTCTCCGGCCGCTGGTTGGCTGGCGGGCTGCCACCTGGGCAAAGGTGTGTGCCCAGCCAGGTTGCATTCCAGCTTGGTGTGTGGCCAGCGGAGTCTGACTGTCCCGGCGATCACTGCTTAAGTATCACTTTTCAGAAGCCGTTGCCTTTTGGAATTTGCCCTCTGCCCTGCCTTATCTCTGAGGGGTTGCTGGAATTTCTCTGTTGCTGGGAATTTGGGGTGGTTTTTTTTTTTTTTTAAATTTGATTTGTTTTTTTTTTTTCCCTTTGGTGCTTGAAAAGGTAGGAAAAAGGTCGCGATTTCTGTAACGTAAGCTTGCAGAAGGGCCGGTGAAAGGTCATTACAACTCGTACAGTGCTTTCTCTTCTAGCAAAAAGGAGACCCTGTTCCTCTGTGCTGGGGACAGTGCCACCTGACCTGGCACAGGCCTGCAGAACGTTAGCTCGCGGTGGCAGTTCCAGCCCGCCTTGCCCCTGCGGGCCTGCCCTCTGAGCCTCCCAGCTGCCACCCCGGCCCGAGGGAGGGGGCGGAGGGCGTGCTGGGGAGGATTTGGGGGACCTGAGGTTTACACTGAAATGGAAACCGTGACTCTGTTACATTATGGGGAATGGCAGGGAATGAAGTGGTTCCTCCGTGGTAAGACTGTTCGGCTCTGTGACAAGCGCACATTTCAGTTGATCAGGTTTTCCTGAGAATATTCTGGAACTGTTAGGCTGCTCTGATCAGCTGGTTGGGAAGGCCCGGAGGACGCCTCCTAGACGGGCCGTCTGGGTGGCGGGGCTGCGGGATGGAGCCCAGGGCGCGGGCGTGTCGTAATCGCCCCATCGGCAGCGCTCTCGCCCGCAGACATTCCTGGCCTGGTGGGGTATGCGGAGGCTCTCTTGTTCTGAGCAGTCCTTCGCGGTGTTGCTGGAAGGCCCTGTGACTTAATGATAGGTTTCTGCCCGGCTTGTCTTCTGCTCCAGAAATAAGGAGAAGAGCGGCAGCCAGCCCGCCTGCCTGGACCACATGCAGGACCGGAGAGCCTTATCCCTCAAAGCCCACCAGTCGGAGAGCCACCTGCCGATCGGTAGGTCCCTGGGAATGTCGGGGGGCGGGAGGGGGCGGCGGTGTTCCCCTGACTTCCTTCGGGCGGTTTTTCTGCTCCGTCTGGTCACCCCCTTCGGGAAAGACCCAGGGCTCTGCCCGCAGAGGTTTGCGGGACCAGATCCGGAGGGGAGTCACTGAGCTGGGTGCGTTCTGCACTGGCCTCTGAGCCTCGTAACAAGGTGAGCATGGTTATTCTTTCTCGAGGCTGAGGAAACCGAGGCACAGAGGGTACGTGCCTTGTCCAAAGGCATTGGTCAAGTAAGCGGATAAGCCAGCATTTGAGCTCGGGTTTTCTGATTCGAGCCCAGGCACGAACGCGGGTCTTCACGACCAGTGCGCCTCTGTGGCCCGCTCCCAGGACGGGGGGGCGGGGGGGGGGGCTGGTCCCGGGGCTCCTGGCGGAGCAGCTGCCTAGCGGCCCTTCCTCCTCTCCGTCCTCTCTTCACAGCCAGGAGAGTGCCAAGGTGTGGGATGTGGGGAAGCGGAGTAAGCAGTTACGTCAGTAGCCATGGGATGGTCTTTCATTCTTTTTAAACCTGACTTTCCTTGGGACCACAAGACGATTTTCCCAGTGCTCCTTAAACTGCTTCGATGTGGGTTGTCGCACTGTCTTTCTCCCCCTTCCCAGCGGGTCTCTAGCTCCCTTAGAGCAGGCTGGGCCCACCCTGGCGCTGAGAGGGAGCAGAGCCCTGTGTGCCGATGGCTAACGACTTGGGCTTCTGAGGGCACGGTTACGTTACTCAGTGCGAGTTCGTGTGTTTTCCTGCTCTGACTGGCCTAACTTGCTGTGACAGGCCAGCTGCCGGCAGTCCCTGGGACTTAAATTCCCCCAGAACTGTGGGTTCTGGCCAACTTTGCCCTCAGAATGTCCTAGACTTCTCTAGCCTGGGCATGGGTGGTCCCACTGAGTTACCTTTAGAGGATGAAAATTCATGGCCAAGGGCATGAATTGGGAGCTGGGGCGCCATCACTCTAGTTGTGTTTGTTGTGTGTTCTCCTCCCAGCTGAGCTTTTTCTGACCCTGTCTTACCCTCCACAGGCTGTAAGATGCCCCCTCCATCCTCGGGTGTGGACACAAGCCCCTGCCCAAACTCCCCGGTTTTCAGGACGGGCAGCGAGCCCACCCTGAGCCCAGCGGTGGTCCGGAGGGTCTCCTCGGACGCCAGGGCAGGGGAGGCGCTGAGGGGCTCAGACAGCCAGCTGTGCCCCAAGCCACCCCCCAAGCCCTGCAAGGCGCCCTTCCTCAAGGCTCCCCCGTCTCCATCCATCTGGCTCCACTCCGAGGCCAACTACTGTGAACTGAACCCAGCCTCGGCCACAGGCTGTGACCGGGCAGCGAGGCCGCCCTTCTGCGCCCAGGACAGCTACGTGGAGCTGCTGAAGGCCAAGCAGAATGGGGCGCCGGGTCCCCGGAACTCTGGCACCAACTACCTGATTCTTGATGACAATGACAGGGCCATGCCTGGGGCGCCACCAGCAGCGGCGCAGATGGGCCAGGGGCAGGATGCCGAGGCCGAGTTTGCCATGCCCCTCCTGGAGACCTCCTCCTCCTTCAGGCCCAACAACTTCGTGTCGAAGCTCCTTCCGCCTGAGAACAAGCCCCTGGAAACAGCCATGCTGAAGCGAGCAAAGGAGCTGTTCACCAGCAACGACCCCAAGGTCATCGCCCAGCACATGCTGAGCGTGGACTGCAAGGTAGGGACCAGGGTGGCTGGGTTTGTTCTGACTGTCACACATTTGGAAGCGGGCATCTGTGCCTCACTCTACCTTAACCCTTGAAGTCAGGGGTGGGGAACCTTTTCTCTGCCAAGGGCCATTTGGATATTTATAACATCATTCGAGGGCCATACAAAATTATCAACCTAAAATTTAGTTCTGCTCTGTTTGGTCAGATATTTAATTAACTCACCCCTAATGCCTTGGCAGGGCCAGACCAAATGATTTCTCAGGCTTTCTCCCGCCCGCAGGCCAGACGTTTCCCCACCCCTGCTAAGCTGAAGTGCTTTGTTCGTAGGAGAAGTCTGAAGAACACACGAGCGTGGGGATTTATTTTAGGGGTGGGAGCCACCAGCCAAGATAACCTTTGCCCAGGCAGGAAGCTCATAAAATTCACCTGGGACAGAGGGATGGCCGGCTGCTGCTCAGCGCCTGCCTCCTTCTAACCCCCAGTGGTGTCTGGAGCTGCTACAGCAGCCTCCCAGCTGGGGCTGATTCAAAATTCTCCCCTGCCTCAAGTCGGCCAGAACTGGTAAAGCCAAGTCCGAAGGAAAGGGTTGGAGATGAAAGTGTGGTTTTGGGAGTAGCAGAGCTTGAATATATATCTAGATCTAGATATAAATATATGTGTATATATTTTATATATATATATATATATATATATATATATATATATATACACACACACACATTATAATTTATTGTTACTAAATGGTCTTTGGGCTAATAAACATTTTAAAGTTACCCTGATTTTTTTAAATGAGCAATACTTGTTCAATTTAGAAAAATTATAAAAATACAAATTAAAAGATTCCAGTCACACAGAATCCAGTTTTCTGGCTAACGTTTACTTTGCCAGTGGAGACACGGAAATAACGGCGCGCAGGTCTGGTTGCTCACCACAAAAATGGCACCATCTTGACATTCGGTTCCAAACTCCAAGTCTCCCTCCAAACAGCACACTGTGCCTGTCCTTCCCTGTGACTATATATGTTTACATCCCATCATTTCTTTTTTTTTTAATCTTTATTGTTCAGTTTATTAATTACATTGTTCCCTTTTTTTTTCACCCTATAGTTCCCCTCCACCTGGTACCCATCCCACCCTCTGCCCTCACCCCCCTCCTCTGTCCTCTCCCATAGTTGCATGATTTTTGTCCAGTCTCTTGCTGCACTTCCCACACCCCCTTGCTCCCCAAGAGTTGTCAGTCCATTCCCTCTCTATGTCCGTGATTCTGTTACATTCACCAGTTTATCCTGTTCATCAGCTTATTAATTCACTTGATTTTTAGATTCATTTGTTGACAGATGTGTATTTGTTGTTCTTAATTTACACTTTTATCTTTTTCTTCTTCCTCTTCTTAAAGAATATCTTTCAGCATTTCATATAATATTGGTTTGGTGGTGATGAACTCCTTTAGCTTTTTCTTGTCTGCGAAGCACTTCATCTGACCTTCAATTCTGAATGATAGCTTTGCTGGATAGAGTAATCTTGGTTGTAGATTCTTGCTGTTCATCACTTTGAATATTTCTTGCCACTCCCGTCTGGCCTGCATCGTTTCTGTTGAGAAATCAGCTGACAATCGTATGGGTGCTCCCTTATAGGTAACCATCTGTTTTTCTCTTCTTTTAATATTCTCTCTTTGTCTTTTGCTCTTGGCATTTTAATTATGATGTGCCTTGGTGTGGTCCTCTTAGGGTTCCTATATATTGGGGTTTGGTGCGCTTCTTGGACTCCTAAGTCAATTTCTTTCACCAGGTGTGGGAAGTTTTCAGTCACTATTTCTTCAAATAGGTTTCATTGTCTTGCCCTCTCTCTTTTTTTGGCACCCCTATAATTTGGATGTTGGTATGCTTGAGGTTGTCCCAGAGGCCCCCTTACACTATCTTCAATTTTTTGGATTCCTTTGGTTTCTTGCTTTTTCAGCTGAGTGGATTTTACCTCTTTGTATTTCACATCTTTAACTTGGTTCTTGGGGTGCTCCAGAGCACTTTTAGGTCTTTGTATAATATTTTTTATTTCAGTCAGTGTATGCTTAATTTCTGGTTGGTCCTTTTTCCTATCCTTGAGAGTCTCCTTTATATCCTTGAGGGTCTCCTTCATTTCCTTGTAGGACTCATTCATTTCCTTTGCGGTCTTGCTTATTTCCTTATAGGCCTCGACCTTTTGTTGGAGCCTCTTGAAAAACCCTATAACCGTGGTTTTGAATTCCATATCCAGTCGGTTTTTTTCCTCCATTTCTTTCACATCTGATTTCTTTCCATGTCTCTGCATGGTGGCTGCTTCCCTGAGTTGGTCAATTAGCTTTGTGTGGTAGACGTCCTACAAGGGACAGTGGCTCAGCCTCCCCAGTTACCTGAGGTGGATATGGGTTGCACAGTCTTGCTGAAGTTAAGCTCAGGTTAATTGTTGTTAGCACTTGGAGGGGTTGACCTCCAGGCCAATTGTCTGTGAAGCTCAGCTGTGCTCAGGTTGGATGGGCGGAGTCTCCGGGCCAAGCAGACAGCGTTAGCTCCGCCCTATGCGGCCCCAGGGACTCTGTGCCGGGGGCAATGGCTGCCAGCACCTCTGAGAGAGAGCCCCTGCCGAGCTCCACTGGCTGCCAGGGAATTTAGACTCTCCCCAAATGAGTCTGCACACCCAATGTCTCACCCAGGGTCGTAAAACAAAGCAATCTGACGGTTTTCCCAATGAGAGAGCGAGTCACAGAGTGCTCTCGGCTCGGTCCCGTAGCTGAGCTGTTCGCGCAGGCTCCCTTTTCCACAAGCTGGGAGACCCTGCAGCACCCGAGCTTCGGGGTGCCCTCCCACTGTACAGTTTTCACCCCGTATGATAGTGGGTTCCCTGGACTTCGCCCAGAGCTGGAGAATCAGTCCAGTGGGACGTCTTTGTCTCCCCGTTCAAGAAAACTGGCCGGTTTTCAGCTGCCCGCCCTCTCCGCTGGTGCGCGCTCCAAACCCCTCTCCGCACGAATCTTTCAACGCCGTCCGCCGCCGCTCCTCCGAGTCACAGTGTCTTACCTTCACTTTTATTTGTGGAATTCTCACTCGGCCAGCTTTATGGTGATTCTGGAAGGTGTTTGTTCTTTTGTTAAGTTGTAGTTTTAAAGTTGCTGAGTATGACGGCAAGATAGGTGTTTTACCTATGCCGCCATCTTGGTTCTCCTCTACATCGCCATCATTTCTTACTGAGAGCGTGTCTTTTAGTCACGGGTGTCCTTTGTTCCGAATGGCCCAGGGCAGGCTCATCCCTCAGGGAGAGATTTTAGAAAGCAGGTGTCTCCAGCTAGGGGGGCCCCAGCCTGCTTCGCAGCAGAAGGGACAGGTCATTGCATCTGAGCAACAGATAAGGCCTTTCTGAGAGTTACAGCCCTTTGTAGCTCTGTGAAATCAATTAGCTTCAAAGGTCAGGGCTTTTTTGGGAACTGGCTTTTCCAAAATAAATTTCCTTTTATTAAAGCCATAAATCATGGCAGGAAGTGGGCTGTGAGCACCCCTCCCCGAGGGAGCTCCTAATTGATTGAGGGCCCACGTGGCCGGCAGGCGGCCTCCCTGCCTGGCTGTGCTGAGGTAACAAACACCTTCCTGGAAACAGGGCCGAGGGATCACTCAGTTGATCTCATTGCCAGGCCTGGGAGGGGTGAGTGTGTATCGTGCGTGCGTGTGTGTGTGTGTGTGTGTGTGTGGCGTGTGGCGTGTGGCATGTGGCGTGCATGTGTCGGCCCTGAGAGGACAGCCAGGAAGGCACTGCTTGGGAGCTTACGTGGTTGGCTGAGTGTCCCTGGGCAGTGCTCACAAGTGGTCGGATGATCACCAGGTCAGATTCTCACTTGAAAGCGAGCTAAACCTGTTTGGACGGTGAGAGGATTTAGAGTTCCTGCTGCAGTACGTCACCCGCATGGAGCCTGGCATGAACCGGTCCAGGTTCTCGGGAAAACAAGCTCCGAGCAGAAACAGACCTGGATTCACATAACTGCCTAATTCCCTGGAGGAAATGAACCTCTTCCCTGGGGCCTCAAGCAGGGCTTGGCGGTAACGTGGGAGGCAAGACGCTGAGCACTGATACAGGAGGGTCTAGAACCTTTCCCACTTGGCGGCCATGAAACTAGACCTTGTGCCTGTTTACAACAGAACGAACGAGCAGCCACCCTCTTTCTTATTCTGTTTCTCTCTCTGCATTTTGTTCTGTGAGTCCCCATTCCCCCCCGTTTGCCTTCAGTCCCCCGGGAAGACGGAGCCCCCATGGCCAAGACGGGAGCGGGAGCCTGCCTGACTCTCCCCAAGGGCGAGGCTGTTTGGTCTTCCTTTCTCCCTCCCGAGTCCACGTCGTTTCCTTATCCTCTTCCTGGAGCCTCTGACCGGGCTTTACCAACAAAGCAGGCACAATCGGTGACTCAGGGAAATAAACAGGGGCTGTTACTACCCACCCCAAATGCAGCGGCAGCCACACAGGCCCACCCTAAAGCTCAGAACGTGCTGGGCAGCACCTGAGTCCTAAGAGCTGGTTCCCACGGTGCACACAGCCCAGGCTGACACCCAGAAAGGCCATGGGAATAGTAGGTGGTCCTGAGCACCTCGAGGCTGCCTGCCCAGCAATGGTGCACCCCACTCCCGGGGTTGGGGTGGGCGTCCACTGAGACACCCCACCCTCCACCTGCAGATGGGCACTGACCGCCCTGACCCCACTCACCTGGAACGATTCTCTCACCCACTTGTCTTTGCAGTGGCTAAAAGTGAAGGGCAGTGGTTAAGAGAATGGGCTTTGGGATGAGCTGCCTGAATGTAATCCTGCCTCTTTTCCCTCTCCTGGTCTTTCCCCCCTGCCCGCCCCCCCCCCCAGATAAAAGGAGGAGAATAAAACCAGTACCCTCCGTAGGATGCCTGGCCAGGATGAGGCTCAGTAAGGGCTGAGTAGTGTTGCGTATTCAGACTGACGGACAGCCTCCCTTGGGCCGGGCCAGGTCGCGGCGGAGAGCGGGAGGGACAGTGATGCAGGAATTCAGACCACAGCGCAGGCGGGACGTGCTCTGTAGGGGAGGCACAGCAGCCGTGGGGCCCCTGAGGCAGGGTCCTGAGCATGGCGAGCGAGGGGGTCAGGTGGGTGTCTGAGGCGAGTTTTGAAGGCCGAATAGGAGTCGGCCGGATGAAGAACGCAAATAGCATCTTCCGGGCGGCAGGCGACACACACATGCAGAAACTCCAATGTCGGGACCCGTGGTGGGGAAGGCGAGCTCTGAGTGGGCAGTGAGGGTCGAAGAAGCGCGGGGGGGGGGGGGGGGCGGGGGTCCTCGTAGGTTGTCCATGTTTTGAAGTCTCTCTCTACTTCGGGGCTGACGCCAGGCTGCTGCCTTCAGAGCACTTTGCAGTTAAGGGAGGGCGGCAGGCCTGCGAGGACACGGTGCCCGTCAGCATGCCTCCGATGGCGCGCTGAGCCCGTGCTCTCACTGCAGCGCAGGTGGTCTTGGGAAGAGGGCCAGGCACGCCCTGCCAGGCTCCCTGCGTCACTGCAGCAGCTCCGGCAGCGGGAGCATGAGGAGCAGGCAGCGTTCAGAGAACCAGGGTGGCTCGGATCTGAAGAGCAGAGGGGAGGCTGGGATACCTCATCATGGAGCTCTGATGGCACCCTGCCGGGTCCAGCTCATAGTAAATGCTCGAGACTGTTTGTCCCTCCTCTGTGTCTGTGTCTGTGTCTGCATGGCCCTCGTGTTTCCCAGGACACCTGACCCAGGCCCGGCACCGTGAGCACAGACCCCTTGTCCCACAGCTCAGCAAGCGGGTGGGTTTAGGCGTTTTCTGAGCGAATCCCGAGAAGGTGACCAGGGATGTGAAGGTTTACACTGAAGGAAAACAGACCGGAGCTTTCTCTGTCAGAGCAGGGATCGCTCCGGATGCTGGTGCTTCCGGAACAAAACCGAATCCAGGACAAGCCCCTGAATCTTGCTCCACAGAGAATGTGGGTTGGAGGACGCTGCGCAGATGTGCTGGGTTTGGAGCCTCCGCCGGGGCAGCCGTCTAAATAAGCAAGTGGAGTGTGAGTGACCGCAGGTGGCTGGCGTGCACATCTGGGCTGCCTTGCCATGGTCAAGGTGTAAATCTCTTTCCAGAGACTGAGCCAGAATTCGTCCCCCTCCTACATGGCTGATGATTCACACCCTGTATTTTCAAGCTGTTCTTTGGGGTTTTAAGCTCATTGGAACCTTCTTTCCAAAAGTCCTTGAGAAAGGTGAACTTAGCAGTTCTATTAGAGAAGGGGAAACGGAGGCTTGGGGAGCATGGTACGAATCCTGCATCCTATTCGGGGGCCTGCTGCTGGAGAGCTGATTCCCACAGGCCGGTTTCCCAGGGCCGACAGCGGATCCTTGCTTAACCGCAGAAGTTAAGGGTCAGGGTTAATAACAACAGCTAAACTTCCAGATGTGTTTTGGAGCCTGTTACGAAGGCATCTGGACTGTTCCCGTGCCCAGGATCATTGCCCTGGAGGACGGCTCCACAGAGCGAGGGGGGGATTGCCCCGCGCTGGCCTGGTGTCCAGGCCTGGTGAGACCGTTGTGTGGCGGGTTGCGCTGTTCGTGCATCAGGGTGCCGCCGCATCGCTGCCCCCTTTTTAGAGAGGCACTGACTCCACCGCAGCATTTCGAGGTGACACGTAATAACGACAAGAGGCCAGCTAATACCTGGTTCTGCTCAGTGTGATTACACATTGGGACTGAGATGGGGGTTGCTGGCTGGGACAAACAAACATTTTCTTGAAGGAAAAGCCCTGGGGGTGGGGGGAGACCTCGGGTTTCAAATCTCTGTGCGCTTTTCTAATGGTTTCCAGACGTACGATGCATTTACGGAGCCCGGAGAGGCGTGATTGGGGGTAATGGCAGCCAGCCTGCCCTTCAGTGAGAACATGCGTGGTCCAGCGTGCAGAGAGGGCCGCCGGGACGCAGTTCCGCTTTCCCACGCAGGGGCCCGCGGCAGCCCGCGGCAGCCCACGGCGCTGTCCCGTCCGCAGCAGAGCGTGGCAGCGGGACCAGCCCGCCTTACACACGCCGGGGGGCCGGCTCTGGGCTCTCGCAGGCCGGAAACACCGAACTTACAGAACAGTGTTGGTCCTTTCCTCCCAGGTTCTATATTCCGGTTTGTGTTTTAAAATCCCCCAAGTAGCACATGTAAAACTGTCTTTTCAGAGGCTGTTGCTCAAACAGAACTGCAGCAAGTTAAGCGCATCCACCCTGTCCCGCTCGGTGTATTTCCTCGCACGCACTAACTGCGTGTTCGCAGCAGGCCCACTTCCTGACGCCGTCTGTTTCAACTGTGTGCTCCACAGGTCGCCAGGATCCTTGAAGTCTCGGAGGAGATGAGGAGGAGCATGGGCGTGAGCTCAGGGCTGGAGCTCATTACCTTGCCGTACGGCCACCAGCTGCGTCTGGACATCATCGAAAGGTGAGCAGCGCGGTCCTCTGCATGCTTGGCCCTCTCAGTCCTCCTGCCTCTCTTCAGAGCAGAGAGAGGCCCAGCACTGATGCCAGAGCTGCTTCCCTCGGGGTGGGGGGTAGGGGGTGGAGGGGAGGTGCGGCCCAGGCCAACTTTCCCAGAAGCTCAGCCAGAGAATTCCTGGGGACGTACAAAGAGACGGCACAGAGGAAGTCGGGGAACAAAGAACGTGTTCCCGTCTGTTCCAGATTGCTTTTGGAATCAAGTGGGAGTGTGCGGGTAAGGTTGGGAAGAACAGAGACTGAACATTTTCTTTGACAAGGTGGACAGGTGGGGAGTCAGAGGTCAGAGGGCAAGGGCACACAGACCCTCTCCCCTCCGGCCCCTGAAGAGTCACCGTCTTCTTCTCGTGAAGAGCCAGGGCCCGGCTGTCCCTGTAAACCACACACGTGGACACGGATGTTCAGAAATTAGAAAGACAGAAATAGCAAGGCATAGTTTTAAGAAAAGAAGCACTAGACTTGATTATTGTATTAGCGTAGAAGTTGGCCTTTCTGACACACACAACGACAGTTGGTTTGGGCAAGACTGTCTGGTTAGGTTTTCTGTTTTTCCAACCCACTTCCCTTTGCCAGGGCACGTGCGTGGGTTGTAATGGTCAGCCGGGCCCTCAGCCCATCAGCCCCTGCCCAGGCTTTTCTGGGATGGCCCACCTGTTCTTGTCTCCGAACGGCAGCCACGTGTGGAGGGACAAAACACTTTGTTCCGCTGTTTACTGTTTTAACTGTAAGTAGCCACACATGGCGTTGTGATCCGAGGATGTCACTAGAAAGGAAGCGGCGCCTTCGGGTGGCCCGGGGGTCCACACCACTGCCTTCAGGGGTGCCTGCTACAAAGCAGAGGAGATGGTTCCAGGCTGCTGTTGTTTTGGCTTCACAGCCATAGATGCATCCCATAGAAGATGCCAGAACTTGAATGGGAGACTTTGGGGAGGCAGGAGACCAGAAATGCTAACTTGGTTCAGGCAGCCTTGTTGTCGAATGTCTTAGGGCAATTGTAGGTCTGACTTCTGAATTTTTTTACTTTTCTGATCAGGTTTTTCTAGATTCTAGCCTCTCTCTCCTGGTGTCCTCTTCCTGCCCCAAGTCCAGGGCCTGGAGTCTCCGGTCCCCCAACTTCTCCTCTGCTGCTGTCTGGGCTCAGTGGTCACTGCTTCAACAGAATCGAGCGGTGCCACCAACTTCCCCCTTTCTCTTGTGGCACATTTTTCGGTCTGAAAACTCGCCGCGCTCCAGGCCTCCTGCGCTCGGTGTCATTAGGTGTGCTGGACGTGGCTCCCAGGCTGAGGTTGGCAGGCTTGGGGCTTCTCCTTTGGCTATTTCCAGACTTCCCCTCTCGTCTACATCCATTTCCTCTTCCTCCTGAGTGCCTGTGCTCTCACGTCGAGCTTGGGTCCTGCCCAGGGCCGGCCTATGGGTCTGGGGAGTGGGTTTCTTCATTACGATGTGTTTAAATAAAGGTCAAGGGTATAGTGGCCCTGGAAGGCCAAATTACATCATCTTCCTGGGTTTCGGGATCAAATACGAAACCACCCTTTATTTCTTAATTTACCCCTTCACCCATTCCAGGCCTACTGCGTGGACATATCCTTCGTGTAACAGTCAGTGCCCCCGCTGCCAGCCCCGGTGGCCCCTGGAGCGGACGCTCCAGGCGAGTGTCTTTCCCATAGAGGTGCACGCAGGGGGGTTTAGGCAAATGCCAGTTGAATGAATGGATAGAGTTTGCCAATTAACCACTGGTGTAATGCCAGGTCTTAAAGAAGTAGAAAATATGTCTTTTATTAAGGCTATTAAAACGGGGGGGGGGGGGGGGGGGGGAGACACTGAACAAAAAAAATAGACTAAATGCAACATGAAACATTAGTTTGCTATTTGTTAAAAGAGACATCTAAGATGTTTGGCTCAACCTTAACTTTTTGCAAATGGTAACAAAACTCTTCAGTAAACAACAGATGATAAAAACAGGCTTTAATTCTATGTTAGGATCCATTGGTTAAGAAAGACAAGAAACGGGAAGGAGATAAATAAAGGAAAAGAGACAGGCAAAGATGGACCGAGACACAGAGGGAAAGATGAACCCAAAGAGATCGCCGTAGTAACAAGTACTTTTTGCTAGGTGCCTGCCAGTGCCAGGCACCTGGGTTATTTTTATACCCACACTCAGTCTATTTCCCACCATTGCTCTTGCCCCCATTTTACAGATGAAGAAATCCAGGCACGGAGCAGTCAGATAACATTCTAAGGCCACACTGCGAGTAAGCAGCACACATGCCCACAGGGTGGGCAAAAGGAGGTTTCCAGTTGTTCTATGGAAAATAATACAATAATTAATAAATGACACGAGCCAAAACTCAGTTACCCATACTCACAGCTGCACACCTACTTTTGCCCCAGCCTGAGTATGTACAAACACAGAGGTGGCAGAGCTCGTTACTTACTTTTCATTTATTTTTATTTTTTGTTAATCCTCACTCAAGGATATTTTTCCATTGATTTTTAGAGAGTGTGGAAAGGAGGGGAAGAGAGAGAAACATTGATGTGAGAGAGACATATCAATTGTGTTACCTTCTGCACGAGGTGCCGGGGGTCGAGCCTGCGACCGAGGTACATGCCCTTGCCCGGAATCAAAGCTGGGACTCTCCAGTCCGCTGGCCAGCACCCTATCCACTGAGCCAGACTGGCCAGGGCAGGACTTGTTACCTATATGACAAACATTATCGTGTGACGAAAAGGAGTGTGGAAGAGGGTGAGCTCAGTGGCGGCCTTCCACACCCAGAGACCTAAAGGAGCCACACTAAAAGCGGGTCCGAGTGGGTAGTCACCTCCTGAGCCTGTAGTGTCCCTGACAAAGGTCAGCGGTTACCTTGGAAGTTTTTATCGTTGTGCATCTAAGATAACATACCTTTGAAAAGTCAGAGTAATTTTCTTTTCCCGACCCCTCAAAGGCACAACCCCTAGCACCAGAGCAGGAGACCACGTGTTATCTTGTTGCCCACAGACCATCCCTCTGTGCCGTAAATGTCAACTGTCTCATACTCACCGATGTAAGAGAAGTATGTGCCTCTCGGTTTTGCTTTTCATCTAATCCCGGCGATCGCCCTGCTTGGCCTTCTCCTAATCTACCACCATGGATGTCATGTAACCCCCCTTACACCTCCTCCTCTGAGTCTAATGTACACAATAAGATGCAAAACTGTCCATTCTCTGGAGCATTTTCTCAATCCATTGAAATTTCACTTCCCAGCCATTGCCACCAGTTTGGCCCAAATAAATCTTCTAGGACGTTTTCCTAGGCAGGGCTTTGGCCAACAAGGGAAACTTGTAATGCGAGGCACGAGGTAAATCATGCCTTTGTTTGCCCAAGGAAAGCCAGAGGGTCCCACACCTGTGGGCACAAGACAGCGGCATGGCCTTGGAGTGGCATCCTCACCTGTGAGTTTTCAGGACAAGGTGGCCCCAGACTTTCAAACATGTGTATCTTAGTAACCATACTATGACTAGGGGCTTCACCTCCAGCACTTCATCAGCCTGGAAATGACCTAAGAAATGTCATGAGGCCATTCTGGCCCAGTGTAGTCAACTACCCAGTCCTGATCTTCAGAGGGAAGGAAAGGGACTTCAATCTATGCTGCCTTCCATAGGAGACTCTGTGTGACCCCCTCATCAGCTCATGGAGACTCTGTGTGACCCATCACATCAGCCCATAGAGACTGACCCCTCATCAGCCGATGGAGACTCTGTGTGACCCATCACGTCAGCCCATAAAGACTGACCCATCATCACATCAGCCCATGGAGACTGTGTGACCCCCTCATCAGCCCATGGAGACTCTGTGTGACCCATCATGGAGACTCTCTTTGAGCCCCATTGTCATGGAGAGAAAAAAATCACACTGCTTCCTGTCCTGGGTCTGTGAGGTCAACCTATATAGTTGCATTGTTGCAGATACAAACAAGATTTCCATTTTCTTAGAGCCTGCCCTTACAGGGACACCCTGCCAGTCCACTGTTCCGTCTTTGTCCGCGTCCCCACTCACATTCTTGCCTCTTGACCAGAGCCGCAGACACTCTCTTCTTCGCTCCTCATTCCTCCCTTTGTTCTGACACTCTTGTCATCATCCTAAATCAAGCATATTCTCTCATTTTTCTGTCCTTTCCATTTCCCATGCCGGGGGCTCGGCAGAGATGGCCCGATGCTGCCCTGAGGAGGGGAGTCCCTGGTGTGTTGGGGGATATCTCCTTGGATCTCTCCTGAGGAGGCCCCCCCTTTTCACGCCCCAGATCCAGCCTGAACAAGGCCAGGTCCTGGGCATCTGTCCTTTGGACTCTGCGTAGTGGCCTCTCAAGGCCTGTGTGGTCCCGCTGCAGCCAGCCTGTGGGGTGCTCTCCAGAGAAATCACAGCCCAACTATCTGGGGTACCAGCGCTTCTCAGGGCCAGAGCAGGACATGGTGCAAAGCCAACCTGTCTCCTAGCTGGTTTGGCTTCACGTCCTCCTCGTCCCGCCAACCCCGGGCCTGACCGCCGATCCCCCCCCCCTCGCAGACATGGCACCATGGCCATCGGCATTGCGGTGGACATTCTGGGCTGCACCGGCACGCTGGAGGACCGAGCCGCCACCCTCAATCGGGTCATCCAGGTGGCGGTGGAGCTGAAAGACTCCATGGGGGACCTCTATTCCTTCTCGGCCATCATGAAAGCCCTGGAGATGCCGCAGGTACGTTTCCACTCGCTCCGGGCAGCCCCGCGGGCCTCTGTGTGCTTCCTGTTCGGGAGTCCGTCCTTAGCAAATCCCACAGGGCGTCAGGCAGTCTCAAAAGGTAAGTGGAATCGTAGTGAGAGCTGCTTTGATTAGGGGGCAACCAAGAATAGGATCCTAAGTATTTTGCCTGTTTTTAAAAACACTGAGTAATAGCCGAAAGGCCCCCCCCCCCCTCTTTCTCTCTGATGCACAATCTGGAAGACCAACCTGGATGATGTGTCTGGCGCAGGAGTGCCGGGCAAGGGAGAGACTGTCCCTCTGAGTCACCAAACGTGTGGGCAGTTTGGGACAACTGGAAAACAGCCATGTGGGGAGCTGACATCTGAGAATGCCTAGAGTGCTGTATCTCCTAGAATGTTCCTCAGGTTACCTAAAACAGCCTCTCTTATTAGAAACTCCAGATTTCTGGATCGCCTACCCTATAGCCCCCCTCGTTAGAGGTTCTGAAATCGGGCACTTTGAATTCACCTGCTCTGACAGGCTGTGTTTAGGATGAGTATCAAAACTGAAAACGCGCGTTTGAAATCAAACAGAGGAGCATGGTGCTGTGGCCTTGCTCTCGCAGATCCTGTTCCCCGGCTGCTCTGCGGCCCTAGGCGCGTAGGGGACCCCCTCTGCAGCCCTGTGAGCCCCGTCTGCAAACGGGAACCCAAAACCGCCCGCCATCCAGCGTGTCTGCTCAGAGCCCGATTGCCCTGGACACCCCGGCCCTCACTGACACCCAGCATCACCCCCGGGAAGGCAGCCACCGACACGTGTCCTGCTGGCTTGTTAGGAACATGATTTCCTGCTCGAGAGCAAGGTCACCTTAGAAACAGGAAGTCGGACAACTTGGTTCTTTCGTCGGGAACATTGGGGAGGGGGTGTCAGTTCCAATTAGAACGTAATATTCCAAGAGTTTACAAACCTCTTTAGATGCCCTGGGATTTGGTAGGGCTGCTGCTGGGAATAGGCAGGCTCAGACACATTTTCGTGATATTGGCCTCCGCAGTATCAGGAGTCCTAATTTTTCATTCAGGCGCTTTCAATGGCAGGAGATTTATTTCCTCTTTATCCAAACCTGCATACAATTGTGAGAGCCGAGCCAGTAAGCTAAGCTGTGAGCGTAGCCCTCCAGCCCACAGCTCCCTCAGAGAGGGCCAAAGGGGGTGTTTGGTGGCATCACACGGCTGCTGACCATGACATCACACTCCGCGGGCAGGGACTTACCCTGCAGCAGGTCACCAGGCCCCTGTAGGCGGCGCCCTCCCCTCCTGGGGCACCTCAGCCACCGGGGCACAGCCTCCGGGTGCTCAGGGCCCGTGAGTCAGCCCTGTCTGGGAGGGAAGTGGTAGACCCGGGGGAAACCCGAGGAATCACACCACGTCTGTGTGTCACCCTCCACCCCACCGCTGCGCTGCAGCCGCACAGCCGCTTTCTCTCCCAGCCCCTGGAGCCAGGAGAGCAGCCAGCAGACGGGCTTGGCCTGGAGACAGGGGCTCTTTCAGAAAGGAGAAGCTTGAGGCTGAGGAAGAGCAGGGGGCGTGGGGGGAGACGGCAGCCTGGTGGGTGGCCGGAGGAAGACCAGCCCACATCCTTTCCTTCCCAGAAAAGCTGCTGGTGTGGTCCCTGCTCCCCTTTCCCTCAGAACACACAGGCGCTCCGAGGGGCCAGGGAAATGAAGCTCGGCTCTGTCCCTTCCCAGCTGTGCTGCTCCAAGCACGCGCCCTCATCGCTTCTGGCTTCTTTCTGATCTGTAACATGAGCCAACATACCTGCTTCGTAGGGTATTGCGAGGACTGGATGAAATTCCTCAGATACCTGAGTTGGCGCTCGTTCCCTCGGTATTAGCCCTTCCTCCCTCCCTGGCTTCGCGTAGAAACTTCAGACACACATAGGCCTGCGGTGGCCTGGTGAGTGGGGGGCCGTCTGCCTTAGGGCAGGGGCTCATGTTGATTCCAAAAGAAATGTGCAGGAATGAGAGGTGGCCGCACATGGCCTAGGCAGCCCCGGCGTCTTAGACGTTACTACTTAAGAGTTCCATGGAGGTGCTGGCCCCGCACCCCTACAGCGTCTCCCCGGTGCAGCCTCCAGGGGAGACAGCTGGCAGCCCCTTTCCACCTTTAAAATGCACGCACTCCTTGACCCGGTAGTCCCACTTCTGGACATTTATCCTCCACATGTTTTCACACAAGTGCACATGTGCAAAATCTTCACGAGGGAATTTTGTCATTGAAACCTGGAGGCTGGTTAGAAATGTAGCGTGTCCTTAAAGTGGAACATAATACCGAAGTGTAACAAAATAAGGCTGTTCTGTGCTGTTTTTTATGTACTTATATGAGAGATTTCCAAATAAGGAACAAAACACATGTGTAGTGTGACGTGCGTTTATGTTCAGGTAGAGTGAGTGTGTCTACACAGACATACATGCTCATGCCAGAAATTGATGAGGGGAGTTGTCGGTGGCTTGGGCCGTCAGAGCAGTGCAGACACAGACAAGAGTGGGGGGTTAACTTCCCTCTGTATACTCCTTTCGACTGCTTTGACTCTTGTAGCATGTGCATCTGTCATCTGTTCTAAACTTAAGCAAGAAGGTCATGTTCGCCCTGGCCGGCGTAGCTCCGTTGGCTGGGCTTTATCCCGTGCACCAGCAGGGTTGCTGGTTTGCTTCCCAGTCAGGACACATGCCTGGGTTATGGGTACAATCCCCAGGAGGGGGTGTGCAGGGGGCAGCGGATCGATGTTTCTCCCTCCCCTCTCCTTTCCTGTCTCTCTAAAAATCAATAAAAACATATTTGAAACTTTTTAAGTCATTTTAAAAAGCGTTACTACCTTTTACAAACAGGAACACTCTCTTTCTCCCAGATCACCAGGCTAGAGGAAACGTGGACGGCCCTGCGGCGCCAGCACACCCAGACCGCCATCCTCTACGAGAAGCAGCTGAAGCCGTTCAGCAAAGCTCTGCACGAGGGCCGAGGTGAGCGCAGGGTCAGCTCAGCTCCCCTGGGTGCCTGCAGACCACGGGTGCGTCTGCTCTGGTTTGGCCGAAGCATGGTGCGGGGCGTGTTCCGAGCCCCCGAGTGACCTGCAGGATTCATGCTGTCCCGAGTGGAGGATGGCACTCTTGCCTAGCATGTATCCCTGGATCATCTGTATCTTTCTAAAAAACAAACAAACAAACAAACAAAAAACAGTGAGGTCTCTGCCTATATTTAAAATCAGATTGGTGTTTTTGTTTTGTTTTTTGTTTTTTGTTTTTTTTCTTTTTGCTATTGAGTTCTGTAAGTTCTTTCCCTATCCAGATATATGATTTGCAAATATTTCCTCTTCATTCTGTAGGCTGACTTCTCATTTTGTTGGTGGTTTCCTTTGCTGCACAGAATTTTTAGTTTGATGTCATCTCACTTTTTTTTTTTTTTTGAAAAAATATATTTTATTGATTTTTTTTAGAGAGAGGAAGGGAGAGAGATAGAAAGTCAGAAACATCGATGAGAGAGAAACATCCATCAGCTGCCTCCTGCACACCCCCCACTGGGGATGTGCCTGCAACCAAGGTACATGCCCTTGACCGGAATCGAACCCGGGACCTTTCAGTCCGCAGGCCGACGCTCCATCCACTGAGCCAAACCGGTTTCGGCTCTTCTCGCTTGTTTAGCCTCCCGCACCAATTATCACAACCTGATGGGACCCAAGAACACAGCGCCCCCCCCGAGTCACGTGACCCGGAGGATTCCTTGGGTGGTGGCTGCAAAAACCAGGGCACCAGCTACATGTAAAGGCCCTTCTCTGGCAGATGCGGTGCTCCAGTCCACAGCGGGGGCGGGGGGAGAGCACAAAGGAGTGCCCACCCTTTGAGGTCTCTGCAAAGGATTACCATCAAGCCTCTGATGTGTATTTAATTAGAAACCTGCCTCTCAGGCTGCGGTTGTGATGATAAGCTGCTTGGCTCTGTTGCCTCTTGCTATGCTCTGGAGGCGGTAGCTGTTTAAGAACTCTTTCTCCATCAGTTACACAGCCCGTGGCACCACAGGCATAAGGCCCACTGGCCACCAGAGCCTGGCTCAGCTGCAAACTTCGGGTGCCAGACAAGGCCGTGGGCTCCTCTCTGAGAGACCAGTGAGCTGGGGCGGAGCTGAGGAGGAGCGTGTGGGTGGCCCCCACAGGAAGAAGAGAAGAGCCCTGGCCAGGGACGCCCAGTTGGTTGGAGCGGCGTCTCATACACCGAGAGGTGGTGGGCTCAGCTCCTGGTCAGGGCACATCCCCGGGGTGTCGGGGCACGTAAGGGAGAGACAACCAATCAGTGTTTCTCTCTCAAATCAATAAAAAATATATGCATGGGTAAGGATTAAGAGGAAGGAAAAAAGAGAAGAAAAAGGAGGAGCCTCGTATTTTAAACGTAAAGAGGCACCCACTGGCCGGAGTGAGGCATGTGAGGTGGTGCCTGTCCGCCAGCAGGCCTCTCGCTGAGCGCTGAGCGCGGGGGGGGGGGGGGGGGGGGGGGGGGGGGGAGGCGACTCAGAGCATGTGCGCCCTGCAAGAGCTCTTTCTCAGACCATTATCGCCTCTAGGTCTTACGCGCTTGAGCTCCACTGGCTTTTAAAGCTAGAACTTTTGAAGACTTGACTCTCAGCCCAGGTCTTAGAAGTTGGGGTGCTCAATGTGGGGTTCAAACCCCTGGCTCCTCGGGGAGAAGCTCTGGGGTTTGAGTTCCCTCCGGACCATGGGTCGCTGTACCTGGCTTGGGGTTTATGACGAGACTGTGCCCCAGCCTCCCCTGCATGCTTCTTTCTATATGGGCCTCTCTCATTGGCCTGATTTGTAGGAGCTCCTTTTTCCAGAGGAAGCTGTTCCATATTTAGCTGCAGATTTAATGTGTCCGAGGAGGAGGTGGGACTAGGATTCTCCTACCTCACCATCTCAACTTTGGGAGGGAAAAAATGATCTGGAAAAAAATGTTACCCCTTGTTTTTCAGAGTCCACGTGCGTCCTCCCAAACAATATATCGGTCCCCCTGCTGATGCCTCTTGTGACCTTAATGGAGCGACAGGCTGTCACTTTTGAAGGAACGGACATGTGGGAAAAAAATAACGAAAGCTGTGAGATGATGATGAACCATCTGACAACAGCCCGGCGCATGGCAGAGGCTGCACACAGTTACCGGGTGAATGCCGAGAGGATCCTAGAAGGTAAGAGCTGCTTTTCCTAAGTCTCGGTCTCCTCGGAATAGTCACTGGGATGAAGGAATACAAGAGCATAGATGTTCTCAATTAGGAAAGACCCAGTAGGAAATTCCCACTGAGGCATGGGAATTCTATTTCCTCCATGATTGACAATTACTTCCTCTTAATTCCTAACTGACTTAAGGATCCTGCTTCTCTCTTCTTTGTATGTATTCTGTTGAGTCACTGGGATAGAATAAACACAGAGAAAAGGTCAAGAAAGAATTGGTCAGCTCGCCTACTGGGCATGACTGTGACCCCACTAAGGGCGGATATTTGCTCACCATCATATCCTCCCTCCCCTCCTCCGCCCCCAGAGTAGGGGCTCAAAGCATATTAACTGAATAGAAAACGTGATGGGCAGAGTTTTATTTGACTTCGTTTATCTGCGTGCCTATTTCTTCTCAGTCATGCGGCGAACGGAGCTCCCTGTTCTTAGCAGGGAAGGGTCCAACATAAGCAAAGGCACTAGAGCTTGGGGGGGTGGGGGGAGGAAGAGTATAAAACACAAGTACTTGGGTTTGGGTTCGTGTAAAGTGTGTCTTCAGGAAAGGCCACCCAGGCTGAAGAAGGAAGTGGGGAGGCTTCCATGTACGTCTGTGGCTGAAGAAGAGCCAGGGAGAAGTGGGGGGTGCCATCACATGGTCACATTTGTGCCTCGTATCTGGCCTCTGTGTGGAGGAAGGTGGGAGGGCTGAAGGCTTACAGGAAAAAGACCGTTTAGGAAGCAAATGCAAGCACAAGGTCTCGACTGAGCCAGTTACCAGGGACGACTGTTTTCTCATCCTCACTAGATATTTTTAAATTCCTCGAGCCAGCAGTTTGGTCCACCAGGTGAAAAACTTAATGGAGTGAGAGAGGCCTGTTATTTCATCCTAAAACAAAGCTGTCGCCTCAGAACCAGAATTTATGACTAAACAATTTGCACTGTACCTGATATAGGTGTAAGCATTATATACCTGCTTCGTTTTTTTCCTCAGAAAGTTCTCCAAGGTCAGCAGTGTAGAATTCAAACAGTAAAAGCACATAATTCACCAGACAGTATAGTGCCTGCTTATATAAAGCCAATAAATGTATTACATTGGATGGTGCCTAAGCTAAAAGTGTGCTTGAAGTTGTTCTAGAGCAAATTACTTTAAAGGTATCAGATGGCATTTCTTGGTTGATCCTGCTACAGGTTTACATAGCAAGTTCCCATTGCTGGGCATGACTGTGACCCCACTAAGGGCGGATATTTGCTCACCATCATATCCTCCCTCCCCTCCTCCGCCCCCAGAGTAGGGGCTCAAAGCATATTAACTGAATAAATGCAAGTTGTCACCTGGCCTCTGTTGTTTATCTGTCAAAGATATTCTGGCATCACAGGGAAATATGGACTAAAAGTTGTCTCTTTTCCTCTCATCCACCAAGATCCTCTGATCTAGATGGCGGGAATGTATTTAATGACAGAGTGCAGTACCCCAGTAATAATCGAGGATGAGGGTCCCGGCCAGGGTGGCTCAGTTGACTTGCTGTGCTCACATGCACCAAAATGTTGCGGGTTCGGTTCTTATCAGGGCACCCATGCCCAGATTGCGGGCTCCATCCCAGGGCGGGGTGTGCAGGAGGTAGCCAAGCAATATTTTGCTTGCATCAATGTTTCTCTCAAAAGAAAAATAAGTAAGGATGAGAACCACATGCTTGTGTGACTCTTTGGCTAAAGATTTCCCCTCTCTAAGAGTTGACTGAGCATCCTTGGCCTTAAGTAGACCAGAGAATTCTCTTTTATAGAAGAGGAGAGAGAGTTGAGAAATAGGCTTACACATATAATTGTCAACTGACTTTTTTTTCAATCTTTTTTCAGTCAATTGATTTTTTTTTAATTTATCTTTGCCCAAGGATGTGTTTACTGATTTTTAAAAATATATATTTTTATTGATTTCAGAGAGGAAGGGAGAGGAAAAAGAGACACATCAATGATGAGAATCATTGATTGACTGCCTCCTGCACAACCCCACTGGGGCTCGAGCCCACAGCCCAGGCATGTGCCCTTGTCTGGAATCGAACTCAGGAACCTTTAGTCCTCAGGCGGACACTCTGTCCACTGAGCCAAACCAGCCAGGGTTGTGTTTGTTGATTTTTTAGAGAAAGAAACACCACTGTGAGAGTGAAACAACAATCAGTTGTTTCCCACACACACCCTGACTGGGAATCTAACCTAGGTATGTGCCCTGTTTGGAAAACGAACCCACAGCCTTTCTTGGTGTACCAAGTGATGCTCCAACCAACTGAGACCCCAGCCTGTCTGTCATTTGATTTTTGACAAAAGTGTCAAAATAATTCATTGGATAAAATATATAGTCTTTCAGCAAGTAGTGTTGGAACTATTGAATATTATATGCAAAAAAACAATCTTTACCTCATACCATACACAATAATTAATTAAAAAAATCATAGAACCAAAGTATGAGTAAAGTAAAAGTAAGTGGAAAGCTCCTATAAGGAACCACAGGAGCCTGGCCAGTATTGCTCTCGGTTTGATTCCCTGTCATGGCACATGCCCAGATTGCAGGCTCGATCACCAGTGGGGTGCGTGCAGGAGGCAGCCAATCAATGATTTTCTCTCATTATTAATGTTTCTATCTCTCTCTCCTTCCTCTCTAAAATCAATTATATATATATATATATATAAACTTTTTTTAAAAAAAAGAAAACACAAATTCATTGTGACCTTAGGTTAGGCAAAATTTTTTTTAGGATACAAAAAGCATGAACAATAACAGAAAATTCTGATAAATCAAAATTTTAAATTTTGCTCTTTAAAAACACTAGTAGCAAAATAAATAAATAAATAAATAAATAAAAACACTGGTAACAAAGTCAAACAGCATGCACAGATTAGAGAATACTGACAAACATACAGGACAGGACAAAAGGAGGTCTATAGTTGTTCGTGTGGAAAATAATAATAAATATAAGAATAAACTTTTGCATACACACAACTGTAAACCTACTTTTGCCTTTCTATATCTATAAAGGACTTATATCTAGAATATATAAGCAATTCTTAAAACTCAATAAGAGAGCAAACAAGATTTGAATAGACACACCAGAGAATGACAAGTAACTACCTGGGAAGATGTTCAAAGCATTAGTCATTAGCAAGAATGACAATACTAAAGGTTGGCAGCCTGTGGAGAAAATAGAATCTTCATGTTCCTGATGAGAATAGAAAATGGTGGAGCCATTTTGGAAAAGAGTTTGAGTTTCTTAAAAGTAAACATATATTTACCATATGCCCCAGTGTTTTCACTCTTAGAGAAATGAAAAGCACATGTCCACACGAAAACATATACATAACATTATTCATAAGACACAGATCTGGGGACAACCCAAATGCCCGCCCGCTGGTGGACAGATAAAATGTCACATGTCCGTGTAACTGAACACAACAATAAAAAGGAATGATCACACACAACAACATGGAATAATCTCAAAAACACCATGCCAGGCGAAAGGAGCCAGACACAAAGCAAAGTCCTTATTATATAAGTCTGTATTAAATTTCTAGAAAAGGAAAAACAGCAACAAAAAGCCCATTTGTGGTTGGTGGGGGTCTGAGGTGAGAACGGGGGCTGACTGCACAGGGACACGAGGGAACTTCCCAGGTGACGGAAGTGTTCGGTAACTCGTGGTGATGGTGGTGCAGCTGAAACGGGGGAATCCTGACATGTACAGGACACACCAATGAAGCTGTAAAAGCCCACAAGGTACTTGGACCCTCCTTCTCACAGCACAACCCACAGTGGCTTGTGTACGTGTTCCTCTGCCGTGGCTTAGTGAGCTGGTTGCCCTTTCTCTGCAGGTGCTTAGGTCCCGAGCGTGGGACTCCGCCCTCCCTCACAGCAGATCCTGTGCTTTTCCCTAGGGGGGGTGGGGGGGGGGGGCGCGGGGTTTTAAAAGTTCTGAGAAATGAAGTCCATTTTGATCCTACTTTAAATGAGCGAGTGTTCAGTCTGTTTTCTACGCTGCTTTAGGCTGAGCTGAAAAAAACAAAAACGTTTTGTTTTGTTTTGTTTTGTTTTTGTCTATATTAGGTTTTCAACCAGATGAAGAAATGAGTGAAATCATCAAGACTGAATTTCAAATGCGATTGCTATGGGGCAGCAAAGGCGCACAAGTCAATCAGGCAGAGAGATATGAGAAATTCAACCAGATTTTAACTGCCCTCTCACGTAAATTGGAACCTCCTCCTGTAAAGCCAGCAGAGCTTTGATAACTCTCCAAAGAACGTTCAGATATTGCTTCAAGCTTCTCCAGTTTCTTCTTTGGAAAAGCTTATTTGAAGAATAACGTGCAAATCTGACAACATACAGGCTTTTAGTATCCACAGGATATTAAACATGTAAATTGCACAAAGCACATTTATTTATGAGTTGTTTAAAATTACTACTGATTTTTAAATGAAAGATAATTTATTATTAAGGTAACTATTGCTAATGTTGATCAGCAAATTCAAGAGAAGACACTAGCTTATGTCGACTGGTTGCTTTTTATTACCAAGGTATTTAACCATTTTAGTTTTAATTCCATGTCAGAAAAGTGTAAATAGAAAAAAATGTAAGAGCATGAAACATTTCAGACGGTATCAGTTGTATGATATTCTTTAACTATGAAAAGTGTAAATAGCCATATGAAAATATATCTTTTTGTGAAATAACTGTATCCAGACTCTTTTCTATTAAACAACTATCATAGTACATACAATAACTTTATCTCCTAACCTTGCTGGGTCAGCCTCCTCCCTAGCCACTGGATTCTGACAATAAACAAAAAATAATGGCCTGATGTGGACAATGTAAGGTTTCTAGCTTAGGAGACAGTGACTAGTGATACAAAGAGGAAGACATAGGTTCAAAATCAAGTTGTGGGTCTTGCAAGTTCACCTGAGCACGCCCCATGTGCCGCACAGCACCGGCACAGAGCACCCAGAAGTTAGCGTATTTCATGCCATCACAAGTGTTTCAAAACAGTCGAACTGTTGTTTTTCCTCTAGCTGATTAGCATAAGTTTTCTAGATTTTTGACTTCCGAAAACGTGTCCTTTCTAGTTTATCAGTATCCCTCTTAAGTTTTTCTACTGTAGAAAATTTGGACTACAAGATTACAAAATAAACTTAATCACTCTGCCACCAACTGTCAGACACCAATTTGGTTTTTCTTCTGATCTTCTAAATAATTTTGAGACCATACACAAGAGTTGTATATCCAACTTTTCTCCAACAAGTTGCAGTCTGTCTTTGTTGTGGTTGTTGAGAGTATTACCGATGTCCCTCATTTTTGCCCCTATGCCCTCCCCCACCAGTTGCAGTCTTATCTTTAGAAAACACACCTCTGGTCAAGCTTGGGGTGAGGCCCTGGGGTGCCAGATACCTAGAGGGAGAAACTTAACTGTGTGGTTCCAGAGTGAGAGCTGGGGAGACAGCCACCATTGTCTCTGTGCTGAACCCTCTGATCCCCAACCTCTGCCCCCCCCCCCCACACACACACACACACTCACACAAAACTAAAACAGACTCTGTATTAGCCTGGTGAACTCCATTAGCTCCATCCTGACAACTCCCTGAGATGCTGCCTCGCAAACTCACATTCTGCCTAAGGGTCTGTCAGCAGCTGAGCCTTATGGGCAGCTGGCAGGCAGAGGTGGGTATCAGGGTGCCTTGGGCCTTTTGCTGACCTGCCCAGATGACACCAGCCTCAGTTTGCAGTGTGGCCCTCCCATAACCATCCAGGCCCAGGACAGGCAGCTGCCAACTACAGATCATCTTGTAGCTCCCAACAGGCAGCTGGTCAAAGGCAGCATCTGACATTGACCTGCCACCAGCCCCTCCCAAGAGGCCCCAGAAACAACACACCTGAGTGGCCAGCTTCAGACCAAATCAGGCCACCACCTGATTAACTCCGTAAGTGGCACACCCAAGGAGAGGCTTGGCAGGCACAAAACCCCACTGGGGTAAATCCCATTCTTTGGGATCAGATTCCTCACAGCATCTTATTCTATGGTCAATCCTCACAGCCAGTCAGCCTGAGGGTTAATCCCACATACTGAGGTGCTAATAGCAATCAAGGCTCAACTATAACAGGAGGGCACACACAACCCACAGAAGGGGCACTCCTGGAGCATCTGAATCAGGTGATCAGTGAGACTGTGCCACTGGGTCTCACAGAACACCTTCTACATAAGGCCACCCTGCCAAGACTGGTTAGTAGCATTTCCACCTAATACATAGGAAAAAACACAGAGATAAAACCAAAGTGGAGAGACAAAAGTATCCCAAATGAGATTTCTCCCAAATAGGAGAAATCTCCAGAAAAAAGGACTAAATTAAATGGGGGCAAGAAGTCTATCAGATACAGAGTGCAAAACATTAGTTATAAAAATTCTCAGAAACAAAGAATACAATAGATGAAATGAATACACCAGAAGGAATCAACAGTGCATTAGATGAAGCAGAGCATCAAATCAGCATCTAAATAGAAGACAATGTAGCAGAAAACACCCATTCAAAACAGCTAAAAGAACTTTAAAAATTACATAGTTTAAGGGACCTATAATACAACATTCAGTGTAATAATGTTGGAGAACAAAGCAAGGGACTGAGAAGAAATCGTACTTGAAGAAACAATAACTGAAAACTTCCCTAACCTGGCAAAGGAAGTAAACATATAAGTTCAGGAACTGCCGAACCCAAAGAGGCCTACACCAAGACACATCATCATTAAAATGCCAAAAGTTAAAGAGAAAACCTTAAAAGCAGTAAAGGAAAGACGGTTGCTTACAAGGGAGCTCGCATAAGACTATCAGCTGATTTTTCAACATTAACTTTGTAGGCCAGAAGGGTTTGGCATGAAATATTCCAAGGGATAAGAAGAAAGAACTTACAATCAAGACGACACAGTAAGGCTCTTATTTAAAAATGAATGAGAACTAAAGAGCATCCCAGACAAGAAAAAGCTAAAGGAGTTCATCGCCTTTATTCAAACCAGAGTTACAAGAAATGTTGAAGAAACTTAAGAAAATGGAGGAGGCAGAGGTCTCCTAGTCTGAGGAGAAACCGGGTTGCTTGGAAAAGCAGTTTGCGCCCATAAACTGTGCGACAGCACAGACGCGCGACTTGCTCCCTGGCGACTTGCCCCCTGGTCTCGGAGACCACCGGACTGCTTTGTTTTACAACCCTGGGCGAGACTTTGGGTGTGCAGACTCGTTTGGGGAGAGGCAGAGTTGTCTGGCAAGGGGTAGAGACTAGCGGCTTTCTCTTGGAGGTGCATGCAGCCGTCCCCATCCAACAGAGACCCACGTGGGAGCGCTGACACTGAGGCTGCCTGCTCAGCTCAGAGACTCCACCCATCCAACCTGAACACAGTCTCCCTTCACAGCCCATTGGTCTGGAGGTCAAACCCTCCTAGGGCTAACAACAACAAGCTGGGCTTAAATTCAAAAATACTGTACAACCCATAAAGGATTGCAGTAAGAGTACCCACCTCAGGTAACTGGGGAGGCTGAGCCATCGTCCTTAGAGGACATCTACCACATAAAGCAGCCACCATGCAGAGACATGGAAAGAAATCAGGGGTGAAAGAAATGGAGGAGAAAAGACGACTAGACATAGAGTTCAAAACCACGGTTATAAGGCTTTTCAAGAGGCTCCTAGAAAAGGTCGAGACCCTATAAGGAAATAAGCAAGACTGAAAAGGAAATGAACGGGACCCTCAAGGATATGAACGAGACCTGCAAGAAAATGATCAAGACCAATGTGGAAATGAATGAGTCCTACATGGAAATGAACAAGACCTACAAGGATATGAAGGAGACTCTCAAGGATATGAAAAAGGACCAACTAGAAATTAAGCATACACTGACTGAAATAAAAAATATTATACAAAGACCTAAAAGTACTCTAGAGCACCCCAAGAACCAAGTTAAAGATTTGAAATACAAAGAGGTAAAATCCACTCAGCTGAAAAAGCAAGAAACCAAAAGAATCCAAAAAATTGAAGACAGTGTAAGGGGCCTCTGGGTCAACCTCAAGCATACCAACATCCGAATTATAGGGATGCCAGAAAAAGAGAGAGAGCAAGACAATGAAACCTATTTGAAGAAATAGTGACCAAAAACTTCCCACACCTGGTGAAAGAAATTGACTTAGGAGTCCAAGAAGTGCACCGAACCCCAATATATAGGAACCCTAAGAGGACCACACCAAGGCACATCATAATTAAAATGCCAAGATCAAAAGACAAAGAGAGAATATTAAAAGCAGCAAGAGAAAAACAATTAAGTTACCTATAAGGGAGCACCCATACGATTGTCAGCGGATTTCTCAACAGAAATGATGCAGGCCAGATGGGAGTGGCAAGAAATATTCAAAGTGATGAATAACAAGAATCTACAACCAAGATTACTCTACCCAGCAAAGCTATCATTCAGAGTTGAAGATCAGATAAAGTGCTTTGCAGATAAGAAAAAGCTAAAGGAGTTCATCACCACCAAACCAATATCATACGAAATGCTGAAAGATATTCTTTAAGAAGAGGAAGAAGAAAAAGGTAAAAATATAAATTATGAACAACAAATACACATCTATCAACAAATGAATCTAAAAATCAAGTGAATTAATAATCTGATGAACAGGATAAACTGGTAAATATAACAGAATCATGGACATAGAGAGGGAATGGACTGACAATTCTTGGGGAGAAAAGGGGTGTGGGAAGTATAGCAAGAGACTGGACAAAAATCTTACAACAATGAGAGAGGACAGTGGGGAGGGGGAGGGGAGGGGAGGGTGGGATGGGTACAGGGTGGAGGGGAGCTATAGGGGGATAAAAAAGGGGGAACAATGTAATTAATAAACTGAACAATAAAGATAAAAGAAAAAATAAATAAATAAAGAAGTTTTACAATGGAAAAAAAAAAGGTTGAGAACCACTGACAGAATATCTGAAAGATTAAGAAAACGAGGTGCTGCCCTAACCAGTTTGGCTCAGTGGATAGAGCGTTGGCCTGAAGACTAAAGGGTCCCAGGTTCGATCCTGGTCAAGGGCATGTACCTTGGTTGTGGGCACATCTTCAGTAAGGGGTGTGCAGGAGGCAGCTGATCGATGTTTCTCTCTCATCAATATTTCTAACTTTCTATCCTCCTTTCCTCTCTGTAAAAAATAAAAAAAACATATATTTTTAAAAACATATTGATGGACATAAAAGGAGAGATCAACAGTAATATATTCATAGTAAGGACTTTAATATATTCTTGATATCAATGGATAGTCTTCCAGACAAAAAATCATCAAGGAAATAGCACCCTTAAATGACACAGAATAGATGATATTTTTAGAGCATTTCACCATAAAGCAGCAATATATACACTCTTTTCCAGCGCACATGGAATATTTTCTGAGATAGACCACATGTTAGGCCACCAAACAAGTCTCAATAAATTTAAGAAAAGTGAAAAAACACACAAACACATGGAGTCTAAATAACATGCTACTTAACAATGAATGTATTAACAATGAGACCAAGGAAAAAATCAAAACATATCTTGAGAAAGATACAAGTGAAAATGACCCAAATTCTACGGGACACAGCAAAAGCAGCCTTAAGACAGAAATTCATAGCATTATACCCCACCTCAAGAAACAAGAACAATCTCAAGCTAATGCTACACCTAAAGGAACTAGAAAAAAATAAAGCCCAAAGTGAGTAGAAGAAAGGAAATAATAAAAATCAGAGTGAAAATAAACAAAATAGATTCTAAAACACAATACAAAAGATCAATGAGACCAAGAGCAGGTTCTTTGAAAACATAAACTTAAAATTGGTAAACTTTTAACTAGACTCGCCAAGAAAAAAACAGAGTGCTTTCCCCAGCTGCCAATAAGATGCTCAGTCCTTCGGTGAAGCTAAGCCCACGTGAGACCCTCACTCATCGGGCAATGAGCGCGCCCGGAAGCACTTGGACAGCCCCCGCCCATACTGTGTCCTCTGTCTCGGAGCTTGCCTGCTTCTACTCAGCCCTCACCTGCATGTTGACGAGATAACAGGCTCAGAGGGTGTGGTCAACGGCCTCCTTAAAGGCAGCTAGTGTAAATTTGAACCTTTCTGGCAGGTTTGTTTACAAAGGTTCTTGCCGATGTCAACATTGGGAGCTTCATCTGCAATGTAAGGCCTGGTGGACCTGCCCCTGCAGGTGCATGGGCCAGAGATCCTGCCCCCTCTACCTGCCCCAGCTGAGGAGGAGAAAAGAGGAGAAAGTGGAAGCAAAGAAAGAATCTGGGGAGTCGGTGATGACAAATGCTTTGGTCTTTTTGACTAAACCTCTCTTGCAATACATTCAATAAAAAGCTGAACTCAAATAGGGGACCGGGGGGAGGGGGACGGGGGAGGCAAATAAATAAAATCAGACATGACAGAGAAGTGACAACTGACACCAAAGAAGTACAAAAGATTATTAAAAAAAATACTACAAACTATATGCCAACAAATTGGGCGATCTGGATGAAACATACAATCTTCCAAGAATGAATCAAGAAGAAACAAAAATCTGAACAGATCAATTGCTACCAACCAAACCAAATCAGTAAAAAAAAAAAAATAAATAATAATAATAAAAAAAACACCTCCCAGCAAACAAAAGTCCTGGACTGGATGGCTTCACAAGTCAATTTTACCGAACACTTGAAGAAGAATTAACATCTATCCTCAAACTATTCCAAAAAAATTCAAGAGGAGGGAAGGCTCCCAAACTTATTTTACAAGGCCAGCATTACTCTGATTCTAAAACCAGACAAAGACATTACAAAGACAAAAAAAAAATTGTAGGTCAACAACCCTAATGAGCATATATGCAAAAATTCTCAATAAAATATTAGCAAACTAGATCCAGAAATACATTAAAAATATTATGCGCCATGATCAAGTACAATTTATTCCTGGGATGCAAGGTTGGTACAATATCCACAAATCAATTAATGTGATATACCAAATAAACAAATCGAAGGATAAAAATTATATAGTCATATTAGAAGGGAAAAAGGCATCTGACAAAATCCAGCACCCATTTATGACAAAAACTCTCAGCGAAGTGGGACTAGAGGGGACATACCTCAACATAATGAACCACATATATTAACAAACCTATAGCTAATATCATACTCAACTCAGACTGAAAGTATGAGTTGGAACAAGGCAGATATGCTCACTTTTAACACTCTTATTCAACACAGTACTGGAGATCCTAGTCACAGCAATCAGACAAAAAGAGCTAAAAGGCATCTAAATTGGAAGGAAGAAATAAAACTGTCATTATTTGCAGCTGACATATTATAGAGAGAGAACTCTAAAGATTCCATCAGAAAATTACTAGAACTGATAAATGAACTCAGTAAAGTAGCAGGATTCAAAATTAATATCCTAAAACTGTTTTCATTTTTATACACAAAAAAATAGAAAGAGAAATTAAGAGAACAATCCCATTTACAATTGCATTTTAAGAAACATCTAGGAATAAATTTAACCAAGGAGGTTAAAGCTTAGTACAATACATTGAAGAAATTACAAATAAATGGAAGCATATACTGTGCGCATGATAGAAAAAATTTAACATTTTAAAACTACTACAATCACTAACAAAATACCAATGCCATTTTTTATGGAAACAAATAAATTTAAAATTTATATGGAACCACAAAAGAACCCAAATAGCCACAGTAATCTTGAGAAAAAAATGTCAAAGCTGGAGAAATCATGATACGTGATCTCAAACTATATCATAAGGCCATAATCAAAATAGCATGCATTGGCATTAAACCAGACACAGACCAATGGAACAGAATAGAGAGCCCAAAAATAAACCCACTCCTATAAGGTCAATTAGTCTAAGGAGGCAAGAATTTACAATGCAGTAAAGGCAATCTATTCAATAAAAGGTGCTGTAAAAATTAAACAGATACATGCAGAAAAATGAAACTGGAGCACATTCTACCATATACAAGAATAAACCTAAAATAAACTGAAGAATTAAATGAACACCTGAAACCATAAAACTTCTAGAAGAAAACAGGCAGCAAACTCTCTGATGTTGCTCTTAGTAATATTTTCTTCTGATATATCTCATCAGGCAAGGGAAACAAAGGAAAAAATAAACAAATGGGACTACTGTATTTTCCAGCGTATAAGACAACTTTTTAACCAAGGAAAATCTCAAAAGTCGGGAGTCGTTTTATATGCCGGGTGTAAACATACCGTAGCTTGCAGTTATGATGGGCGTTGATAACTCGCCAGGGACTTGCCCAGCACTTGCTCTCTCTCTACTATTTGTTATCTTCCTCCTATCATCATCATTCCAGTCATCTTATACGCCAGAAAATACGGTATATCAAACTAAAAAGTTTTGCACAGCAAAAGAAGCCATTAACAAAATGAAAAAACAACCTACAGAATGGGAGAACACATTTATAAATGATACATCCCATAAGGGATTAATATCCAAATTTTATAAAGGACTCATAGAACTCAACACCAAACACAAACAATCCACTTTAAACAACAGGCAGAAGACCCGAATGGACATTTCTCCAAAGAGGACACACAGATGGCCAACAGACATATAAAACATGCTCAACGTCACTAATCATCAGAAAAACGTAAATTAAAACCACAGTGACATATCATTGCCTCACACCTGTCAAAATGCCTATGGTGAATAAATCAACCAAGTAAGTGTTGGCGAGGATGTGAAGAAAAGGGAACCCTCGTGCACTGTTAGTACAGCCAACCCCACTATGGAAAAGTATGGAGGTTCCCCCCAAAATTAAAAATAGAATTATCATATAACCTAGCAATTCCGCTTCTGGGAATATATCTGAAGAAATCCAAAACACTAATTTGAAGAGATATACACATGCCCACATTCACTGAGACATTATTTATAACAGCCAAGATATGGCAGCAACCCAAGTGCCTCAACAAATAAAGATGTGATACACACATACAATGGAACATTACTCAGCAATTTAAAAAAATGGAATTCTACAATTTGCAACAACGTGGATGGTCCTAGAGGGTATTATGCGAAGTGAAAATGAGTCAGACAAAGTCAAACACCCCATAATTTCACTTATATGTGGAATCTAAAAAACAAAAGTGTACAAAACAGAAACAGACTCAGGCACAGCGAATAAACCGAGGATTGTCAGTTAGGATGGGTTGGGAGGATGGGTAAGAAAAGTGAAGGGAGTAAGAAGTCACAAAATACTCATGGGGATGTAAATACAGCATAGGGAATACAGTCAATAATACTGTACTAACTACGTATGATGCCAGGTGGGTACTAAAAATATTAGAGGAATCACTCTGTAAATTATATAACCGTTTAACCACTACACAGTACACCTAAGACAAAGAAAAAAAAACTAAGTCATTTAATTTCTGCATCTGACCCCAGGTTCCTTCCTGAGAAAACAAAGTATTATAATGGAAAGGAAAAAGTAACCCACTATTGGAAGAAGCACTTAGGATAACTCTAAACAAGAAAATTGTTCAAAGGCCAAGAGGCACCACAACCAAAACAACAAAAGACTGGTCACCATGAGGTGCATGAGGCAGCTCTGGCCCTCTCCCGCTGCCCCACAGGCTCCAGTCGCAGCAAGGCTGCGCGGGCGGGGCAGCGGGCAGGTGGGTGAGGCGAGGCAGGTGCTGCTGTGAGCAGTGGGCGGGGCACATGCAGGTGGGCGGGGCCACACGGTATTGCATGCTTGGCCTCTACTACATAAATGAAAAACAAACCTGTGAAATTAGGAAGAGGTCATGCTTGAAAAAAGCACGTTCCCTTCTTTCGTTATGACTAAGTTGGGCTTCTGTCAAAAAGATGACCTCCTAAAATCATTCCAGAACTAAGATTGTGTGATTTTGTTGTAAAATGTCTCCCTATTGTACATCAGCATTTCTCAAATTGTGCCTGTTAGATGTTAATCGATGTTCTGTAAGTTGTTTGAAAATTGAAACTTGTTTGAAAATTTTAAGTTAAACTGTTTGCTCCTGTTGTTGGTTTGCCTTCTTCCGCTGCAGAATTTCTCGGTTTTATTTATTAACATATAGCACAACTCTGCGTCAGGCCTCCCAAACTCACTTGGGATGGAAGTTTTCCGGTTAGGAGCAAGGGTTCCGGTTTGGAGCCCTTTCTTTGAGCAACATCTAGTGACATATTTAAGGATGCTTATGTTCCACCAAGCACACTTTGGGAAACATTACTGTACACTTGGTTGTCTTCTTACCTGCTCTGTTCTCTATACATTATAAAGAACGACCAACACATTAAAAAAATAGAGGCGCTAGTCGGGTTGGCTCAGTGAATAGGTCCCAGGTTCGATTCTGATCAAGGGCTTATGCTGGGGTTGTGGACTCCATCCCCAGGAGGGAGCATGCAGAAGGCTGCCAATCAATGATTCTATCTCATCACTGATTTTTCTCTCTCTCCCTCTCTGAAATCAATAAAAATATATATTTTTAAAAAATAATAGAGAAGATATTTTTTACTTTGAATCAAGGAAGAATTTCTTAAATTAGACTAAAAAAACATTATATATGAAAAATTGGTCAATCTACATTAAAATGAACTAATCATTAAAAAATTATCATACATTAAAAGAACAGAGAGATAATATTAGCAACACATAAAAGTGACAAAAAATTAGTATGGCAGACAATCTCCAAGATGGTGTTCACACTCTTGTGTTGTCCCACATTACACGGGGTTGGTCTGCACCACCAATGGCACAGAGCAGAAGTAATGGTGTCTGTCTTCAGTTGTTTCTCTTGAATTACTCACTGGGGGGAGCAAGATGCCATCTGTGGGCATTCATAGGAAGATCTTCACTGGGCAAGAAACTGAGGCCTGCCAACAATCACATAAATGACCTGGGAACTCTAGAGCCTTGATATGACTGGGATCTTGGTCAATGTCCTGAGAAACAGCCAGAGTTACCAGCTTTGTTACAAGCAAGAGATAACTAATACAATTAGCATCCTTAATACATAAAGAATGCCCCATGAATATGAAAACCAACCAAAAAAAAATGGGCAAAAGTTATAAACAGGCTTTTTACAGAGGAGGAAACACAAATAGTGCACATGAACAGATATTCAACTTCATTAATAATCAGGGAAAAGCAAATTAAAACCACGATGAAATGCCATTTTACATCCGAAGAACTGACGGAAGTTAAAAAGTCTTATTCCTATGTGTTGGCCATGATAAGGAGCACAGGTAACCATTACACACCACTTGTAGTTATGTAAAAATATTATAATCACTTTGAGTGGAAAATGTGGCATTATCTTTTAAAATTGAATATAAATATAATCCACAGTGTAGCCATTCCAAACCTAGGTAGATCTCAAAGAAACTCTTGTATCCACAAACATGCCTTTGGATGTAGAGAACAGCGTTGTTTATACCAATTGACCCTGAACAACATGGAGGTAAGAGGCACCTACCCCCACAAGGTCCCAAATTTACATATAACTTTTGAAACCTCGTAGACTTAATTACTTAACCTCTTGTTGACTGGAAGCTTTAACAATAATATAAACAGTTGAATAACATATATTCTGAATGTTATATGCACTATATACTGTATCCTTACAGTAAAATAAGCTACTAAAAGAATTATGAAAATCATATAAAATACTTATAGTACTGTACTATATTTACTGTACTGTTTACATCATCTGTTTACAAGAATGTCAGTGCCTACATCAATATCTTGTATGATATAAAACATTGTACATGTCACACTTATTATTAACACTAGACATCAAAAATGAAGATAATGTAAAAAACAAATTAATATTTATTACAAGCATATAATAATTCATGCCCTGATAATGAACCAGCAGCAATATGATTGATTTATGGTAGCCTACTGTAATCAACAGGTCTGCTTCACAGTAGCCTAGCGTATATATTAATGAATGAATCGTTATGAAATTTTTATGGTATACAGTAGTATAGTCATATTCATAATCTGGTATTGAAAACATTGTTACTTTAAAAAAAAAAACCACTTACCTGTGATGGTAGGCTGAAACGCACTATCTCTAATTAGAAGGAGGCATACTGTACAGTAATGTAATTCTTTGAAAGCAAACTTATGAAACATTAAGAAAATTAATGCATAATCAATTCTACATTGAATTATCACTCATCTTATGCTGTTGTAAGGATAGTCTATCCACTTCCATAAATACACTGTACATGATGTTCTACATGACGAACACTTAAGCAATGATGATGACACAAAAACACCTCATACCATTCTTACCATATAGTTATTAGGTTTTCACACAACACACACACACACACAAAAAAAATTACTGGTAAGTTTATTAACTGTACAGCATGATGGCTATTTACTATTCATTCAGTGGAAGTAGATCATCACAAAAGGTCGTCATCTTCCTGGTCTTCACATTGAGTAGGCCGAGGAGGTTGGTCTTGGTGTCTCAGGGTTGCAGAGGGGGAAGGGATGAAGGAAGTGGAAGGGGAGGCAGGAGAGGCAGGCACACTTGGTGCAACTTTACACATATATCATAATTTGTCTTTTTTTGCTTTTACATTTCTCTACAAATGTTTCTATACAATACCAATCCTTTTTCTGTTTGCTTTAGTTTCTGTGTCTGTATCATAGAACAGTCCATGTCATAAGAGAAGTCCAAGTAGTCTTGAATAATTAGAACCCTTCTGCCAAATAGTCTAATGTCAGTTTGTTCTGGCACTGCTTCTTCTGTCTTCCTCAACACCTGGCATTGGATTGGAGGCACTCATCTCCATTGTCATCTCCTATGGATTCCTCTGGAGTGGTGTCTGTTAGCTCTTGAATTTCTCCAAGAAGCTCATCTTTAAAGCCTTCACACACACATAATCACTCTAAAATCTATATCTATATCTATATCTATGGATAGGTTTCAGAGAGAAGAGGAGGAAAGATAGAAGCATCAATGATGAGAATCATTGCCTCCTGCATGCACCCTACTGGGGATCAATCCGGGCAAGTGGCCTGATCAGGAATCAAACCACGACCTCATGGTCCATAGGTCAGTTCTCAACCACTGAGCCACTCCAGGCCACACCCACCTTTTTTATTAGTATTTTGTCATATCTACAATCTTGCAAGATTTCCTTAATTGGCTCTGTCATAAATCCTGTGAAGTGCAGCACAACACCTAGACAGTTTATCTGGGATTTGTTTCAGGCTTAATGGCTTTCACACTTTTCCTGTAACTACGATGGCATCTTCAATAGTGTGATCCTTCCAGACTTCCATGTTCTACCAGGTTCTCTTTCATAGTGCTGTCAATCCTTTCTTGAGTACCATGTGTAATGAGCCTTAAAGGACTCCCTGATTTGGAGGCTGAATAGATTGGGGGCAAATAGACCACTTGGACACCTTCAGTGTTGAACTCATGGAATTCTGGGTGACTAAGAGCACTGACTTAGAGCAATATCAAAAGAACTTTAAAGGGCAGTCCCTTACTGGGAAGGTACTCCAATTTCAGAGACAAAGCATTGATAGGACCAATCCAGAAAAAGAGTTCTCCTTGTCTAGGCATTCTTGACGTACAACCAAAAGACTGGCAAGTTGTGTTTATCTTTTCTTGTCAAGGCTCAGAGGTTACCAGCTTTATAGAGAAAGGCTGACCTGTCATAAACTGGACTGCACTTGCACAAAACAGTAGCATTAACCTACCTCTCCTTCCTGCCTTAAACCCTCGCTCTTGCTCCTCCTACTTACTAAGTACCTTTGTGGCATTCTGTCCCCCCCCCCCCCAAAAAAAGAACAGGGCACTTACATCTATTCAGGCAGATAGTCTTTCTCCTTAGTTATTTTTTTATCTTTATTGTTCAGTTTATTAATTACATTGTTCCCTTTTTATCCCCCTATAGCTCCCCTCCACCCTGTACCCATCCCACCCTCCACCCTCACCGCCCCCCTGCACTGTCCTCTCCCATTGTTGCAAGATTTTGTCTAGTCTCTTGCTGCACTTCCCACACCCCTTTTCTCCCCAATTGTCAGTCCATTCCCTCTCTATGTCCATGATTCTGTTATATTCACCGGTTTATCCTGTTCATCAGATTATTAATTCACTTGATTTTTAGATTCATTTGTTGATAGATGTGTACTTGTTGTTCATAATTTATATTGTTACCTTTTTCTTCTTCCTCTTCTTAAAGAATATCTTTCAGCATTTCATATAATATTGGTTTGGTGGTGATGAACTCCTTTAGCTTTTTCTTATCTGCGAAGCACTTTATCTGACCTTCAATTCTGAATGATAGCTTTGCTGGGTAATCTTGGTTGTAGATTCTTGCTATTCATCACTTTGAATATTTCTTGCCACTCCCATCTGGCCTGCATCGTTTCTGTTGAGAAATCTGCTGACAATCGTATGGGTGCTCCCTTATAGGTAACTGTTTTTTTCTTGCTGCTTTTAATATTCTCTTTATCTTTTGCTCTTGGCATTTTAATTATGTGTTTTGGTGTGGTCCTCTTTAGATTCCTATATTTTGGGGTTCTGTGCACTTCTTGGGCTTTTAAGTGAATTTCTTTCGCCAGGTGTGGGAAATTTTCGTTCACTATTTCTTCAAGTAGGTTTTCATTACCTTGCTCTCTCTTTTTCTGGCATCCCCATAATTCGGATGTTGCCATGCTTGTGGTTGTCCCAGAGGCCCCCTACACTATCTTCAATTATCTGGATTCTTTTGGTTTCTTGCTTTTCCAGCCAAGTGGATTTTACCTCCTTGTATTTCAAATCTTTGACATGGTTCTTGCGGCCCTCTGGACTGCTTTTAGGACTTTGTGTTATATTTATTTCAATCAGTGTATGCTTAATTCCTAGTTGGTCTTTTTTCATATCCTTGAGGGTCTCGTTCATTTCCTTGTAGGTCTCATTCATTTCCTCGTAGGTCTTGTTCATTTCCTTGTAGTTCTCATTAAGTTCATCAGTCTTTTCTAGGAGCCTCTTGAAAAACTATTACTGTGGTTTTGAACTCTATGTCTAGTCATCTTTTTTCCTCCATTTCTTTCACACCTGATTTCTTTCCATGTCTCTGCATTGTGGCTGCTTTCCTGAGTTGGTCGATTAGCTTTGTGTGGTAGATGTCCTCTAAGGGACAGTGGCTCAGCCTCCCCAGTTACCTGAGGTGGGTACTCTTACTGCAATCCTTTATGGGTTGTACAGTATTTTTTAATTTAAGCCCAGCTTGTTGTTGTTAGCCCTAGGAGGGTTTGGCCTCCAGGCCAATTGGCTATGCAGGCAGCATCAGCGTCATCTACGCCCTATGCGGCGCGCGGGTCTCTGTGTTGGGTGGTAATGGCTGCAGGCACCTCCAAGAGAAAGCCGCCACTGGTCTCAACCGTTGCCAGACAACTCTGCCTCTCCCCAAATGAGTCTGCACACCCAAACTCTCGCCCAGGGTTGTATAACAAAGCAGTCTGGTGGTCTCCCGAACCAGGGAGTAAGTCTCGCATCCTCTCTGTGCTGTCATGCACTTTATGCGCAAACTGCTGTTCCAAACTACGTGCACTCTCCTCAAACTCGGAGACCTCTGCCTCACCTAGCTTTTAGTGTGCGTACCCCGGACCTCGGACCTCGGCTGGCACTGGGGAATCTGTGCAGTGGGACGTCTCTGCCCTCCCTGTTGGAGAAATCCAGCCAGGATTGCTGCTGCCAGCCCTACAGCCCATGCGCGGCCATGGCTCCAAACCTCTCTCCAGGCATATCTTCAAGGTTGCACTCTGCCGCTCTTCTGAGTCTCAGTGTCTCACCTTTACTTTTATTTGTGTAATTTTCACTCAGCTAGCTTTCCGGTGATTCTGGATGATGTTTGTTTTATTATGGTGTAGTTTTGGAATTGTTGCACGGGGCAGCACAATAGGTGTTTACCTATGCCGCCATCTTGGTTCCTCTCCCTTAGTTACTTTCCTAATGGGGTCTGGGAACTTGGCTGCCTATTCATCTGCAGAAGTTATTTCTTCTGTTACCTGACATATTTTTTATCCAAACCTCTAAAATGACCACACCATTGTTAAACCCTGCAGCCATAGATCCATCACCTTCCTTTTGCAGCAAGTTGTCAAACAGCTACTTCACTTCTCAAATTATTCTCAAGTCCCAGACAAGTGAGGAGAAAGGTAGACGTGGAGGTGGAGGTGGAGGTGGAGGTGGAGGTGGAGGTGGAGAGGACACACAAATGTGATACTCCCACCTGAAGAAGCACCCGAGGCAGAGGGAGGAGAACACAGCAGGAGTTGGGCTGTCACTTGCTCGAGAGCACACTCTACAGGGTATTAAACAGAGTCCTGGGGGAGTTCTTCTCCTCACACCTCCTCAATGCACAAGACAGGCCACCCTCCACCACAGAACAAGATGCCAGAGAACAAAACTTTACTACAGAAGGGACATGTCCCCAAACACCTGTGTCTACCCAGTCTCTTCCAGTATCCCCTTAAGCAGGACGAGAGCTTACAAAACCAAAGATTTCCCAAACCTGAAATAATAGTAAATCTATAGTTAAGCCCTTCAGCTTTTGTCCTCAGTGCTTAAACAATAAACGCATCACAGGATGTCATGTGTGGTTTGAGATAAACAATACGTACCAGAGCTTCTATGAGTAACCAGTTTTACTACTTTTCGCAATTACTATTTACCAACCAATATGGAAATATTTCAGTATTTAGCATTATAACTATAGCTTTATCGGTGTACAGTGGCTGAATATCAGCCCTGCAAATACAGAATATGACACAATCTTTTCAAAGCTCAAAAACATGGAAAGTTAATCAGGTTGAAGTAAATACTCATGTGAAAAAAATTAAGAAAAATAAAGATAAAATTCAGGATAATGGCTACCCTTGAAGAAGAGGGGCTTAACAATTTTCTGTTTAAGTTGTGTGATAAACTGATGTCTACTTTATTATGGTTCTGTATATACACATATTCTTTTTCTCCCACAGTAAAGGTCTCAGGATTAACATTCTGAGTTTACCAACTCAGCTTATTGCAAGCTCCTGTTTCTATCTACAACAATGCTGTCATCATCTTAATCACAAAATTGAATCAGAAATCTTGTCAAACACTAAAATTATGCTGAAACCAAGACAATTATATCTGTAGAGTTCCCCATTTGTATTTAAAAAAAAAAAATTAAAAAAAAAGGAATGAGCCGAAACCGGTTTGGCTCAGTGATAGAGCGTCGACCTGCGGACCGAAAGGTCCCAGGTTCGATTCCGGTCCAGGGCATGTACCTTGGTTGCGGGCACATCCCCAGTAGGGGGTGTACAGGAGGCAGCTGATCCATGTTTCTCTCATTGATGTTTCTGACTTTCTATCCCTCTCCCTTCCTCTCTGTAAAAAATCAATAGAATATATATTTAAAAAGATAAAAAATTTAAAAAAGGAATGAGGCTAATTTGATGTTATTCTTGTGACCAATGTCAGCTGTCCATTAAATTTTCTTCTGAATGCTGACAAAATTATCTAGTACCTTTTAGAGTTGTTGAACTTCCCAGTGTTTACTACTCTTCAACCCCCAATCTTTAGGCATCTCTTATACTTTCTAGTTTCTTAAAATATTAACAGTGACTATATTCAAGAATATATTTGATGCCAGGTATTATGAGCTCATTGAAATGGGTTTGGTGTTTTTCCACCTAATATCTTCCTCATAAAGAAAATCTAGCCTTTTCAACAAGGCTAAAGCTACGTTTGCTTTTGTTAGTATTTTTTTTAAGGATATTATCGTTCTCTAACAAGTAGGATCTGACTTCCTGATCTTAGTTCAGATAGTAAACACCCTTTTCATGTTGTGATTTTGTTGTTGTTGTTGATACTGTTTTCCTACCACTTTGTTTTGTTGTATCCCTACTTCTAGCGTGGCATGGATCTCTCAATTTTCACCGCAACAATCACATCCCCTCATTGTTTGGGATCGGGTAACCACTCATAGTCTCATATTGGCCCTTTTGAAAAGCTGAACCTTGTAAAATTAAGACTTCCTAATATGACAGATATGATACTATTTATGGCAAACAGAAGACAAAGGTACTCTCTCTAACTGGCCAGAAATTCAAGCAGAAGCACAGGAAATGCTGAGAGCGTGTGGACAGGGAGAGTTCTCACGGATGCGGAGGAGGAGATGGTGCACAAAGAAGGTCTGTGCAACACAACCGCAGAACAAAGACTTAAAACCCAACCTGTTACCCTCAACTCAAATCCACTGCAAAGAAATATTAACTTCTTTCCTCTAGGAAAACATGACTGCAACTGAAAAGTAGAATAAAATTTCCAAAACTGCTTTGTAAAACCAGTTGCTTAACACAGATGTTCCCACTTATGTAACTTGTCATCTATTTTGTATTGTCTGGAATTTAGCACATTCAAGAACAAAGTTCATAAGGCAATAAGAGATAACACATTACACACCTTAACGGACCATGAAAAGATTGTTTTATTTCGTGAAAATATTCTCAACAGAGAACACTATCTTAAACAAAGCACTTACCATTAAGAAATCAACATGTGCACAAAAAGAGTAAAAATTATTGAAAAATTAAAGTTTTTTGACAATTCACATGTTCAAAATTTAAGAATGATTTAAACTGTGCAGGTACAAATGTCTGTCCTATTGTAATAACCTACATACAGGCTGTCCTATTCCACGTGAAGGAACTTGCCTCCTACGGAAGCAAATCCTGCTTTTAGAAAAACAAACAGTAGCTTGAAAAGAACAGTTAGTCCTTACAAGAAAACCTTAAACTTTGCCCTCTGTGGCTGCTAGCCAAACACACACAAGCACTTCAGGCTTTGTACAGAAGACAAACACAGCCAGGTCACATTTCCTCCTCATTGCTACCTTTCAAATACAAATAGCACTAGGATTTAAAACTCCTTTATGTAGTCTGTCAGTATTGAATAATGTCACATTATATAAATAACCCTGTAACGAGATTCAAAATCTAAACTTCGTAGTTTACTAGCCTCAAAAGTAATACACTCTATGTCAGCTGTGTGACAGGGGCATATTCGATCTCATGAAGACATTAAGTTTCACACAATTGTCATTCAGCTTTAATATAACTAGTATGAATCAAGTAACACTGGGGGAAAATTATTAAAGCAGTCACACAGCTTCTAAAATATTGCTTAAAATCCAACAATACACAGACCATTTCACGTTCTCTTTCTTCCCTCAAAACAGTAAAGAACCAAATTAATGAAGCTTCCACTGGTAGAAATACCCCACCCCCACCCACCTCCCTATTAAACACCACTAAGAACTTAGTTAAGATACAAGTCATTAACTGAACCACAAACTCGAGGCAGGACAACATGAGCAACAGGGCACTAACGACAATTGTATTTACAAGTATAAACATACAGAAATCTCCATTTTACAAGTAAAAGTGCACATAGATCCATTACAAAGTTTCACTAACTTTTACCTGGTTCAAACAAAAGCATCACTTGGAAACAGACGATCATTGTAGTAACCGAATGACAACATGGTAACCCCAAATTAAAAGACAATGGTGGGAGAGGTCCATAAAACTTCTCATAAAAACACTGAGTAAAGCCAAATGGACTTGAACATGTCTTCAGTCTGGTGCGTAACTTTGGAGATGCACCATCGAACGCGGCAGAGCTCCAAAAGCCCCTACCGAGGCCACATCGGCAGCGGCAGCAGCCCTGCAGAGATAAAGGAGGCCACACAAGCTGACACGGAGCCCTCTGTGGGATACTGCGGTGGTAGTGTTGGCAATCAACAGGTTTAGGCACTCTAGTTTAAGGCAGCATTTGAATGGAAGCAGCTGACTTCTGACAACAGTCCTTTGTCTTGAGGTGGTGAGTATCTTCTGTGTTTATTCTGCCAGGATTTAGGTGTTGACTATAGATTCTTCCCAGACTGAGGTGCGGAAGATGTATCATGCTTCAAAGAGTTCTTTCAGCTGGGCTGTAGGCTAGAGCATAGATGTTTTCTTTTTCTTATCATAAATACGTCAGGTTCACAAACTAGTTCTTCATAATGCCAAAACTGGAATGCTTGCTTGCAGGGGGAAGTTACAGCAGCATACACAAACAACAGGATGAGAACATTAGTGCTGGAGATGTTTGACAACGTGATTTGTGCTACAAATGTAAAACAAAACTAAGACGCTGACGAGAACAAGGGATTATAAACACATGCCTGAAAAACCTAACTCGATCACTACACATGCAACAGGATGTTAAGCAAACATAGAAGGGGCGCAGGCAGACACTGACAAATGGCCAGGGTTCTAACAGACAGTGAATCTAAAAGCCAATTAAAACAGAGCTGGGATAGAGATGGTGCTGGTGGGACTGCCAAATGTAAGATAAATCTGACAGCTCTGCATTCTTTCTGATTTGGACATCATTAAAATCAATGGGAAAAAGGTTAGCCATTGTTAGCTTTTTTCCCTTCATGTGGATAACTGTGAAAGAGGAATTTAAGGACTTAATGATTTTTTAAAACAATGTATGGAAATGCTAATGAAGTTAGTAAAAAATAATGATGTCTGCATGCACTCATGCATCTTGCTTCTCTCACTCTCTCTCTCTGAGCCTGACAACTAACACCCTCCCCCCCAAAAGCAGCTGCATGTAACCTCCTTCAACATCTTGCCCATTTCCTCAGAAACCCTCTTCAGGAACCTGCAGTCCAGGAGGAAAAAGAAAAGAACAATTACTGAAGACCTTTGGTAAGACCAAAAGGGGTGTTCAGTTTAAAGTGTCCATCCTAAATGACCCTAAAATTATTTTATAGTCAGCTACTGAAAACACCAGAAAAATGTGTAACACAAGCAAAATTAAAGACAAGGCTTGTAGCTGCTTCTTCACTCCATTCCCACCACAACTAGCACTGCACAGTCCTTGATTACACAGTGCTGCCAACAAATGCTTGTTGAAATCAATTGGGGGAAAAAAATCTATCCTAATAACTGGTGACCCAGCTAAAATGAGGAAATGCTCTAAACTGTAGTAGAGATAACCCCCTCAATCCATTTAAGTTATTTTTTTGTTTTCAACATAAAATGGTCCATTCAAGATTTTTTGTCTTAGCTTGTTTTAAATCTATTTTTCTATTATATCTGTTAAATAATCACTAAAATATTTCCCAAAGGACATTTTCAAGATAAAAAATAAAGCATTCGATTAATTTGAAAGGGAACTTGTACATTCCTGAAAATTACTAGTAAGCCTGAAAATATTATTAGGTCTCAAAAGAAAGCCATTTTATTCACATAAGAGCTAGACCGGGTTGATTTATTTTGCAAGTCTCTTGATTTGCCTACTACAATAGATTTTGTGCTAGGTATTTATTTTCTTTTAGGAAACCAAAATTAATAGGGAGGAAAATGAAAATGGTTATATCTTTATTTTATCCAATTAGCCAACTATTATTAGTTGTTTTCGTGGAGACTGTAGCTAAATTCAAACACCTATATCAAACCACTCTTTGGGTATCAGCTTTTTATAGCTTTTCATAGCAATTTTAATTATTTGCATTTACTATGGTCATTGAGTTTTCTGAAGTCAAGTGTGTGTATGTACATGTTTGGGAGGGGGTAATTTTTATCAATGAATTTCTG